>SKCR01025284.1:0-238005 GCA_019454045.1 Zanthoxylum bungeanum
AAAACTAGCCGTTGGACCGGCGAGAAACCGGCGAGGATACCGGCGAGGATACCGGCGAGGAGCTCCCTGGTTCCAGAGAGCATGTTTTTCTCAGCTAAAACCGGCATGGAGACCGGCGAGAAAACCGGCATGGGGACCGGCATGGAGCTCCCTGGTTTCAGTATGTGCATGACCAGTCAAGACTGACGACCTTGGTATTTGGGCCATAACTTCCTCTAGAAAATTCCAAATCATGATTTGTAAATTTCTACATAAACTAGACACATAGATATAGCTTCTGTAAAAAATTAAGCTCCAAAAACATTAAGAGAATTTTATGTAATTTTTCTAATGGTGAACGTGTACGCAGAAAACGCACATCTGAACATGTTGTACTAAAAAGGCTCTAGCAAATTCTATGCATCGGATTATGTTCCGTTTGAACCGTAGCAAACTAGAGACACATATCTATCTAACGGTATATCATTTGAAGTTTAATTCAACCGTTTAATAGTTTTTGGAAGATCATTACCGATGCACTTGTGCATAGAAATTCATTTTTGTGCAAATAAGTGCACAAATGATTCTTTAAGCATTCTATCCATTTAAATGCAAGTGATGCAAAATGTATGATTCCTAAGAGCTTTAGATCACTTGAGTAAACTCACTTACAATAAAATTTAGCTCTTAATCATTATCTTCGATTTGCCGCTAGTCTCATATTCTCGCTCTTCACCCATATGCTTCGACACACTTTTGTAATGCTTCGTGTTTGCACGTCGAAGTCGTCAATTGCGTTGACGTCATCAATCCAATTACGCGACCAAGTCGCAACAATCTCATCTCCCCCTTTTGATGATGGCAACCCCTTAAAACTTGTTGCAACTTGTGAGCTTCTTGGAGTTCCAAATTTGACCATTTTGCTCCCCCCCTCACATAAGCTCCCCCACAATGTGTGATTGTCTTCAAATAGCTCTATAACACTTGACAAACACATTAGTACATTTACTCCCCCTTAAACCAAGGGTGAGGGTTAACAAGTTTTAATCTCATTTCTAATGATTTTCTCCCCCTTTGACATTATCAAAAAGTGGAGAAGTAAAATTTAAATCTAAATGAGATACCAATTATATATGTGCTATAAAGATACCAAAAATTTAAAAAATATGCACATTTTGGCAATTTAGAGGAAACGGTACCAATGTTTCCGTGAGTACGGAGTTTTACCTTACCGTTGCGAATCCTCATCTCTTTGAGCCTTGGGATCAATTTTGCAATTCTCTTTAAAGATCCATTCCCAAAGCTCCCCCTACAAATTTATCAATTACACTTTGGTACCAAAACTTCTTGGGTCCATTGGGGTTAATCCTAGTTCCTTTCGGAACCCAAATAATAGTCACATTTTTCTTTTTAATCCAACAATCATAACTCTTGTGACCTTTCCTATTACATGCATGGCATACAACATTTGAATCAATTATTTTAGATACATGTACATGTGATGAATGTATATGTGATATGGATGCCTTCATAAAATTATTGTTCACATATTTTTCCTTCGTGTAAGGCTTATATCTTAATCCATATTTCCAAAAAGACATTTTTGTGAACCAAGTAGCATTTTAAATTATTTTCATCATAAGTGAACTTGGTCACACTGCATTGCAAGTCTTCTAATTTCTTATTCAAATCATCATTTTTAATTTTCAATAATTCGCAAGCACATGATGATTTAGAGGTAGATGCTTCATTTTGTAAGTTCTCTATACATGTTCATGGTCTACAATTAAACACTATTCTCATTACTTAGGCATGATTTGTTTAACAAGAGATACATGCTCATTATGATCAATTGAAACATCATTTTCAAGCTTGGTCTTTAAGCAAATGTCATCAATTTCTAAAGCACGAATTTTATCCAAGCATAATGCGTGTTCATGTTGATGTGATGTATGCTCTTTTCTTAATCAAATTACATTTCTTTCTAGAGCATCATATTTATCATGCAAATCATTGCACAACATGTCAAGCATTTCATCATAATCGGAAATTTCATTTTCATACACAATAGGAATTCATTTCCGATTCCCCTTTAAGGTTTTCTATATCCATGCAATCCAAATTATAATTTCATCATTTGATGAGTTAGAGTCAATGTTGCATGCATTTAATTCATTATTTCCTTCATTTATTATTCTAAGGAATTCCATAATTCATATGCATTTGTACATTTGGGAATCCTATCAATTATGTTTTTATCTAATGCTTCGTATAAAAATTTAAGTGCTTAAATTTACCGAAGATTTTTGCCCTCGTATGATTTCCAAGTAGGATTGTGGATCAACGGCAAGAAGGAAGTTCAACATCCTCATTTTTCCAATAGTTGTAGTCCGTTCCGGTGTAAAACGGAGGTCTAGTCGTTGAAAATCCCTCGGCAAAATTTGACGAGTTGCTTGTAGATGCCATGATCTATTCTCGGACGGTTAAGTCTTTCTTGAGAATACCTCGCTCTGATACCAACTTAAAGTACCTACAAGCAATAGCGACAAGAAATCTCTATACCCAAGAGGGGTGGTGAATTGGTTATCGCTATAAATGCGGAATTATAAAATCTTTGCCGATTTTAAAGCTCTTATTACCAATGGAGTTTTAGGCAATTTTCTCTATTCCAATTAATAGCCTATATGCAAGTTTCTAATCATATTAATAATGTAATCAAACTTGCAATAAGTAAAAGTTAAGGGAAAGAGAAATACGACACCACGATTTATAGTGGTTCGGCCAAACGTGCCTACGTCCACTCCCCCAAGCCTCGCTTGAAGATTTCCACTAAAATCCGAGTTTTTGTCGTGGCTCACTCGTAACCAAGAGTTTTCCGCAAAGGTGCACTCCAAAACCTTTTACAACTTTGAGTTTTGTTCGTAGCGTACTCACAACCTTTACAACTTTGAGTTTTGTTCGTAGGTGCACTCACAACCTTCAACTTACCCAAACTATGGGATTTCACAAACCGCAGTGTTTTTGATAAGAAATTGTAAAACACACTTGGGCACTCACAAATATAATGAAGATTGTGTGAGATGCAAACCCAAGTGATCTAAGCTCACTAAATGATATGAAGATGTGTGTGAGCTTGTATGAGTGTTTAAGTGTATGAAGGTTTAAGACACTCTTGTATTTGCTTTAGAGAATGTTATGAAGGTTTTCTAAGTCTCTAACTTGAGGCAAAGGAGTTGGGGTTCTATTTATAAAAAATGCAAAGCTTTTAGCCAACTCACAGCGAGACCGGCGAGGAAACCGGCGAGGAAACCGTCTAGGGCTCCAACGGTAACATAACGTTCAAAAACTAGCCGTTGGACCGGCGAGAAACCGGCGAGGATACCGGCGAGGATACCGGCGAGGAGCTCCCTGGTCCAGAGAGCATGTTTTCTCAGCTAAAACCGGCATGGAGACCGGCGAGAAAACCGGCATGGGGACCGGCATGGAGCTCCCTGGTTTCAGTATGTGCATGACCAGTCAAGACTGACGACACTTGGTATTTGGGCCATAACTTCCTCTAGAAAATTCCAAATCATGATTTGTAAATTTCTACATAAACTAGACACATAGATATAGCTTCTGTAAAAAATTCAGCTCCAAAACATTAAGAGAATTTTATGTAATTTTTCTAATGTGACGTGTACGCAGAAAACGCACATCTGAACATGTTGTACTAAAAAGGCTCTAGCAAAAGTTCTATGCATCGGAATTATGTTCCGTTTGAACCGTAGCAAACTAGAGACACATATCTATCTAACGGTATATCATTTGAAGTTTAATTCAACCGTTTAATAGTTTTTGGAAGATCATTTACCGATGCACTTGTGCATAGAAATTCATTTTTGTGCAAATAAAGTGCAAATGATTCTTTAAGCATTCTAATCCATTTTAAATGCAAGTGATGCAAAATGTATGATTCCTAAGAGCTTTAGATCACTTGAGTAAACTCACTTACAATAAAATTTAGCTCTTAATCATTATCTTCGATTTGCCGCTAGTCTTCATATTCTCGCTCTTCACCCCATATGCTTCGACACTTTGTAATGCTTCGTGTTTGCACGTCGAAGTCGTCAATTGCGTTGACGTCATCAAAATCCAATTACGCGACCAAGTCGCCAACAAAATATAATTTACATTTACCGCAAGCATTTTAGTGCGCGATCTAATTAAGATAATTTTTAATTTTTAATTTAGAGTTTGAGAAATAGAATCACCACAAAGTTTAAAGAGAAGTTAAAAAAGGTCCCTTTTTGTTTGGTATTATAATGATTAGATAAAAGTAATGAATTAAAGAGAGAGTTCGAGATATGAGCGTGTTTCAAGAGAGAGAGCGATGGAAAGATACATAGAACAATGAAGAAATATATTAAAATAATGAAATATGAATTATTATGATTACATGAATATGCTCACTTCTAAAATGACAAAATATTACAACTCATTTAACTATTAACGGGGTATAAATCAATAGGTAAACGTGGCTTTGCAACAGCATGTAATGGTTTAGCCATAAGAAGATCGTCTTTTGATTCAGCAAGTTCAATCTTCTTCTCATTTGATGGCACGCTCCAATCGAATCCTTGAAGAAGCCTTGCCAATAGCATTATAGACATTTCGGACCCAAGTGCAGCGCCCATACAACCGCGTCTTCCTCTACTAAATGAAAGAAATCTTAGTTCTGGTTCAGTCAATTCAACTTGATGATGATCGTTAACCGAAGAAATATGACGTTCTGGTATGAATTTTAATGGATCTTTCCAAATATTAGGGTTTCGGCCAAGCCCTATCCGACTTATCAAAACATGACTTCCTTTAGGAATAAAGTAGCCGGCAATTGTGGCATCCCGACTTGAAACATGGGGTAGGTTAAATGGTGCAACTGGATGAAGGCGAAACACCTCCCTTAAACAAGCCTTGACATAATTGAGTTGTGGGATGTCAGATTCTTGAACAAGTCTCTCTTTTCCAACAACCTTATCAATTTCATCTGTTGCTTTTTTGAGAATTTCAGGTTGATTCATCATTTCTGCTATCGCCCATTCGACTGCATTTGATGGATTATCAACTGTTGCAAGCATAAGATCCTGCCATATATATGTAAATTCATAAGTTTGATAAATTCTTGAGGAAATTTAAGCATTCACTAGAGTTTTGATCCTAACATGAGCCCTAATATAATGCAGCCATGCAATATATAGTCAATTCTTCTAATTTGATTAATTAGACAAATAAATGTATTTAGATAGCTTACCATGCACTGAGCTTTGATCTCTTCTACTGACAATGATGGTTTCCCACTTTCATCCTTTGTTGAAATCAAGACGTCTAGCAAGTCCTCATCAGTTTCCGTCTTCTTCCCATCTCTCCATTGTTGTACTCTCTCATCTATAATTGAATCATGATACTTGGTGATAGTTCTCATAGCATCACGTATAATTTTTTCATGGCCTTCTAAATCGAACACTCTCATCCATGGAACGTAATCTGATAGAACAAATGAATAAAGGCGTTGAAGTACAATGAAAAGTGAGTCAACGTGTTCTTCTTCTTCAAATCCAGGCCCTCCATCCTCTTTTCCTTCACCGAAGTATCTCTTGTTAAACATCATCTTCCTAATAACGTTTCCGCAGTATTGACGGGTCACAAGTCTTACATTTATGACCGAACCAGTTGTAGCAGTTTTGCATTGATTGTAAACGAAACAAACAAGATTGTCAACTTCTTCTCTTCTCTTAACGAGTAATGAGCGAAGTCGTGCTGAATTTAACACGTGAGAAGCCACCACCTTTCTCATTTTCTTCCACTGCTCTCCCAATGGCACGACTGCTATTGATAAGAATCCACGACTAGAGTACTCCGTCCCCATTGTAAGCGGCCTTGATGCAAAAACTGCATCGTTATCTCTTAAAACTTCCAGGGCAATTTCGGGTGAAGTCACTGGAATAACATGAATATTTCCTAGACGGATGCAAGAAATATTCGTGTTTAGTTCATTCATGAGACTATGTATCCAATTGAAGGCCGGTTTGTTCCTCCACATTTCTGGAAGGTTTCCAACAATTGGCCATGGAGCCGGTCCTGGAGGGAGAGGTAGTTGCTTGACATTTTTCTGGGTTTTAACCTGGATATTCATTTTCAAGAAAAATCAATGTTAGAGAAATGAAACAAATAATATAAAGTAAAAACATAAATATACAGAAAGTAAAGAGCTAGCGTTATGATCTGATACCTTGATCAGAAGTTGATTCTGAACAAATGAAGACATATTGTTCACAAACATCCGAAAACTTCGAGGATTGAGCAGCAGAAAGCTTAATGTAGACAGTGCAATGAGTGTGGTCACCAAAACAGTGGATAATTCAAAACTGAGATTATTTAGAAGATGAGCAAGGAAATCCATGGTGGTAATTTAGATTCAAAAGTATGTATCTGCAAATCAGATTGATGGTAAGAGGAGGCTCTGCACATGAAATTATATATAGGGACAGGGAGAGATGGTTGCCAAGTTTAGTCATTTTCAAATGACAGGAAATTTCAGATGTTGCTTCTTTTAATATTTTTTAATCAAGTTCTATGTGTAGTTGGTCATGAAACTCTTCACATTTAGGCGCACATGCATGTTGATGTATAATTTAATTGGTCTGTATCCAATAAATAAATAATAAATTTATTATCTTTTCTAAATTAATCACGTGGCGATTAGTTTTGGTCAGCATATTCAGCAGCAGTCTTACTGGTCAATATTTTGATTTTTTAATTGATCATTCTAATATTGCATTTTATTTTAAGAATTTGTTTTTTTTTTTTTAATACAGCTTTCTGCTAAACTTATATTCTAAATAAGTTCACGTGGCTGATGTCATAAGATTGGTGTAACAATGTAGTTGGATCTAGTATATAAAGGGATTGACAATTCATTGTAATGGGTTGGTCAATTTGATTCTAAGCATTCTGATATTTGTATCTGAGAGGAAAAAAAGTTTAAGGTAAGAGGGAAAAATAGAGAGGTCGGTAAGACCTAAGGTGATAATAAAGCTTGTTTTCTTTTATGCTCATGGATGTAGGTCGGATTCATTATACTGAACCATGTTAAACCATTTGTTTGGTAAGTTTGCTTCTGGTTCTGGATAAAACCAAACAAATTCATTGCTTGAGAGAGTATTATTCGAGGACTGAGTTTCCCGATTTATTTTTGGAACGAAAATCAACCGTCAACAATTTTGTTGTAAAAAAATAATTTCAATATAAAATATTAATATTTTATGATTAGTTTTAGTCATTATTTTGTCACTCTTTATAACACATCATTATTCAATTTAAATTCAAAACTATTTATCTGCAAATCGATCGACGGCAAGGAGGTGATATATCATGTGTCGTGTGGGGCCCGCCTGCTGTGAGAGAGATGACATATACACCTGACACATAATATAATTTTCGGACGGCAAGAGGAGACATGGTTGTCAAAGTTGTCATTTTCAAATGACTGGAAATTTCACATGTTGCTTCCTTTAATATTTTTTTTTATTTAGTTCTATGTGCAGTTGGTCTAATCTATTTTTGAAAATGTGACTGTCGGTCATGAAACTCTTCACATATTATAGATGCAAATGCAAGCTGATGTATATAATTAATTTGGTTTGTATACAATAAATAAATAATAAACTAATTATTTTATCAAAATTAACCACGTGGCGATTAGTTTTGGCCAGCATTCAGCAGCAGCCTAACTGATCGTATTTTGATTTTTTAATTGATCATTCTAATATTTTATTTTATTTGGTGAGTGTTAGAAATTCATGGATCTTTTTTTCTTTTTTGAAAAATATAAATTAATAAATCTAAATCAACTAAGTGTTAAAAATTCACGATACTAACTCAACCTAAAAGCTAACTTGATAGTTAAAAATTGTATTATATTATTTTATGTTCAAATATTAATATCAATTCTCAACCGATTTGGAATATTTTTCTTAATAATGGGTAAAGCTAATTTTTTTTTTTTATCTGTAACTCATTCAACAAGATACAACTGTCCGAAAATCACTCGATCAAATCCTTTGCCAAAATATATTATATGATGCTTACTTTTATTGAAATCAAATATTTTCTCATTTTTAATATAATGCTTAATTTAATTAGTTGAAAGATCCCTTATTATAGTAGAAGCGCCACTTATAGGATAGCAGGTTCAGTCTCCCCAGTCTCTAAGGGGCGTGGCTTGGTGGTGTATGGTTTTAAGATCTCACCTTGAGGTCATGAGTTTGAATCCAGAGAGTGCGTTTCTTGTAAGAGCCTGAGACATCCGAAGATTTTACCTGCTCCGCTTAAGCCCGGAAGGGGTGGTTTGGCGGTAGGGTTTCCAACGATTTCAACAAAAAAAAAAAAAAAAAAGTTCGGTCTCCCCCACTCAATTCGAAATTTTGATTATATTTCTAATAAATTAACTAATAAAATATCTGATTTATTAATGGATAATTTTGATTTACCTCAACTAAAATTAAAAGTATTTATTACTTTATATGAAATTTAAAATCTGCTCAAATTAAATCAAAATTATGATTCCACCATCATGTTATATGTGGACTCTTATCTAATTACCATCACAAACACGAGTAATTTTTTGGTGCAACGGAAGTATGAGTGACGTGATATCACCAATAAATTAGTAAATGATATGTATGATTTAATATCATATTTTTAATTATTTTTTAATAATTTAACATACGTGGTAATTGATTATTAAATTATTATACGAATAACGTATTATATCGGTTACATTGTAGATTTTCTCTCAGCTAGTCAAGCATATATTATTCGACCATAAAAAAAAACCTTATATGGCCATTAGAGTCGTCGGCTTAAATGATTACATCCTTGTCAATTTCAGTACGCCGCGTACGAGGTGTCAACTGTCAAAAAAACACGTACACAATTTTTAGAATTTGGTGATCATTGATTATGCATTTGAACTTGAAATTCCCGTCAACTATCAAACCACATGCACGAGCACGACTTTGAAATTCCCGTCAACTATTTAGCGCTGGAAATTTTTCTAATTTAATTAGTTGCTGAGATATATGAGATTGTGTTCTAAGTTCTTTATAATCTTTTATTATATATGTATTAATAATTAAAAAAATTAAAATTTAGTTTTATATAAATTTATATTTAATAATTATAATAAAATCTTTATATAATGATACTCTATATAAGAATAATTTCTACGTTATCATAAAAATTTATGATATCAATTTAGATAAATTATAAATAAAAAAAAAATCCACTTTGTAACAAGTTACACTACAAAAAAAAGGGTCTTTAGCGTCGAAATTTTTCGACGCTAAAGTACAAATTTTTGACGCTAAAGGTTATTAGCGTCGAAAATTTTCGACGCTAATTTTCGACGTTAAAACTTGGACGAGAAAGACAAATAGCGTCGAAATATTCGACGCTAACTGTGATATAATATTAAAAAATATATATCATTTTATTACCTTTAGCGTCGAATATTTCGACGCTAAAAGGTATAAGAATATTATTATTACAAATTAATCTCAAACTAATTTCATTACAAAAGTAATTAAATTTGTTATAAAATTTATTACAAATTTGTTACTAAAAATTTATAATAATGACATTTTTATTGATATAAAACTAAAATTACAAATTTTATCACATAACAAAATATAAAATGATATTTTTATTGATATAAAACTAAAAATACAAAAATGTATCACAACAAAAAAATATAAAATGATAAAATACAATGATAAAATACAATTTCCATCTTCACTTTCATTTTATTCATTATCATCATTTTCACCATTTCTTCATCTTCATATTCCCCTACAAAATAAATAAATAACTATTAGATGTGAATATAAAATACAAAACAAAACAAACAAACAAAACATTTAAGGAAAAATAAATTTAGAGAGGAAATAAGAGTATGAGAGAAAGAAAGTGATAATAGAAGAAATGAAAGTGCAAATGAATTTATAGGCAAAAAAAAACCTTTAGCGACGAAAAGGATTTCGTCGCTAAAAATCCTCAAATAGCGGGAATTTTTCCGCCAAAATTTTGATCTTTAGCGTCGAAATATTTGATTTTTAGCGTCGAATATTAGTCGCTAAATGTCAAAATTTAAATTTAAATTTATTAGGCGGTAAATTCAAATTTTTAAGGGGGAATTCGAAAATTTTAAAATTAACCTTTAGCGTCGAATCTAAATTTCGACGCTAAAGGTACAACCTTTAGCGTCGAAATTTAGATTCGACGCTAAAGATTCAGCCTTTAGCGTCGAATTTTTTGACTTTTAGCGTCGAAAATTTAGTCGCTAAATGTCAAAATTTAAATTTGAATTTATTAGTCGATAAATTCAAATTTTTTAATGGGTAATTCGAAAAATTAAAATTAAACTTTAGCGTCGAAATTTAGATTCGACGCTAAAGGTTCATCCTTTAGCGTCTAAATAATTTTTTGTCGCTAAATGATGTAACCTTTAGCGTCGAAACAGAAATTCGACGCTAAATCATCAATCCTTTGGCGTCAAATAATTATTTCGACGCTAAAGAGTATATTGGCGTCGAAAAAAATTTCGACGCTAAATGTTTGGACGCTAAAGGTCTATTTTGTTGTAGTGTAATTATAGGAAAATGCTAACGAGTGCCCTAAGGGCACTCATTAAGAATCTATTTTAGTAAATTTTTTTATGGGAAAAAAAGAAAAATTAATTAATGTTGTTGACGGCTGGTTTTCGTCTCAGGGACAATAACGGAAATGTATCGTTCCCGGGATTCAACCTTCCTTCAGCAGTGAGTTTGTTTGGTTATGAGGACAACCAAAAGCAAACTTTGGCGGAGGGAGAAGAGCATGCAGATTGACACAAGAAATTAACGTGGTTCGGCGGGTTAAACCCAACCTACGTCCACAGGCACCGAATGGATGGGTGTTTTATTACTGAAATGTGTTTGGCCGACCAGTTTTGTGGTCGGTCAGTGCGTAGATCGAGCTGTCTTACAAAGAGAATTACAAAGCTTTCTAAATTTTTTATCCCTGTTTTGGTCCCCCTCCCCCTCCATTTTCTTTTACAAAAAGACATTTCTAAGCATTCTGATATTTGTATCTGAGAAGAAAAAAAGTTTAAGGTAAGAGGGAAAAATAGAGAGGTCTGTAAGACCCAAGGTGATAATAAAGCTTGTTTTCTTTTATACTCATGGATGTAGGTCGGATTCATTATACTGAACCATGTTAAACCATTGCTTCTGGTTCTGGACAAAACCAAACAAATTCATTGCTTGAGAGAGTATTATTCGAGGACTGAGTTTCTCGATTTATTTTTGGAACGAAAATCAATCGTCAACAATTTTGTTGTAAAAAAATAATTTCAATATAAAATATTAATATTTTATGATTAATCTTAGTCATTATTTTGTCACTCTTTATAACACATATCATTATTCAATTTAAATTCAAAAGTATTTATCTGCAAATCGATTGACGACAAGGATGTGGTATATCATGTGTCGGGTGTATATGCCATCTCTCTCACAGCAGGCGGGCCCCACAACACCCGTCACATAATATAATTTTCGGACGGCAAGAGGAGACATGGTTGTCAAAGTTGTCATTTTCAAATGACTGGAAATTTCACATGTTGCTTCCTTTTTAATATAATGCTTAATTTAATTAGTTGAAAGATCCCTTATTATAGTAGAAGCGCCACTTATAGGATATCAGGTTCGGTCTCCCAGTCTCCAAGGGGCGTGGCTTGGTGGTGTATGGTTTTAAGATCTCACCTTTAGGTCATGGGTTTGAATCCAGAGAGTGCGTTTCTTGTAAGAGCCTGAGACATCCGAAGATTTTACCTGCTCCGCTTAAACCCGGAAGGGGTGGTTTGGCGGTAGGGTTTCCAACGATTTCAACAAAAAAAAGTTCGGTCTCCCCCACTCAATTCGAAATTTTGATTATATTTCTAATAAATTAACTAATAAAATATCTGATTTATTAATGGATAATTTTGATTTACCTTAACTAAAATTAAAAGTATTTATTACTTTATATGAAATTTAAAATCTGCTCCAATTAAATCAAAATTATGATTCCACCATCATGTTATATGTGGACTCTTATCTAATTACCATCACAAACACGAGTAATTCTTTGGTGCAACGGAAGTATGAGTGACGTGGTATCACCAACAAATTAGTAAATGATATGTATGATTTAATAGCATATTTTTAATTGTTTTTTAATAGTTTAGCACGCGTGCTAATTGATTATTAGATTATTATACGAATAACGTATTATATCCGTTACATTGTAGATTTTCTCCGCAAGTGAAAAATAAAATTATCACGCCAGAGAGTGATCGCAGAGAAAATAAAATTATCACAAATCTCAGCTAGTCAAGCATATATTATTCGACCATAAAAAAAAAAAAAAAACCTTATATGGCCATTAGAGTCGTCGGCTTAAATGATTACATCCTTGTCAATTTTAGTACGCCGCGTACGAGGTGTCAACTGTCAAAAAAACACGTGCACAATTTTTAGAATTTGGTGATCAATGATTATGCAATTGAACTTGAAATTCCCGTCAACTATCAAACCACATGCACGATTAGGGCTGGAAATTTTTCTAATTTAATTAGTTGCAGATATATGGAGGTAGTTTATCATGTGTCGGGTGTATATGTCATCTCTCTCACAGCAGGCGGACCCCAGCACATAATATTTTTTTCGTGATATATGAGATTGTGTTCTAAATTCTTTATAATCTTTTATTATATATGTATTAATAATTAAGAAAATTAAAATTTAGTTATATATAAATTTATATTTAATAATTATAATAAAATCTTTATATAATGTGTTGACATCTGATTTTCGTCTCAGGGACAATAAGGGAATACTGCTCCCAGGACAATCATCCATCAACTGTGAATTTATTTGGTTATGAGAGACCAAAAGCAAACTTTGGCTAAAAAAAAGATGAACACACTAATCAACACAGAGTTTAACGTGGTTCAGTGGATCGAATCAAGCCTACGTCCACGAGCACAAAATAGGTGTGATGTTTTATTATTGAAACATGCTCGGCCAACCTGTTTTGTGACCGGTCAGTGTGGAAACCGAGCTGTTTGTGTTTACAGAATAATTCTATCTTATTTTTTGGTAATCAATTAGCTAACAATCAACCAACCCTTACAAATGTTTTTTTCCCTTTCTATTTATACTAGCAAAGAGGCGGTTTCCTTCCCCAAGCTAGATGATGTCACCCATGTGGACTCATTAATGGAATTCCTTCCCCCAAGACCACTTGGCTGGAAATATCTCACTTCTTTTATTACTGTGTCCCATCACCTTATCCTGTAAGAATGATGTCCCATCATCTTATCCTGTAAGCATGAGGCGGTGGAAAATATCTCGCCATCTGATCAGTTTTCATGAAGTCGGTCACAATGGTACTCTGTAGGGGTGTGCATTAATCGGTTTTAACCGATTAACCGAACCGTTCCGACCCATTTTTTATTACGATTCAGTTAATTCGGTTAAATCGGTTATTACGGTTAAAATTTTTTACTTTTTCGGTTATTCGGTTCGGTTACGGTTATGAGATTCGTATAATCGAACCGACCGATTAACCAAAATTAAACCATATATATATATTAGCCCGTGCGAATCCTTTAATTTTTTAGAGTTAAGATAGTTTGCATGTAAACTCTCAATTGGTTGTAGTTATACTGATTTGATAATACTACCCGAAAATAAAATTGATAAAATTCAAATGACAAGCTGCATTAATAGCTTGGTTTTGACTCTTTTTAATTTCTCTCAAGAATTTAAAGGTAAAAATACATAAAATTTCAAATGTGTAGATTTTGCATCGTGGTGGATTCGTGACCCTTAAATTTCTAAAAATATTTCTCTCGCATGTAATTAAATATAAATATATTTAATCAAATGTTAGTTAGAATTGATATTTTTAGAATCAGATATGTAATCGAATTAATGATCCAAAAAATTTAATGCGTCAGTGGTTCAATTGGTTGAAATGTTCCGAAAAAATCGGTAGAACCGACCTACATCATATATAATTTTACAAATTAAAAATTATAAAAAATATTAAATTTTAATTTATTGGATTGGTTAATAACCGAATTAACCATAACCGACCGAAATATAATGGTTAATTGATTAATGGTTATGTGTCATAAATTGGTTAAATCGGTCACACTTTTATTTAACTGAAAATTTCGATTACGGTTAAAAAATCAAGGATTAACTGACCGAACCGACCGATGCAAACCCATAGTCCTCTGAACTGAGAATGCTGCTACTGATTTGATAATACCCGACCAGCCGCGCTGAAGTGGTCGGTCATTTGTCACCAAGTGTCCGGTCTTTACTGTTGGCACATGTCATGTTATCGGGTCGGCAACACCCTTCAGGCCGGGTCGATATTAAGGGTCTTGGTTAAAAGAGAGTTACAATTTCTACCTCTGCCGTATTGTATAAATGCCTTGGTACCAGAATTTACCACCAACATCTGCCCCATAGTTCTCGGTTCCAATAAGTGTGCGAGTTGGTGCCGGGAACTATGAAAAGAGCGGTATGTCCGGTCAATTGGTGGCCGATTTTCGAAATCTAGAAAGAGTGAATTACCTCGGCCTGGAACCATTTTGCCTTTGGTGCAACCTACGTGCTCGGTCAAGCGTCTTTCCAAATGTCTTTTCCAGAAGGAGGTCGTCCCTCGAGACGCGCAGCCGTCACATCCCATTAAATTGCCATCAAATCACTTATAGGGTTTCATTTGAGCCTGACACTTGTCAATCATCCGCCAATGTCCCGCCAAAAGCAAGCAAAATCAACCGTTCATTGTTAACTCAGGAACGCCCAATCTCAGCCGTCCATCCAACTCTGGAAGATCACTTTTGAAGGCGACATGTGGCGTACATCCGACGCTCTCGTTCAATCCAACAGCCACAAAAGCACCGAACCGACTATAAGAAAGCAGAGTAAGCACTGTTTCTCTCTTTTATGATCATTTTGAATTTCCCCAACTACAAGAACTCTATTCTTTCCCAACCGTGACCAGCGAAATCAACGAACGACCAGGCCGCACAGAGCAACCCTCAATCATTCAAGAAGAACCAAGTAAGTTTCTGAACGACCTCTTTGCTTTACGTTTCACGAGTTGTGAACCCTGCTATTTTTCTTTTTTTAAGTTTGTTTTTGTTTTTGCTGTATGTGGTGAGGCACGTCTTTATCTTGGGATTTTCGTTGTGTATATGTGTTTGGTAGGATGATTGGTAATAGGTTAGGATAACTTCGGGTGGTTTTTGGTTTTGTGTTTGGCTTGATGTAGCTTAGGAAAAGACCTGTTGTTTGTGGACATTGACATGGCATATAGAGACTGTAGGCTTAGTTCCCTGGAAACCTAGGATAACTGCCCGAGTTTCCGGTAGTTTGAAACTGACCATTGACTGACCTTTTCACCCATTTCGGCAGTCAGGAATGTCTGACATCGAGTCTTCCTTGGCAAACCCTGCAAAACCTCATTCTCCTCGCGCCGAAGAGCTTTCCTCAAGCTCGGGGGCACCCAGCATAGAGGACCCTGATACCACCCCCACTCTCTCCGAAATTGAACAAGACACTTATCACCACAGAATTCCTCGGAAGGATCCGGAGCCCGATGAACTCGACTGCTCGGCATTGGATATGAATCGGCCTTTCAAGATATCTGAGGATGATCTGGCCCTGCTCCAACAACGCTATGAGATCCCTATAGACATTTCCCTTGAAGTCCCTCCCCCACTTGATCGTGCCAGCCAACCTGATGAAGGCTCGATTGCCCTTCTCTCGGCCTTCTTCGAGTGTGGTCTTCAGTTGCCCATTCAACTGTACTTTGCTTGGTTGTTTTCCGAAATGGAAATCGCCCCCTGTCAGCTGAGTCTGAACAGCTGGAGGATTTTGGCCGGGTTGTATATGATTTGGCACCGGGCAGGCCTCGATGAACCGACCCTTGAAGAGGTGAAGAGGCTATATAGATTGAAGGTCAACCCCAGAACACATCATGGTTGGTACTATCTATCTGCCTATGTCGAGTCGTCCAACATCATCCGCAAACTTCCCGACTCTAATAAGAACTTCAAAGACAAGTGGTTCTGGGCCACGGGAGATTGGGGTCGGACTTTGAGAACATTTGAAGAGGAGACAGAAGTTCCCGACATCTTCAGGGCGGGAGGTTAGGAATCAAACCCTTACTGTTTTTATTTCTCCCATAAATGATAGAATTCTAACTTATTGACCCTTCCCAGCCTGCTGGAGGGATGCTCCTAAGGTCTCTCATCGGGTCCGAGTACGGATAATGCACGCTCGGTGATACACCAACCATTGGAATAAATTGGTTAATGATGCAGCCTTTGTTGAGTCGGGTCTTATTCGAACTGCTCCTCCGAAGGTCCCGGGGCGGATAGGTAGATTCTTACTAACTTTCTAACTAACCCCCTTGTTTGCTAGGCATGATGATGACTCTAATTTATTCAGATTCCGGATTGATCACTCTTTTGCCTTTGCCTTTTGCAGGAATGTCGAAGAGACCAAAATACCTTGATCAATTGGCAGATGCAACAAAGAAAACCGGCCAAGCCGGAGCCGGGCCCTCTCGTAACGGTCAACAACTACTGAGACCAAAAAGGCGGTTGAAAAAGCGGCTCCGACGACCACTCAAGGTTCGGCTCCCCCTTCCAAGGCATCGCCACCAACTACCGCCCGACCTGCCAGCCCCCCAAAGCCTACTAGAAAAAGTTGACGTCTGATCGGGGCAGGAGAAGCCGAGCTGACTCGGGAGATTGAGGAGGAACATGCCCTTAGCAGAAGGCAGGATGCTCGGAAAGAGGAGAAGACGCCAGAGGTCTCCTCCAAAAAGTGGAAGGGCGCCGTGATTCTTGGCGCTGAAGATCTCAGCCAGGACATCAGGGAGGCCACTTCTCATTTAGTGCCGGCAATCAATGAATTGGCCGAAGCAGTCCCTCCGGTGAAGATTCCGAAGTATGAAGATCTCTCCCTTGAGGATGTGGTCTCCGTGCTATGCTCCCAAATGGCCAAGGTAACGGTCTTTTTCATTCCCGTTCTGAATTTTTAACTTATACTGAATTCTGATTTTCTATTTCTTCCCGGCAGACAAACTATTTGGCGGCCAAGAATAAAGATCTTCTTTTGAGCCTCCTATCTGAGGGTGGCCAAGCCCAGAGGCTTCAGAGCAAGATTACTGAAATGGAGGCCGAGCTGGCTAAAAAGGACGAAGAGATAAAAAGCCTGGAGCTGGCCGCAGTCGAGGCTCATTCAATAAATAAATCTCTTAGGTCCGCCGCCTCTTTGGAAAGGAAAAATGCTGAGGCTGCCAAGAAGGACTTGGAGGCTGCCTAGGCCGACAACAGGGCCTTGAGAGTTGAAGTGTGCAGTGTTGAGTCCAAGCTGAGGGCCAAGGACGAGGAGATGGCACGAGTTTGTGAGGAGCTCAAAAAGAAAGAAGCTGAGTTGGAGGCCGCGCAGGATGCAATCAGACTTGAGGCGGTCGGGGACTGCGCTGAGATTATCCCGATGGTGCTACCCAACTTAGATATGGGGCCCATCCATGCGGCCATTCGGTATTGCAAGAGGGAGATCTCCCAAGAAGAATTTCAAGAATGGCTCCCCTCTCCTCCGAAAGAAGTGTTGGCCCCTGAGCCCATTTCAACTGCGTCGATGTCCCTGACCCCTGTAGAGATCCAACCCGAAGCTACAGTCGCCGCGGCCTCTCCAGACGTTCACGTAGAAGCCACTGCCCCTCCTCCTGAGGCCGAACCTAGCCAACTGCCATCTGAGCTTGAAGAATGAGAGTCCCTCGCCCCTGCGCGGGATGATCTATAGCGGGTAACCCGAACGAGGCCCCATGTAAATTTTGCTTTTTTTTATAACAATACTTATATTTTTTCTTCTTTGTAATACATACTTATCTATTTTGAAATTTCACTTCCTGTCTTGAACACTTGTCTTCAATATAGTAAATTGTTCGATCAACTTGATTTCAACAACGAGGGGATAGTCCGTCCCCGAACCGAGATCAAACACATTCAACTGGACATAGCCCGACCCTGAGCTGAGAGAAACACTTGGCTCTGGGGGAATGTTACGTCCCCAGACCGAAAAGGCTGACTTGGTGGGACATAACCCGACCCCAGAGCTGAGAGAAACACTTGGCTCTGGGGGAATGTTACGTCTCCTGATCGAAAATGCTGACTCGATGAGACATAACCCGACCCCGAGCTGAGAGAAACACTTGGCTCTGGGGGAATATTACGTCTACAGACCGAAAAGGCTGACTCAGTGGGACATAACCCGACCCCCAGCTGAGAGAAACACTTGGATCTGGGGTAATGTTACGTCCCCAAACCGAAAAGGCTGACTCGGTGGGACATAATCTGACCCCGAGCTGAGAGAAACACTTAGCTCTGGGGGAATATTACGTCCCTATACCGAAAAGGCTGACTCGGTGGGACATAACCCGACCCCGAGCTGAGATGGACTCGGTGGGATTCTCCCCAACCCCGACCTGGTGGAATACAGCAGCCTCGGCGGAACAAATCCAGCCCCGAGCTATCCATACGACCTCGACAGAAAGAATCCAGCCCCGAGCCGAATATCCATACGGCCTCGGTAGAACGAATCTAGCCCCGAGCCAAAACAAACCATAAGGCCTCGGCGGAACGAATCCAGCCCCGAGCCGAATATCCATACGGCCTCGGCGGAACGGATCCAACCCCTAGCCGAATAACCATACGGCTGTAGGCACTGCATTTTTGCATGTAAGTCCCTATGATGAGTCTCATTTAGAGGCACTACCTTTTATGTCACGGAAGTCGCGGGAAACGGACGTCGGAAGGGAAAAGTCAGAAATCAGTACTTTGTTGGATTTTATTCGCTTGTTAGCTTCGGGTTCGCTTGTTGGACCTCTGTTTTAAAACACATTCTTAGCCCATTAAATCACATCTAATAATAATTAAAACACATGTCACAAATTAAATTAAAATTAAAATTGAATTAAATTAAAACTAAATTAAATTAAATTAAAATCATATTAAATCATTCCAAACTTAAATAATTCACCTAGCCCAAAACCCCCCGCAAACCACTAGGCATTGACCTAAAACCCCCGCAAGCCTACACACCACTAAACCCACCAACCAAAGCCAACCAAACCCATCAACTTGGCCCATGCTTACACATCCAAAAATACTAAAATGCATATTTAACACATGGGAAAATCAAAATAAAACAAATAAAATCTAAATAATTGCTTACCTAATTAACATAAATCAAATATATTAACTTCCTAATTAAACCAAATCTTGTCTCCAATCAATCTCTTGCTTTCCTTGCATGACACTAAGAAATATCTCACCTTTATTGCATGATCTCTCATTCCTTCTCCAACAAGATTTAGCCCTAGCATTTGTCTATAAAAGAAATCAAATTCCAACACTTCCCCCCTCTCCAATTCACACATACTTACAGAAGAAACCATAGTTGATCCTCACAAAAATACCAAGCAAATAGCCTGCCTCAACTCACGCACACCCCCACTGCCTCAACTCACGCACAGCCCCACTGCCTCAGCTCACGTAACAGACACACACCTCCACGCCATTCTCAAAGCCCCTCACATTGCCTCACAGCCTCTTAACCTTCACTCACGCCTCAAAGCCACGCACACCACCTGCCCCTTCACTCATAAGCCCCTCACCGACATCAACACACACATAACCCTCACGTTGCACCCACAATCAACACAAAGCACTCAGCACGTTATTGCCCTCAAAGCCACATCTCCCCACTAACGCTATCTGCCTTCACTAGCCCTTGCATTCTACACACAAAAAGCCACCTGAAAAACCCATAAACCCATGAGTCAACGAAGCTATAACCCTTCACGCCACATGAACCAATAAATCTGTTAACCAACAAAAAACTTCACCTCACAACCTCACGCCCGGCGCAGCACACTGCCCAGTTTTGCCACATATACCCTCCAAAAAATTGCACTGTTTTACACCTTAAAACCGCACAAAACAACATCCCTATTACCGTACAAAACAACCCCAAAATAGTAGCCTAAAACCGCAGAACAGTGACCAGAAAATACAGCTAAAACAGTAGCAAAACATAGTGAAAATAGCAGTCCGAGCAGTGAAAATAGCGAGGAAAGACGTGAACCAGTGAACCGGAGAAGCTGCGGAGCATCAACCCTTCCGACGACTGTGTACCGTACGTCCGAGAGGCGATTTAAAAGGTTAGATCTGATGGCACTTTTCCTATTTATTGTCATTCGTCTTTTAATTGTTTTATTATAAGGTAGAGAGATTTTGATGATATCTACCTAGGAATATGTTATGGGATAGAAAAGCCCGAACAAGTAATAGAGCGCCTAGAAGTAAGAACTCTTCCCTTCTCAGGACACTTCTTCAAGTCGAACCAGTAGTCTTCAAGTATTCCTTATAGATAGCAAAGATATATGAGTACCTATTCAGGAAAATATGAAGAAAAAGAAAAATTTAGGAAGCATAGTAAGATACAGAAGGTAGATATCTTAGTAATTGAAACTAAATAGAGATAGAGAAATCGAAATAGATAAGAAATGCCGAAATCTATAGTAATAAGAATCAGAGATGTGGAGTTGAGTAATAAAGGCTAGTACCAGAACTAGCAGTAAAGATGAGTGTAATAAGACTAAAGCTGAATAAAAGCCGAGTAAATCTAAGCAAAGGTTCTTTCCCTCGAGCAAGATACCTTTCTTCCTCAGAAGAATTTCTCCGAGTTGATCTAATATTTTTCTGAACCATCCCTTATAGGTAGTAAGTTTCCCCGAGTATCAAGGACGATCGTGGAACCCTTTAATGGATACGGAAATGCCATCGAGATGGAGAGAGACTTTAGATCTTCCGAACTCTGACTTGTAGGTAAACAAGATGGGTGGTAATTGAAAAAACAAGTTAGCTCCCCCTAGCCAAGGGATCCAATAGATAGGGCTTCGACTTACCCAGATCTTCACTCTTTCGAGATACCAGTTAAGGAAGCTATCCTGATAGAGTCTATCTCATACCCATCCTACATGAGCAATATGCTCCATCAGGACATAAAGTACTAGAACAAGGATGAAGAAGCTCCCCGAGCCATAAAGAAAAGGACCGATGAGATGTAAGCAGCTCCTATTAGCATGAGTATAGACGACCGTAAGGAAAACCCAACGAGGTTCTATTTTAAGAAATAAAAAGGACCTTAAAAGACCACCCACCTAGGAGAAAAATCAAGGAAGTTTTGAGGATATAAAGAAGAAACCCATGATAGCTCGAAGATTAAGGTAAGTCAGAGTAAGGTTTGTTAGACTAGTAGAAGATCACATATAGATCAAATGTTGTAGAACCCACAGATAAACTGAGCCAGTAGAGATCCATAGAAGGGTATAAGAATTAGCCTATGAAATTGGAGATATTTAAGAAAATGATAAGAGTATCAGTATGGACAATAGGATAAATAGATCAAATTGGGGTTTATATAAAGAACATGAGGTTGAGATTCAAGAACCATATATAGAGGAATCACTCACAGTTATCTTAGTGAGGAGTATAGTAAGGAAATATGACATGAAAATGGTATGAGAAATGAGAAGAGTAACAATGAAATTTAGTATATTTGGGCGCAAAGATAACATAATGAAGAAATAATAGAGTAAAGGAATAAGGAGTCGAGGAACTAAGATTAAGATAGAACATTCATAGCAGAATGAGCCCTTTAGGAAAGATAGCAAAGAGATTATAGTAGTACCCAGAGAAAAAAGTACGTAGTAACTGCAGAGAGTTAAGTAACAGAAAGGGCAAAGAAACAGTATATGGAACTTATTAGCGAGTGATTCTAGAAGGACTTGTATAAGATGCAGAGTAATTAATTGATGAAAAGGACCGGGAGTAAAATTAGAAAAGGTAAGCAAGAAAAGTTTTTGCGGTGGCACTCAGTGTAGAAAGAGATACCAGACAGATATACACGAGAATCTTAGGCAAAAAGTATGCGTCACTGAGACACCGTAATAGAAAGACCTCAATACTAGTTCCCACCCTCCCAATCCTTGATCGATACCAAAACAAGGATGAACCCGAAACATGACCTTGAGATACTCCGGAAGCAAGTATAAGTGCAGTAATAGATGATCGAATCATACAACTCTTAACAACAACAACAAATCAAGATAAAAAGAAAAGAAGAGATAGTCCAAGTAAAAGATGTAGAGAGAAAACTATTAGATAAAGTAACAAGAGAAGAAGTATTAGCCAAGTACGCGATAAGAATGTAAATGACAATGTTAAGAATAAACAATGACATATGAGAACAAATATCCTTCGAGTAAGGGAACATAGATATGACCCATAGTAGAATTAGTTAAGAATAAATAAGAAGAGTAAATCAAAGGGTAGCTGATGCAAGTAAATATTGATAGCAGTGTAGTATGATATAGAGAAAGAAGATATTTTAGCATGCAATCGAGTATAGAAAATGAGTTGATGTAAAGATATAGTAAAGGAAGATCTAAGAATGAGACCTATAGATGTAGTTCAAGGATGAAGAAAAGTATAACTGTTAAGAGCCAGAAATGAAGTAGTTAAGTTAGAACAAATACCAAAATAAGGTAGTAGTCAAGTGATAACCGATATTTCAAGGAACCAAGGTTTGAGGAAATGATAGATACGTAAAGAAAGAAGGTATTCCCCAGGTAAAAAGGCAGAAATATGGACTAAGAAAGTTCTTATTAGATGGTAGAATGAAGTGAGGGATGAAAAGAGTACTAAGAAAAGTTTAAACAGTATAATTGTTAAGATACAACAACAATAAGAAAGAATACATAATAGGTAAAAAAAAAGTTACAGTAAAATTATAATTAAGCAATAATATTAAATACCCAGTCCTAATCTTGGACAACCAAACCACTGCAGGTTTAGGATGGTTTTCGCCACATATATGGTAGTTTGGTAGATTGGTATCATAGTACAGAAACGAAGGATGAATTAATACGAAGCAAAGATTTTGGTATTTGAAGAAGAGAATCTTATAGACTACTTAAGGTTGTAAGGGATGTATCGAGTGTTAATAGTCCAGTGATGGGGAAGAATAATAAGAACAAGATAGACAAATGAAACAAAGGAATACTGGGTACAAGTAAAAGGTATCAAGAATATGATCAATTAAGAAATTTTGGAGCATAAGTGAAGACCTATAAGAAAGATATCTTGGAGATAAGGAGTATGCAGTACAGTTAAGGAATCAGAAAGATAGTAGTTAAAAATACTCAGCAGAAATATTACAGGATGAAAACTCAGAAAAGAGAAAAGAGGAAAAATCTGGTAGCTAGTAGAGGTCAGAGACAAGAAGATAAGTATAGTAGCATCTCTGGATATTCGCGAAACTAAGAAGACCACGAGTTAGACGCTAGAAAGGATTCGAGGACGAATCCTAATTAAGGGGGGAGAAATTATAACGAGCGATAGTCTCTACTACTGCCTACAGTGATATTATTAGGTATGGGATGAAGCCACATAAAATAAACTATGATTAGACTCAAATACGCTCATGGAACGACTTTGGAGACGATCGGTAAATTTCTTGAAGTCACAGGACGAGACTGTACCGTATTTCATTTGGATCACCCATAGTATTTGGGACATTACATTTTCGTACAATATCCTAATTTTATGAATTTTATATCGTCGGAAAGATGAGATCAAGACCTACAACTTCCGTGTTGAATATTTTTCCAAAATCGAACTGGAAATGGGTCAAAAATATAAGTCAAAATTCAAATGAATAGTGATTTCGGGGTTAAAAAGAAAAATCTCAAAATTTCTAGATTTCTCTACACTTTTCCCATATTTCCACATATCATACACCCCCTCACTATATAAAGCACTCATTATTCACTCATCATAAATTTTAGAAACAAAAAAAGAAAGAAGAAACCGTGAGTGAGAAATGAGTAGGAGATGGAAAGAAGAATAAGAAGAAGAAGAAGATGATGAAGAAGAAAAGAGAAGAAGAGGAAGCTTGGAAATCCTTGAGGATTTAAGAAGTGAAGAAAAATCAAAAGAAATGAGGTAAAGTAACTTGACCCATTTTATATTTTTGGAGCTTTTAAGTTTTGAAGATTAAAATAGGTTGATTGGCTTGATAATGATGGTAGTATGATTTTTTTTTTTGGCAATAAAAACTATGGAAACATTGATTACTTCCAATTTGTGGAATTTGGGTAAACTTGATCAAGTGATTGGAATATGTGTAATTGATGAGTTTGATGATAAGAGTGAGTTATACTAATGAATTAAATGGTATATGCTCACATATGGATGTGTTGTAGTAAGTAGAATTTGATTTGGGATGTTTAAGTTTGGATTGTGGGGGCTGATTCGGCAGGGTAGAACTGCCCAGGAAGACATCGGAGCGTCGCGACGCACGGCTTGTGCCGCGTCGCGACGCGACGACCAGGAAGTGGGGAAAAGAAAATCTATGAGGTGCGACGTGTAACCGAAAATATGGGTTCCTGTTTTATATTTCATTTGAGGGATAAAAGGTTCTAATAAAAGAATTCGATTATGATAAGGAAATTTATTTAATTATGAAAAGTATTTTTATAACTGTTGATTCTAATTAAGTTCTGATCATAGGAGATCCACAAGAACCACATTCTCCTTTGACCAAGGATCCAGTGCCAGCCGAACTGAAACCCTGTGAGTGGACACTTCTTTCTTTAAGTTGATTTTATTTATTGATTTATTGTTTTCTTATAAATAAAGACTTATTATTCCGCTTAAGGGCGTTAGCCATTTCATCATCAGTTTTGTTTTGTTCAGTATATTGAGAGATGATTTAAGTTATATTTGAGAAAGAAATGTTTTCCAATTTATATTTTGTTTTTCGGGGCATGAGGTAAAAACTCACCCCAGTATGTAAATTGAGATACTGTTGGAATTGACGCATACAGAGGATATGTGCACATGTAGAGCCATGATGACGGCTTAGGATCGTGTACCTGGACTGTAGTTCAGAGCTTGGGTGGTAGCATAGATCCGCACCCCCAGTTCTAGTTTGTGGCTACGTCTAGTTGTGTCAGGTTATTGGGCGTAGGCCACCAGTTTCAGAGATGCCCAGTTGAGTCGTGGTCCTAAGAATAGAGTACCACCAGTTTCAGAGGCACCCAGTTGAGTCATGGTCCTGGGCGTAGAGCACTACCAATTTCAGAGACCCGGTTGAGTTGTTCCCGGACACGTCCAGTTGAGTCGGTTCCTGGGCGTAGAGCAGTTTTCAGTTTTCATATTTTCAGTACACAAATTTCAGACCTCCAGTACATAGTTTTCAGAAATCAGATCTTAGTAAACAATTTTCAGAAACTAGAATTTAGAAACAGTTTTAAGAAATCAGAGCTTAAAAGCCGTTTTCAGAAAGACAAGTTTTATAAAGAGATTTTCAGACTGAGTTTTCAGAAAAAGAGTTTCAAATAAAACGCTTTGACACGATAGTTTTGAATCTAAATGTTTTATACTCAGTTTTCAGATTTCGTCCACTCACTTAGATCGAATAACGATCTAACCCACACTCTAGTCTTTATGTTTTGCAGGATTCTCGGAGGGCGAGCTCGGGAGGACGGATACTGATGCAGTCACTAGGGATGGAGTCCACCAGCATAGAGTCAGATAGCATGAGAGTCCAGTCAGAGTCAAAGTAAAGTTGCATGTATACACTAGTGTAGTAGAAGTCATTTTGAGTGTCTGTTAATGTTTGTAAAGAAAATTATTTTTGTGTATACAGTTATGAGAAACAAAAGTATTTTATTTTGATAAGTTGGGTTATGGTCCCCATGCATGACATTGCATTTGAATGGCTTAGAATACAATCGGGAAGTCAGAGGATAATGGCTAGTACTGCTATCCCATGCCGGTAACATCTCTCAGATCGAGGATGTTACAGTGTCTAAGTAAGGTGTGTAAGACTTTTGGTACGTCCCTAAAGTGTTGCAGTGTTCCTCATATGTACCCATCGTCTCACCATATACATGACACCCATGGGGTTATAGGTGGGAAACTGAATGTACAATCTTGTTATCTCTGGCTTTTAAGGCTCCTATCTGTCTAGTTAATAGCTCAACTTGTGCTCTAAGACTATCTTCCTCCCTAAAGTGGTGTATGCTTCTACTAGAAGAAGTGGGGTGTGTCCTATCAGTGCTATCTATGACATTAGGTCCAATCCACGTATGAAATTTCTCAGCTAGGTCAGCTAAATACTCAAATGCCTCATCAGGGTCTTTCCGGATGAACTCACCATTACACATTGTCTCCACGAATTGGCGCTCTCTAGGTGTTAGACCTGTTAGGGTTGGTGCTCTGAGGGCCAATTTCTTATGTATTTCCCTGTAAATACTCCTGTATATATTTTATTATTGAATAAAATAAATAGTTTCTGTAATATAAATTATTTTATTATATGGTAAAGACGCAAATGACCATAGAGTGATTAGTTATGATACAGTTGTAAAAGCGTCGCAACTGACATTAAGCGGTATCATAACAATATCATTCTTTAACTGTTCCTGGTCAAGGTTTACAATTACGTGGTCAGTAAGTAAACCCGTTGAGACCGGTACGTGTCGTATATTGGAATGTTGGATTCTAATGGTTTCTCAATGAACCATGAGTCTCAGGAGACTAGTATAGACACATAGGTGTTTATATCGGATAAATAATGAACGACTCGCCGAAGATTCTTAATAGATGGTACACTAACGTCAATAAGAATCTTCTCGGGTTGAGTGAGCATAGTGATCCTCCGACTTGAGGTACCACTGTGGATATATGAGGTATCCTCCACACTTTGATGGAAGTCACGTCACCGATCTATTTAGATCATACCTCCGCCTGTTCGTTGGGTGTGGACTGATTCTCATGATATCATGTGCGTATCAAGATAGGATCCGTCAGTTCTGTGTACACAGCATAGGTATCCATTATGGAATTAGTAATCTGTTAAATCCATGGGCCCGTGGTACACTGTAGAAATCAATTCTAAGTGTTATTTAAGAGATTGCTAATAGAATCGTCGACGGGATTATACCTAAAGAGATTTTACGTTTATATCTATATCTTTGGGATAATCCGGATATCTGTGACGAAAGGATTATACGTATGTAGTGACCTCAACATGTATGGTTCAGAGATTTTATTCGTGTTCGTCATAATTTACGGGTGGGTAAATTATGGACATGAAATTGGATTTCATGACGGATATGCCTGAACCTAGAGAGTCTCACTAATGAGATATACTCGTAGGGCACTAGGGCAACTTTAATAAATAATATTGATTATTTTTAAGTCGTTTAATGGTTAAACGAAAATACATATTTTTTGAGATCTTTCGGCCATTTATTAAATGTCGAATTGTGATATTTGACATTTATAATTAATATATGTATTTTGATTATTTAATGTAAATATAATACATATATTATGATATATTTGTATTTAATTTTTTATTTATTCAAATGTTGAATAATTAAATTAATTAAATATTTAATATCTTTTTACTTATTAAGATAAGATAAATGGCATGTTTTAATTGGATAAAATGGCCAATTATGATTGGTTTCATTTGGCATGATTTAATTGGGTGGTTTTAGATAAACATTAATTTGATTAATGTTTTTACACCACAAATTAATTAAATCAATTTCCAATTAATTAAACAAAATTGAAAAAAATGTGGCTATTATTATTCCCACAAAAATCGGTAATATTGGGAAATTATATAAGCCATTTTTTGATTTTTGTTTCACAAATCTAAGAACCCTACAACACTTATACAAAAGAGAAAGAGAGGAAAAGAGAAAGAAAAGCAAGAAAAGCTTGGAAAATACTGATTTTTGTAAGTTTTTCCTTACTTGTTCGTTATGAAAATTATTTCAATAATACTAGGCTTTAATATGATTAGCTTAGTTTCATCTATACTTTTCCATGGATGTGTTTTTGATGATTGGGAACTTAGATTAAAGATGGAAGCATGTATGTTAAATTAGTTTGCTTTAAATTATTTATTAAGCATTCTTTTTGTCATTTTGATGGTTAGTTGCCATTTTAGAGTCTTTTAGCCACTCATGTTAGACCTAGAATTGTTCTTGAGGTATTTCATATTGGTGAGGCTTAATTGGTGTTGTAAGAATTGAATTAAAGACTTGAATTTGATTAATTTGTTAATTTATGAAATTATTAAAATTAGGGTTTTTAACCTTGACCAAATTTGGGGTTTTTCATATATGTGATGAGATTTAGTGTATATATGATGTATATTAAATTTGGGAGTTTTTGGATTTGATCTTGGCATGTTTTGAACAAAAAGGACCAAATTATAAATTCTTGAAAATTGAGGGACCATTGGCAATTAGGGGAAAATTATTTTCTTGAGTTGTAAAATTTTATATTCATGTATAAGACATGAATAAATCATTTTGGAATTGATTTGGAATCAATTAGAATTTTTTTTTTGACAATTATGGACTAAAATGATTAAAATATAAAGTTTTGGGGCAAAATCGTAAATTCCGAAAAATCTGATTTTTTGGGTAAAAATTTCAGTTTTTTAGTATTGAGTAATTGAAATAAATTAGTTTATTTTAATTACCCAAGAAAAATAATTGAAATCGGAAAATTTTGATTTACCGCGTTCCACTGCGTTTACCCGAATTACCACCCGAAACCCCTACAAAAATGGTATCAGAGCATGTATGTACCTCGACACATGATATGAATATGTCTTTAAATTAATTTTTTAATTATGTTCTTACTTGATACATGCTTGTATTTATTTAATTTGATTAAATTAAATACGTTTCATCTTTGCGGAAAATCCCTATTTAATAAGGTTTTGAAATTAATATGTATTGGATGCATATTTCTTGGTCCGTCTTGTCAATACGGTTTTTGGATATATGTTCTATGACTGCATCTGAGATCATTCCAAAGCAGTGAGGGTGTAGTTGATAGAAATTTATCCATACCTGATGTATATGTGATACTAGATAAACTCAAGCGAAAGCGGAAATCCTGAACGTGCCAAAGCTGTCAAGACTACGCAAGTATCTTGAATTTGTCATTGACAAGTTTAACCTTGTTACGCCTAATTGGTTTCTTAAAAAAAGAGAGAGTTTTATTCATATTCAAAGGACTTACTACACTTCTTACAACTCTTTGCGGGATATTTTAAGAGAGGCTTTACAATATTTTCATTGTTGCTTCTTTGCTCTTCGGTTTGATCTCTTCTTTTCATTATTGCTTCTTGCTCTTTTGTTCGAGCACTTCTTCCAGCCGGATCTTGATCCCGAATACTCCTGATACGTATGCCGTAATTGCAAACTTTACCGACAAAACTCCTTTCTTGCATCGGGGTTTCTTTGGAACTCACCAATCTGATCCTGACTCCGGGTTGGATCACAGGGTCTGCCGAACGGTGCGCTCCGTGGGAACACCTTGAATCATGCATTTTCCCGGTGTCTGGTGCCTCCCGATCAACCCTGGGCTTCTGGGCGAGGCCGTCAGTTTTTACTTTGCGTGTTTTTCCCGAATACTTTTTGCCTCCTTTCTTCTCATTCGGGGAAGACCACCACACCAATTGAGAACTGGACCGACGAACGTCCTCCCTCGCCTTTGGTTGACTAGTTTCCTGACCAGTCCTCCAGCATAAGTAACTTGCGAGGCTGGCGATCGGTAGCTGTGGTGGCGCAACACCTTCCCACAAATGAACTTGTTCAGCCACTGCCAACGAACGTAACCCATCCCCATTGTTACATTTTATTCGACAACTTACCCCGGAAGGGTGTCTGTTGGCCTATACTTTTACATTTTATTCCACAACTTAATTAAAAAAAACGGGCTTCCATCTCCAAAAACCCATCTTTCTGCTGTTGAATTCTCCTGCAACCCACATTTTCTGCTTTCCACCATCATCCTAACACGCGAGTTGGTTTTTATCGAGTCCCCACAGACGGCGCCAACTGTTGACGGCTGATTTTCATCTCAGGGCAATATGGGAATATTACCCCGGGGACAATCCTCCCTCAATAGTGAATTTGTTTGGTTATGGGGGAACCAAAAGCAAACTTAGTGGAAGGTGGAAGAACACACAGATTGAGACAGAGAATTAGCGTGGTTCGGCGGAAGGATTTCTGCCTACGTCCACGGGCACAAAGTGAGAGGGTGTTTTTATTGCTATAACGTGCTCGGATGACCAGTTTGTGGTCGGTCGGTGTGAAAACCGAGCTGTTTTGTAAGGAAAATTACAAATAATTTTTTTACAGGAACCATTTCTCCATCTCACCCCCTTCTTTTATACATGAGACTACCCCCTTTATATACTACAAATGAGGCGGTAAAAAGAGGCGATTACTATTCCATTTGCGGAATCTTCCACGTGACGCTTGACTCATTTAATGAGTACTCTGCACTCGGCCTGCTCTTCACCGAATGCAAGCTTGTTGTCTGACATCCCATCCCATCAATTTGATTTTCTACTGCCACACGCAACTTAGTAATGATGACAGCCTGGTAGGTGTCTCCGGGAGATGACACGTGGCGGAGAAGAATTGTTGACTCATCTTCTGTCGGTGGGTAAGTGGTCGGCCAAATTCTTTACTCAACTCATCGACTACTCTTATCCCGTCCTGATATATATGGGCTTCTCAACCTTCACACGGAGACCGGGGATGGATCCGAGCCGAGCTGACAACCAAAAAATGGTTGGTCTCGTAGCTAATATTGTACTGCGTGCCCTGGTCGGCTAAATCTGGGAGACCACGTTTGGACTTTTCTTTCTGGGTGATGGCCGATCCGGGCCCTCTGAACACTTGACTTTACAAAAAATAGGGGGAAATCTCGTCCTTGTCCCCGTCTGCACTTTTTATGGCATAATGCTTAAAAATACACCATCAACATATATATTTGTTAGAATAGTTTGCAATTATTTTAATTTTAATTATATGAAGGACTTTAGTCGCGAAAACTTAGAGCATCATTGGTTTGAAATTTTTTGGATAATGGATGGAGAATGAGGAAGGGAAAAGTCATTCACTTATTTGGTTTGTATTTTTTAATGGTTAATAGTCATGATCATTCTCTCATCATTCACCCTCAATTCTCTCTAATCCATTCTCCATTAAAACATGAGAATGATCAAACTCACATATAAATAATCAAACTCAAAAGTGTACAGTCAATTTTACCTTTAATGAAAATGAAGTTAACCATTAGATGAAATAAATAATAACCATTTGATAAAATCGTAAACTATTTATTCACCTCTCATTCTTTTATTTCACTTTAAAAATTCACAAGTAGCAGACTCGTAAATTTCTCTTATTCTTCTCTCAAATCTCAAACACATTCTAGGTTATTTTCTCAAATACTGACTTTGGTTCTTCATCAGTTACTCAGCATCACATCATTTTAAATTATTTAACATTTCATAAATCCAAGTCTCGTTTCTTATATAAAAAATAGTTATTGATAGATATAATGACATTGTTTTCTCATATTAAGAGAGATGAGCGGAGACATATTTTGAGTACTCTTCAAATTCTTGTACATCTACTGTAATATTTTATATCTATAATAAATCTATATATTTTCATCCATGATTATTAATGGTATTACATGTAATATTTTTATATAAAACTAAAACTCATGGTCTATTGCTAATTTAAACCAAAAAAAAGATAATTTGTATTCTTCACTCAACCTAATTCTATGCTCATGCTTAATGCCACACTCACCTCATTCCCACCTTAAAAATGGGAACCAAACAATATGCAAGTGCTAATAGTTAGAGTCAGCATCATAAAACATAATAAATAATAAAAAATTCATGAAATAAAAAACTTATAAAAATAATTCAAAATAAATAATAAATAATAATAGACCCAAAACCTATTTCAATATATATATATTGCCAGATTATCTATGATATTATTCAAAAATTATTTGGATAATATAATATATTTTCTTGTTATAATATGGTTCTTATTTACTAATTTAATTTCGTAATTTAATAATATTTTTTTAATTACAATAGGATAGTATAATATTTTTTTTTATTAAAACACAGTTCTTAAAAAATTATAATATATATTTTAATTGTAATAGGTTTTTTATTTAATACAAAAATTAATTATAAAGATGTTATAATTTAATGATAAAAATTTAATTGTAGAGATTAAGTGTCACATATTTTTTTAATGAGAAATTATACTATATTTTCTTATTATAATTGGTTTTAATTTAATTTTATAATTTAACAATAATAAATTAAAATATTAATTAATATGTTTCTTACTTTAATAGTTTATTATGTTTTTATATTGTAATAAGTTTCTTATGTTAATAATTTATTACTTTAATTTTATAATTTAATAAAAAATAATTTTAGATATATTTTAATTTTATAATTTAATAATAAAAAATAAATTGTAGAGATTAAGTTAATTATAGATAATTTAATAGTATTTTTTTTTTGTTTAATAGGATAATCTTATATGTTTTATTATAATAGAATTATAAAAAAATTATAATATGTATTTTTATTTAACAAATTTATTAATTTAATTTATAACTTAAATATGAAGCCGCCAGATGGCGCGATGGTGATGCTTAAAAATATTTAAATTATATATATATATATACATATATATTCTTATTTTAATAGAAGATTATATTTTTATATTGTTATAATTTTTTATTTTAATAATTTATTATCTTATTTTAATAATTTAATAATAAAAATATTAATTATAAAGATTTGGTGTCATGTTTATTTTTTATTTTAATATAAGATTATACTATATCTTCTAATCATAATAGGTAATACAAAAATTAATTGTAGAAATTAGGTGTCATGTGATGTGATGAGAAAGTTTAAAAATATTTAAATTATATATATATATATATATATATATTATATATATATATATATATATATATATATTGCCGAATTATTTGTGATATTATTCAAAAATTAATTGGATAGTATGTGTTAGTATAGAAAATCGCTTTAGGACGAACGAGTATATGAAGAACGAAAAGGAAAGACGTATATCGCCCAAGGACGAACGAGTCTATGAAGGACGAAAAGGAATGAAGAGGCAAAGGCATAATCTCCAAGCAAACGATGGACTATGAAGGGAAAATGGACGATCACCATGAGAACATGTACTTTGCATTCGATCCCACGACCTAGCTGTTAAGCAGTAATCCCCACGATCTAAACGCACGACTCAGCAGTTAAATGTACGATCTAGCGGTTACGTGCAAGCATGAAACGTGGAAGTCCTTGAACCTAGGGAAGCAAAACCGCTCAAGCGGTTGGCTAGACTATTCACTATAAAAGGTTCAGATGTGGGGAGAAGCAAAAAAAGAAAAATTGAAGACTCATACCGAGCAATGTATTTTAATTTCTTAGCTTTGTAATTTGTAGAATTGTAATTTGTGTGCCTGTGCCCCTAGGAGGTATTTTCGTAGAATTAAATACCTATTGCTGAGACTTTGTCTCGGGAGGTTTGGACCTTACACACGCATTGACAAAAAATTATGCAAATAGTTTTTGGCAACCACAGTGGGAGATTTGGTGCAAGAAGTGAAGATGCCTCCGAAAAGAAACACTCAGACTAAGGGTGGCAGAAAAGCTCGAGCCCGGCCCGGTGATGAGTGGTAATTATATCACTATTTCCCACTCATTTGACCTAATATTTTGTATAGTTTCTTGAGTTTTGTAAATATTTTGATGTGTTTTGTGTTATTTTGTAGATAAATAAAGTTTCAGGACATTCTGGAGGTGATTTGGAGCCAAATCAGAGAAAAAACAGACAAAAGAGCATTTTGGTAATTTTGGTGAGTCGCGACGCGCAAGCCTTTGGCGTCGCGACGCCTAACGTGTGCCGATCCATGCTAACGTGCGCAGGGTCCACGTGTCAGAATATGAGAAGTTTGACTTTGCTAACGTGCGTCGTGCCATGTGTCACCATCACATCGATCTGCTAACGTGCGCCGTGCCATGTGTCATCATCCTACGGTGCTGACAATCGCCATCGCCACGTGTCGCTCCACGTGTCAGCCACGTCATCGTCCATATCACCAGTTGACCGAGTCAACGTGGCACATCACCGCCACATCATCATCAGCCAATCACAGCGTGCCACGGGTCATCATTCTATGGTGCCGACAATCACTTTCGCCACATCATCGCCACGTCAGCGCCACCTCAGCATAATCATTGAGTTGCCAGCCGCCTTGCCACGTGTCACCTTATCTCTTTATCCGAATTGCCACGTGTCAGATAAAAACCCGAAGCCTACCGAGGCGTATAAATTCAGCTCGATGTTTCAGTTGTAGATGTACATTCCTTTCTGAATTCTCTGATGTAAATATGAAGTTTTCTATCTAGTTTCTTTTAATTTTAGTTTTGTTATTAAATTTTAATTACGTTATATAATAATAGTAATTTACTTTCTTTACTTTTACAGTTTTTACTATTCAACCATGATGAGGTAACTTCCCCCTGCTAGTAGACCGGGCCGGCGGTCGTCCGGTTCCGGTTCCACTTTGTGTGGAACTGGAACCGAACCGGTTAATTCTGGTTCGATTCTGGTTCCAAACTAAAATAGAACCTGAACCGGAACCAGAACCGAGCCGTTCGGTTCCGGTTCCGGTTCCATTCGGTTTTTTTTTTTTTTACTTTTTTGAAAATAAAAGTTAAATTACAAATAATTACATTAAATTATTTTTTTTTTGAAAATAATTACAAATAAAATTATGTAAATTACAAATTACGTTAAATTACATTACATAATTACATTAAATTACAAATAAAATTCTTATCTAAAAAATAAAAGAATATATTATTGTATAAATTCAAACCGGTTCCAACAGGAACAGTTGGAACCGAACGGTTCCAACCGGTTCGGCTATGGGAGGAACCCTAACCAAACCGGTTAGGTTCCGGTTCGGTTCCGGAACCGGAACCTTGGCCGGATATACCTGCTAGGGTGAAAGGTAATTCTTTTACTATTGTTATTTAGATTAATCTCCTTTAATTATAATATATTCACTATTTAAAATTTGACTTAAAAAGGATACCGCTATATGGTCGGTTGGTAATTCATTTTAAACTGGTTTAAACCTGACTAAGCAATGATACCGCCAGATTGGTCGGTTGGTAATTAAATTTTCTTACCGCCTATATGGCAGGTTATTTTGGTTCTGCCTTTATGGCTGGTTGGACTTAATTTGACTTAATCAGGTTACCGCCTATATGGCTGGTCGGTAAAATCATCACAAGTTAATATATTATATTAAGGGAGATATCTAAATAGTAAATAGTAAAAGTTGATCATTTTACCTTGGCATTTTATTTTATTGTAATTTTACTTTTCAGTATTTATTTTACCACATTTACTTTTCAGCATTTTTACTTTATGTCTTTTACTTTTAAGTTTTTACTAGCCCTAGTTATGTGTCATAACTAAGTTAGTTATCTGGGGTTGTGATGACTTCTAATATCACCAGTTTATAAGGGGTTATTTTATAGTTTGGGTAATTTAAATGTTTACTTATTAAGTCTTAAGCTTAATGCGTCTTGTTAATTGGCCACTAATAAGATTGATCTGGTAAATCTACAATAAACTTGACAAAGGAATTTTAGGTTTCAGCCTTAGACTTAATAGCTAACGATCTTCATTGAGGATAGATAACCCTTTAATAGATTTCCTTACAGGATAGACATATACATGTCGGGCGGGGGTAGCTATAATTGGAACTTAAACTTAATGAATCCAGGTAATTGGTTGACATAGACTTACGGTTCAATTAGGTTATACTGGGTATTTGCGTCTGACCATCGACAGAGGCTTTCACATAATTTAGTGTTCCAGGTTAGTAAACCGATATATTACACAAACATGAAACAACCACTTCATCTTTTAAAAGATATTAGAAAGATTCACAACCCTAGATAGTTTTCTAATATTGAATTTTCTTAAACTTACTTTCGTGCAATTTTATTTACTTGTTTTTAAATTCAAAATCATCACCATTTCAAATCAATCAATCAACATGTTAGATACTAGTAATCATTTGACCTCATAAAATTAATAGATTGGGTATTAAGTTCTCGTGGGATCAATACTTTTTATACTACTTGAACGATACGTGCGCTTGCGTTATACGCATGTGAATACGCACCTGTCAAGTTTTTGGCGCCGTTGCCAGGAACTTATTTATCTTTCACTATTAGTTTATGGATTAGATACCTTTACTTATATCTAATTTCTTTTTACTTATTATTTTTGTTTTCTTGTGTTTCAGGTTCTCAGAAACTACATGAGATGAACCAGAAGCTTTGAACTCCGACCGCTTGACCCAGAGATTGAAAGAATCATCAGACAGTTGAGAATGGAAAGGCGAGAAGGCCAAGAAGCTTTAGTCAACATGGAACCTGAACCTTTGGAAGTTGCACCACCAATACCCATTCGAGACAGAACCATTGCGGTGGTTGACAGACTCATTTCTTGTATTGTATTTCCTCCCTTACCAGCAAATGCGGGTGACATCAAAACATGCATTCTGATGATTCAGCAATCAGTGCAGTTTGGAGGAATAACAACTGAATATCCTAATACCCACATCAGTAACTTCCTGGAAGTTTGCGGCACTTTCAATTACAACCGAGAAGCTGAAGAAGCAATGAGACTGCGTGTTTTTCCATACTCCTTGAAGGACAGAGCTAAAGCTTGGCTACATTCACTACCAGCAGGTTCCATCACAACTTGGAACACTTTAGCCACCAAATTTCTTGCAAAGTACTTTCCACCAGCCAGAACTGGAAAACTGAGGAATGACATCACATCCTTTGTACAACAAGACTCGGAAACTCTCTACGAAGCTTGGGAAATGTACAAAGATTTGCTCCGGAAATGTCCTCACCATGAGATTCCAAAATGGCTTCAAGTCCAAACTTTATATAATGGACTTTTTGGACTGATGAGAACCACAATCGATGCTGCTGCTGGAGGAGCTTTAATGGTAAAATGAGAAGATCAAGTCTGGGACCTAATCGAAGAAATGGCCAACAATAATTCCTTGTGGCCAACAGAAAGGAGCATGATCCAAAGAATTATAGGAATTTATGAAAGTGGAGCCAATACATCAGTCAACGCCAAGCTGGATCAGATATGCAAATTCATGGAGACTCTTACCACTGGATCCACAAGTTCACCGTATGGAGGAGTACCAGAACCAAACCAACTTGAAGAGACGGTGAATTATGTCAACAATTTCAACAGACAGGGGAACAATCCATATTCCAACACCTACAACCCATGGTGGATGAATCATCCCAATTTTTCATGGAGCAACAATTCAGGGCAAAAGAACAATCCGCCACCTGGATTCCAACAGCAGAACTATCCACCACCTGGATTCCAGCAAAGGAACAAAGGCCAGGAGCAGGCAAATAAACCAGGAATAGTAGAAGTGCTGGCTGAGTTATAAAAGTACGATGCTATATTTCAGAGCCAATCTGCTTCTATCAAAGCACTGGAGAATCAAATTGGACAACTGGCCAATGCTCAGAGTTACAGACCGCCAGAGAATTTTCCCAGCAACACAGAACCAAATCCAAGGAACATAGGGAAGGAGCAGTGTCATGCCATCATGTTAAAAAGCGGTACTAAAATCAACAAAGATGTTGGAATCAAGACAACAATTGAGGAAGTTCCAAATGACGCAGTTCCACAGATGGAGGAAAAAGAAGCAAAGGAAAAAGAAAAAGATCATATCACTCCACCTCCACCTTTTCCTCAGCGTCTTCAGAAAAACAAACTGGACAAGCAGTTTGCTCGATTCCTGGAGGTGTTCAAAAAGTTGCACATCAACATCCCATTTGCAGAAGCATTGGAAGAAATGCCCAGTTATGTCAAATTTATGAAAGATATTCTTTCACGAAAACAGAGATTGAGAGACTACGAGACAGTAGCATTAACAGAAGAATGCAGCGCCATCATTCAGAGGAAACTTCCCCCGAAGTTGAAAGATCCTGGCAGTTTCACTGTCCCATGCACCATTGGAGAATATTACAACGGTAAGGCTTTATGTGATTTAGGAGCTAGTGTTAACTTGATGCTTTTTTATATTTACAGGAAACTGCAGATTGGAGAAGCAATGCCTACCTCAGTCTCATTGCAACTTGCTGATCGAACACTAGCATTTCCAAGAGGTGTTGTTGAAGATGTGCTTGTCAAAGTTGACAAACTCATTCTCCCAGCAGATTTCATCATCCTTGACATGGAAGAAGACAAAGAAGTACCTATCATTCTTGGGAGACCATTATTGGCTATAGGTAAAACTGTGATTGATGTGCAAAAAGAAGAACTGACCATGAAAGTGCAGGACCAAGAAGTTACCTTTAATGTTTTAAAAGCCATGAAATTCCCGAGCAATGAAAAGGAAGAAGAATGCTTCAGAGTTGATGTTGTTGATAGTATCGTTCAGGATACTGAGCCAAATCCCACGGATACACTTGAAGCTTGCATCACCAAAATGACTGACAGCGAGCTAGATGCTGAAATCCTGGAATATATCAACTACCTTGACAAACCGTTCCGATTCAAAGCGACACCACAAGTGGAAAGCCTGGAACTGCCAAAGAAAGATCGAATCAAGCCTTCGATTGAAGAACCACCGCAGTTGGAACTGAAGTTACTTCCGAGCCATCTCAGGTACGCATTTCTTGGAAACTCTTCTGAATTACATGTTATTATTTCTTCTTCACTAACATTGGAGCAGGAAGAAAAGTTGCTGAGAGTATTACGAGAGCACAAAAGAGCCATTGGCTGGACTATAGCAGACATTCAAGGCATTAGTCCATCATTTTGCAAGCACAAAATCTTGATGAACGATGAGTACAAACCCACAGTGGAGCATCAACGGAGACTCAATCCAATCATGAAGGAGGTCGTGAAGAAAGAAATCATCAAATGGTTGGATGCTGGCATCATTTACCCCATCTCAGATAACACTTGGGTAAGTCCTATGCATTGTGTACCAAATAAAGGAGGAATTACTGTTGTCACAAATGAAAAGAACGAGCTGATTCCAACAAGAATTGTGACTGGATGGAGAGTATGAATGGATTACCGGAAGCTGAACAAAGCAACACGGAAGGACCATTTTCCGCTGCCATTCATTGATCAAATGTTGGACAGACTGGCGGGACATTAGTTATATTGCTTTATGGATGGATATTCAGGCTACAATCAGATTGCTATCGCCCCAGAAGATCAGGAGAAAACCACATTTACATGTCCTTATTGTACTTTTGCTTTCCGCAGAATGCCATTTGGATTGTGTAATGCCCCCGCCACTTTTCAGTGTTGCATGATGGCCATATTCTCAGACATGCTGGAGCAGAGTATAGAGGTATTCATTGATGACTTTTATGTGTTTGGAGATTCTTTTGACCATTGCTTGCAAAATCTGGAACATGTGTTACAAAGGTGCGAAGATACCAACCTAGTACTCAACTGGGAGAAATGTGATTTCATGGTACAGGAAGGCATTGTTCTTGGACACCGGATCTCACAAAAGGGAATCGAGGTAGACAAAGCAAAGATTGAAACAATTGAAAAACTACCTCCGTCGACATAAGTCAAAGGGATTCGGAGCTTTCTTGGACATACATGTTTTTACAGGAGATTTATCAAAGACTTTTCCAAGATTGCTAAACCTCTATGCAATCTTCTGGAAAAGGATGTGTTTTTCAACTTCACCAATGAATGCCAGGAAGCTTTTAAGATCTTAAAACAAAATCTGATTTCTGCCCCTATCATAGTAGCACCAGACTGGCCCTTCCATTTGAAGTGATGTGCGATGCTAGTGATTTTGCTGTAGGTGCAGTTTTGGGACAACGCAAAGCAAAGATTTTCCACACCATTTACTACTCCAGCAGAACTTTGAATAAAGCTCAACTCAACTACACAACCACCGAAAATGAGTTGCTAGCAGTTGTGTACGTTTTCGACAAATTCTGCTCCTATATGTTGGGTCCCAAAGTGGTGGTCTACACAGATCATTCAGCAATCCAATACTTGATCACGAAGAAAGATGCCAAACCCAGATTGATCCGTTGGATACTTCTTCTTCAAGAATTTGACGTGGAAATTTGAGATAGGAAAGGGACAAAGAATCAGGTGGTAGATCATCTATCGAGGCTTGAGAATGGAGAAACAGCTGGCAAAGAACTGACAATCAAATAAACTTTTCCAGATGAACTGCTGTTTGCTATGAAACAGCAGGATGTCCCTTGGTATGCTGACTATATCAACTTCATTGTATCAGGAAAATGGCCGTTGGAATGGACAACTCAGCAAAGGAAGAAGTTCTTCAAAGAAGTCAAGCATTATGTCTGGGATGAGACATACCTATTCAAACACTGTGCTTATCAATTACTGAGGCGTTGTGTTCCACATGAGGAAGTCAACAATGTTTTGCAGCACTGTCATTCATAACCATATGGCGGACACTTCAGCGGGAATAAAACTGCAGCAAAAGTCCTACAATCAGGTTTATTCTGGCCCACTCTTTTTAAAGATACTTATCTTTTTGCTCTTCAATGTGACAGGTGCCAGAGAACAAGGAATATTTCCAGGAGAAATGAAGGACCATTGCAAAACATTCTGGAAGTAGAGATATTCGATGTGTGGGGTATTGATTTTATGGGACCCTTTGTTCCATCATTCGGAAATCTGTACATCCTGATTGCTGTAGACTATGTCTCCAAATGGTTCGAAGAAATTGCACTTCCATCCAATGATTCAAAAGTGGTGATTATATTCCTGAAAAATAATATTTTCACTCGGTTCGGAACATCTTGGGCAATTATCAGTGATGGTGGCTCACATTTCTGCAACATATACTTTGATGCACTCCTATCCAAATACGGAGTTACTCACAAGGTTGCCACTGCTTATCATCCACAGTCAAATGGACAGGTTGAAGTTTCAAACAGGGAAATCAAAAGAATCTTACAGAGAATCGTTGGATCAACAAGGAGGGACTGGTCAACAAAATTGGATGACGCATTATGGGCATATCGAACAGCTTACAAGACAACCATTGGTATGTCCCCATATCATATGGTGTTTGAGAAAGCGAGCCATCTGCCAGTTGAGCTTGAACACAAGGCGTACTAGGCACTGAAGAAGTTGAATCTTGATCCACAAGCTGCAGGAGAGAAAAAACTTCACCAACTCAACGAATTGGAGGAATTTCGCCTACAGGCTTATGAGAATGCCAGATTGTACAAAGAAAAGACCAAGAAAATACATGATGAGAAATTTGTGCGCATACAACTGGAACCAGGGCAGAAGGTACTGTTAAACAAATCAATGGTGAAATTCTTCCTATGGAAGCCAAAATCACGGTGGTCAGGTCTATTTGTGATCACCAAGGTTTTACCAGACAGAGCCGTTGAGATACGTGATCCCGACTCCAACAAAACATTCAAGGTTAAAAAAAAGCGTGTCAAGCACTACTGGGGAGAATCATTTGAGCGACAAAAAGAAAGTGTCACACTTTCAGATCCAACCTAACGTTCGAGAAGTCACGTCTAGCTGACGACGTTAAACTTAGCGCTGGCAGGGAGGCAATCCATGCAATTTATGTATATATTGTGATTTGGTGTGATTTAATTTGGTGTGTTTAGTTTTTACAGATTAAGACATTTCAAGATGGAAGAAATTCTCAAAAATCTTCACAAGCAATTTTCTTCTCTCCCTCAAAACTCTCTGATGAAAGTCTACAAAGCTCGCTTGGAACGGATGAGACTACTGATGATCCATTATATTCCTAATGACATTCGTTGGGTAATCGAAGCACGGGTCTGATTAGCATGTGAGTATTCTGATTCCTGTAATTCTTATTTGCCTGGATTTGGAAGAAGCACATATGCAAAGAAACGTAGAGCTAAGTAAATGGGTTTTTGTTACAAATGTGCACACTGGAATTGCAATACTCATTGTCATTCTTTAGGAATGGTGTCTGATAATCGCGAAGACAAAATTAAATTCATTAGGGATGGCTTGAGTAAGGAGTCTGTAGATAATATATCTTCGACTATTGAGACGCATCCCAATGGATATGTTCATATAGCCATTCACAAATTACATACATAATTCTAAAAAGAAAGACAACAATTAAGTCTTGGGAATCTGACTCAAAAAGACCATGTTTGCCAATTTATAAGAAAATTGGATGGGAAGCTTGTCCCTGACGCATAGACTTCAATCTAGCCGCTACTTTTCTTGTACATATTATATCTCTTTGTGTTTTCCTAATAATTGTAATTTTTTTTGTTGTTTTCTTTTATTTTCTCCGATAAGATCCAGACCTTTTTGAATATCACGATTTATTTTACTGTTAACTAATAATTGACATTTGGCAGGTACTAGTGCTATTATTTTACTCACCATTTTCAGGTGTTATAAATTCAACTCATCATTGCACTTTTGAAGACATCCAAAGTAAAACATGGAAGCCACTTCAAGAAGACGAGTTGAAAACATCTGTGTGTTTTGCGGTACTAGTGTTGTGTTAAGCCATAATACGTAGAGGCAGCACATGAATTGGGTCGAGTCTTAGCTGCAAGGAATATGCATTTAGTAAATGGCGGAGGCAATCTTGGACTTATGGGGATCGATTCAAAAGCTGTACATGAGGGAGGCAGTCATGTTTTGGGAATCATCCCAAAACCCTTGGCGGAGGCAAATCTTATTGGACCATCAACGGAGAAGAGCTAATTGTGCCAGGTATGTCTGAACGACTGGTAGAAATGATTAACCGTGCTGATGCTTTTATTGCTTTGCTAGGTGGCTTGGGTACATTGGAGGAAATTTTTACAGTATTATCTTAGGCAAACTTGAACATACACCATAAACCGCTTGGACGGTACAACGTTGAAGGATTTTATGATTTTCTTTGTCTGTTTCTTGATGATGCCCGGAGAAATGGGTTAGTGACAAAACCTATGAAAGAACTCCTCTTTACTGCCAGAACTGCTCCGGATCTAATTGACCAAATCTTAGCCTATGAACCACAAATTGACCCTATCCTTTCAAAGATAAATTGATCCGAGGACGATCGTGGTAAAAGGTGTCAGATTAATCTAGATCTTAACCTTTAACTTTTCGTGTAGAATTTCAGTTAACCAGGTACTATCATCTAAACTCTTCTTCTACTATTTAAGACATTAGGGACAATGTCTCATTTAGGTTTGGGGGAGGGAATAGTTGATTAGTATCTAGTTTATTTTGTGTTATTTTTATTAGATTTTTAGTCCAAAATTTTTCGAAAAATACAAAAAAATGAAAAATTTTCAAAAATTACAAAAAATATTTTGCATTTTTGTATTTTTATTTTGACTAAAAAGGTGAAATTGGTAAGAGATAGCTGAGTAAGGAGTTTCCACTCCTGAGATGTATCTCAAACCTATTTCGAAACAAGTTAATTTTTGTTTATTTCCTTTTAAATTATTTAATTTGTAAATTCTCCATAATACTGACTAAAATGGATTTTCATATGCTCAGTTGGTAGGTATTATCAACATGAATGGTAACATACAGACATAAGCTGAAATTGAAAAGTTCGTAATATTCAGTGCTCTAGTTTAATTGGAGGAAGCATCTCAAAAAGCAATGGAGTAAAAAAAAAAAAACGTCTGAGATCCGAGTTATTAATTTCGTAGGGGTGTTTTAACACCTAGTGCCATAAGGCCAACTGGTTTGGGAGTCACTAGCCCAAAGCTCGCTACATGGATCAAAGATGTTGCAATAATATATATATCTGAAGTCTGAGTAATTAAGTCCGTAGAGGTGTCTTAACACCTGGTGCCCTAAAGCCAACTGGTTTGGGAGCCACCGACCCAACACTCGCTACATAGATGGAAGATATTGTATATAAATAAATAAAAAAAATCAAAAATCAAAGAAAAAATCAGAAAAATTATTCCATTGTTGCAAAAAGGTGTGAATTCTGATAAAACTTTATGACAAAAATATTACTCTCTTATCAACTGCACTTGTGACTGTTGTGGGCAAAAATGAGTTGATTAATATTTTGTTGGCTGTGTATATGGAAATGGTAAATATAATCGGAGAATTTACTTATTCAGTAATTTAGAAAAAAAGAAAACAACTAGTGACTTGGAGTAGAAGTTTCACCTAATTAGTCACTAACTTCTTTATTATCTTTTCGCTTGTCTTTTTGTTTTTGTGTGCATTAGGTTTACTACCTTTTTACTTTTGTAAAATATTTGTGGGTATCATTGCTGTAAACCCTCACGAGACTACAACTCATCCACTAGGGACACCTATGGGTTTAAAGGCCTCTTGCATATGATAAATACAACCGTGATCCTTACGAAAGTGGCTTAGCTTAATTTTATTTTTATGTTATTTTATTTCATGTTTTGCTCGAGGACTAGCAAAATGTTAGGTTTGGGGGTGTGATCAGTGGTAATTATATCACTATTTCCACTCATTTGACCTAATATTTTGTATAGTTTCTTGAGTTTTGTGAATATTTTGATGTGTTTTGTGCTATTTTGTAGATAAATAAAGTTTCAGGACATTCTGGAGGTGATTTGGAGCCAAAACAGAGAAAAAACAGACCAAATGGCATTTTGGTAATTTTGGCGTGTCGCGACGCGCAAGCCTTTGGCGTCGGGACTCCTAACGTGCGTCGATCCATGCTAACGTGCGCCGAGTCCACGTGTTAGAATCTGAGAAGTTTGACTTTGCTAACGTGTGCTGTGCCACGTGTCACCATCACATCGATATGCTAACGTGCGACGTGCCACTTGTCATCATCCTACGGTGCCGACAATCGCCATCGCCACGTGTCACCACGTGTCACTCCACGTGTCAGCCACGTGTCAGCCACATCATCATCCACATCACAAGTTGACCGAGTCAATGTGTCACGTCACCGCCATGTCATCATCAGCCAATCATAGTATGCCACGTGTCATCATTCTATGGTGCCGACAATCACTTTCGCCACATCAGCGCCACGTCAGCATAATCATTTAGTTGCCAGCCGCCTTGCCACGTGTCACCTTATCTCTTTATCCCAATTTCCACGTGTCAGATAAGAATCTGAAGCCGACGAACCAGAAGCTGCCACGTGTCGCGTCGCGACGCGCAAAGCCTTGCGCATCGCGACGCCCAAAGTCTACCGAGGCCTATAAATTCAGCTCGATGTTTCAGTTGTAGATGTACCTTCCTGTCTGAATTCTCTGATGTAAATAGGGAGTTTTCTATCTAGTTTCTTTTAATTTTAGTTTTGTAATTAAATTTTAATTACGTTCTGTAATAATAGTAATTTACTTTCTTTACTTTTATAGTTTTTACTATTCAACCATGAAGAGGTAACTTCCCCATGCTATGGTGAAAGGTAATTCTTTTACTATTGCTATTTAGATTAATCTCCCTTAATTATAATATATTCACTATTTAAAATTTGACTTAAAGAGGATACCGCTATATTGGTCGGTTGGTAATTCATTTTAAACTAGTTTAAACCTGACTAAGCAAGGATACCGCCAGATTGGTCGGTTGGTAATTAAATTTTCTTACCGCCTATATGGCAAGTTTATTTTGGTTCTGCCTTTATGGCTGGTTGGACTTAATCAGGTTACCGCCTATATGGCTGGTCGGTAAAATCATCACAAGTTAATATATTATATTAATGGAGATATCTAAATAGTAAATAGTAAAAGTTGATCCTTTTACCTTAGCATTTTATTTTATTGTAATTTTACTTTTCAGTATTTATTTTACCGCATTTACTTTTCAGCATTTTTACTTTATGTCTTTTACTTTTAAGTTTTTACTAGCCTTAGTTATGTGTCATAACTAAGTTAGTTAACTGGGGTTGCGATGACTTCTAATATCACCAGTTTATAAAAGGGTTATTTTATAGTTTGGGTAATTTAAAGGTTTACTTATTATGTCTCAAGCTTAATGCGTCTTGTTAATTGGCCACTAATAAGATTGATCTGGTAAATCTAAAATAAACTTGACAAATGAATTTTAGGTTTCAGCCTTAGACTTAATAGCCCACGATCTTCCTTGAGGATAGATAACCCTATAATAGATTTCCTTACAGGATAGACATATACCTGTCGGGCGGGGGTAGCCATAATTGGAACTTAAACTTAATGAATCCAGGTAATTATGTTGACATAGACATACAGTTCAATTGGGTTACTGGGTATTTGCGTCTGACCATCGACAAAGGCTTTCACATAATTTAGTGTTCCAGGTTAGTAAACCGATATATTACACAAACATGAAATAACCACTTCATCTTTTAAAAGATATTAGAAAGATTCACAACCCTAGATAGTTTTCTAATATTGAATTTTCTTAACCTACTTTCGTTCAATTTTATTTACTTGTTTTTAAATTCAAAACCATCATCATTTCAAATCAATCAATCAACTTGTTAGATACTAGTAATCATTTGACCTCATAAAATTAATAGATTGAGTATTAAGTCCTCGTGGGATCGATACTTTTTATACTACTTGAACGATACGTGCGCTTGCGTTATACGCGTGTGATTACGCACGGTTACCCGGGGTAAAAAAGCCCGACCGGGCTCTAGAGAGTGAGCCCGAGCCGGGCTCGGCAATTTAAGCCTGGGCTTAAATTTTTAAAAAAATTCAGAAATGTGAAATTTCTTATAAGACTCACTGTAATCTAATTGACATTTCTTATTTTCTTTCATTAAATCAGTCCAAATGGACATATCATGCATGCAATTATGCAAAATGTCCATGCGTTTACTGGCTACTGCCACTGTGCGTGGTTTATTTCTTTTTACAATATGCATAATATGGCTTGAGACAAATATATGCAAGGGAATTGATCAATGTAGGCTTACTGTGATCATGCCATAAATTTCAATGATCAACAAAAAGGCAAGATTTGGGCCGGATCATGTCTTGTTTGATTTTTTTTTAGCCACAAGAATCGGGCCGGACAGAGCTTTTCCCTGGCCCGTGCCAAATTTTTTTTGTCCGGGCTCGGGCCGGGATTTTCAAAGCCCGGCCCATTGCCACCCCTAACTCAGACTGGCTCAAGTACAAAGGAAGTGGGATTGGAGCAAACCAACCAGCCCCACGTTCCAACGGTAGTAGGTCATTTTGAGCGTCTAGCAGAAGCAAGCTGATATGACACTATGCGAGAGTTCAGCCCTAATGTGATTTGTGCCTTGTTCGGCGAGTTCACCCAGGACGTTGTCGAACAGGTTAGGCTTCAAAACGCTCACATCATAGATAAGTTTACTTCGGCTAGTAATTCGCATAACGAAAACTTGGCCAAACACTTAAGCTCATTAAATGAGTTAATGGCCAAATGTGTGAACGGGGGGACATAAATCCTGGAGGCATCGACCCACACTTAGGGCCAAATATGATACAACATGAAGTAGTGTTGCCCCAAGGTTTACAGGGGCAGGGTCACGACCATGTACTATTTATGAGAGGACAACAACCACCACATGTATGGGTGTCATTCAATGACAATGATATGTTAAGAGAACAAATGACCGAGATTCTTCAGAATCAATTCGATTTAGGGGTGAGGTCGATTTGGCCAAGTTATCAAAAACTGTATCCAGAGTGGATTGATTTAGCGTATCCATGGCCTAGGAATTAAAAATACCAGAGTTTTCTCTGTTTATAGGGTCTGGAGAAGTTTCCACAATAGAACACATATGACGATTTACCCTTCAATGTGGAGAGACGAACAATTTCCATAAGCTGAGATTATTTCACTGCTCGTTGTCAAAGGTAGCCTTTTTCCAGGTATATCAGCCTGCCACCCAATTCGGTGGAGAATTGGCACCAAATGGATCAGTTGTTCCATGCACAATTCTATAAAACTGAATCTGAAGTAACTCTGGCCGATTTGGAAAATTTGAGGCAGTTGGCGGGAGAATGGGCCGAAACATTCTTACAAAGATTCAAAACGGCTCGAGGCTGATGCTATGTGCCTTTACCAGAAAAAAGAGTTTGTGAAAATTGCTCAAAGTTGTCTTAGTTTTGTTCTGAAAAAGAAGCTTCAAGATCGAGAATTCTTGGACCTCCCCTAACTCACCACTAGTGTGGTGCGCTATGAACGATTATTGAGGGAGGAAGAACAAATGAAGAACGCTAGTAAGAGGACCTATTACATGAATGCAAACTATGAAATATGTGAAATGAACATCGAATCAGCTGACTTATGCTTAGCCGAATTAATTAAAGGGAAGCCATACGTCTGCAAGACGTGGGCTGAACCACGGACTGAAGTAGAGAAAGATAAAAAGGGCAAGAATTTTTCTTTTGATATCACTAAGGTTGATGCCAAATTTGATCAATTATATAAAGATAAGCAAATTAGGTTGAACGACCGTCACAAGTTGCCAAGCCTAGAAAAAATCAGTGGCAAAAAGTACTGTAAGTGGCATAGTGCATGGTCTCATTCAACTGACAGTTGTCTTGTTTTTCAGAATGTATTGCAGGACGTCATAGAATCTGGATGAATAACGTTCGAGAAAAAGATGGCGGTGGACGACAACCCTTTCCCAAAGCCGTTGGAGTTGAATATGATTAACTCTGACCTCACTAAAATGAATTTTCCAAAATTCAAGTTGGTTCTAGATGAGGATCAAAACGGCCATCACCCTAGTGCTTTTGAAAGAATATAAACGCCCCAGGAAGGAAGGGTTCCATAAAATTTGTGTGTACGTTGCGAGAACAGTATTGAATGGATGAAATAGTTGGAAGAAACCTGTGAAATGAAGCCATTGGAAAAAGAGCCGATAACATGGCAGCCAAGAACTTTCGCACCAAGGTTCTATGGAGAACATTCAAACTTCGTCCAAAATATCAGGACGTTTAGGCCAAAGATTCATCGACCCAATGTATGGCATTCGTACTATCGGTCGTATTCATATCATCGGCCAGGGAAGAACTATCCTCCTGTGGGTGAAATGATAAGGACACAATTGAGACGACATCAAATGAATTACAGCCGAATGATGCTTCAGCAATGTGAAGTGAAAGCTACCACTAATCATAGTCTTCCAACCAATACCCCTGCGAGGGTAAAGCCAACTACTGATGCCAAGGATGGCGATGGAAAAGAGGAAATTGACACAGGTTGTAAAGAGCGTACCAAATTTGATCGATAAAAGAACGAGATGAGAAAGATGACGAAGAACTGCCCATTGTTATTCAGTTTAGCAGCATGCCTCCGGTTGTGGCCAATCATTACATGTTGTCTGAAAAGTTCAAGGGGGCAATAATGGGACCCCTGGGAGGAGCAAGGATGTCTACGACGGCGACGAGATAAAATTCACAACACTCGCCATAAATGACAGAGGAGTCTCGGATGAAGAGCTGACCGATGTGGAGGAAGAAATAGATATCAGAACCGAAGCACGAAGAAGGGGGACAACATAAAATCGGCTTCTCAGAGAGTTATATGAGGCCAGAAACCCCACAGTAGGGACATTAGGAGAAGGCTTGGGGCGATCCCTATACCTCGTGCTATACGGAAAGCCCAAAATAAGATGGGTCGTAACCAGAGCAGAAAAACAAAGGATAATCACCAGTAATGCCTCTCGTTATAGGCCGATCACATTGCCAGCTTCCGAATGGAATGAGGAGGAAAAGCCACCTCAAATAAATACAAATGGTGAGCAAGCACTGGAAATAGGAATATCAGGGAAGGTGACGTTTCCAAGACCACTACAGCAAATGAAAAAACATCTCCGACCGCTTTATGTAAAAGCAAAGGTAAACGGAATACCCATCACCAAGGTGTTAATCGACAATGGAGCGACCATCAACGCTATTCCAGTTAGGATGTTGGGCGATTAGCAAAATCAGAAGACGATCTCATCCCTACGGAACTAGTGCTTACGAGTTTCAATGGAGGTGCAACGACATCCAAATGAGTCATCCCATTAGATCTACAGGTGGGAAGCACTACTAAGACATCAATATTTTTTGTTATAGACGGGCCAACCACGTATAAAATGCTCATGGGACGAGATTGGATCCACGACAGCCGATGTATTCCTTCGTCCATTCATCAATGTCTGGTCTTTTGGAATCAGAAAGACGAAGTGGAAGTCGTACACACTGATAATAGGCCCTTCGCATCAGAGATAAATTCGGCTGGATATTTCATGTATGAAGGAAATTATGGGCCGACTAGAGTACTGTATGAAGCAGGGAATTCATCCATTTCATCCATGAAGGATATTTCATAAACCTTGGAGAAGAGAACAACAAGCGCATCACTTATATCAGCAAGGAACTTTACACCCAGGTACGTGAAAAACTAATTTCTCTCTTAAGATAATATAAGGATTGTTTTGCTTGGGACTATGAAGAAATGCATGGTTTAGATAAGGCTTTGGTAGAACATAGGTTTCCTATTATGCCGAGTCACAGGCCATATAAACAACCCCCCGGAGGTTTGCACCCAATGTCATGTCTGACATTAAAAAAGAAGTCGAGCGTCTCTTGAAGGCAAAATTGATTAGAACCACCAGATATGTAAAATGTGTTTGTCAAATATCGTCCATTTCATGAAGAGAATGGGAAATTAAGAATAGTATAATTTTAGAAATTTAAATTGGCAACACCAAAAGACCAATACTCTATGCCTACAATAGATTCCCTAATGGACTCCACAGCAGGATACCAAATCTATTCCTTTATGGATGGATATGTAGGGTATAATCAAATCAACATCACCGAAAATGAAATCCATAAAACGGCTTTCAGATGCCCGGGTTCTCTAGGATATTATGAGTGGGTGGTAATGCCATTCGGCCTTAAAAACCCCAGAGCCACTTACCAACGGGCCATAAATTTGATTTCTATGAACCGATCAGTAGTTTTGTAGAAGTTTATGTAGACGATATAGTGGTGAAGTCTATGACCGAGGGCGAGCATTTTTACCACTTGACAATGGATTTTGAGCGAATGAGGAAATTCAAACTAAAGTTAAATCTTGCCAAATACGCTTTTGGGGTTAGTGCAGGGAATTTTTTGGGTTTCCTAGTCCATCAGCGAGGAATTGAGATTGATGTTAATAAATCTCGGGTGATCACGGAAGCCAAACCGCCCCGGAACAAAAAAAAGAGTTGCAAAGGTTCCTAGGGCAAGTCAATTTTTTTAAGAAGGTTCATTTCGAATTGTGCAGGAAAACTAAAGTTTTCTCGTCCCTACTAAGGCTAAAAGAAAAAGATGAATTCGTCTGGACCGAAGAACATTAAAAAGATTTCGAAATCCTGAAGAACTATTTATCAAAGTCGCCGGTGATGGTACCTTCTGTGCCAGGACTACCAATGAAGCTTTACATATCCGTTGAAGAGTAATCCATAGTTGGAATGATCGCACAAGATGATAACACGGGTGTGGAAAGAGCCATTTATTATCTCAGCAGACAATTGTTGAAATATGAATGTAATTACTCTCCAATGGAGAAATTGGTTTGGGTTTGTATTTCACGTGTACTAAATTACGAGCCTACCTTAGACCGATTATTGTGTATCTAATTACAAAAATCAATATAGTGAAATACATGTTTTCTCATCCCATTTTGCATCAAAGAGTAGGATTTTGGTCTCTATCATTGTTCGAATTCGACATACGACATGAGCCCCAAAAGGCCGGGAAAAATCAGGCCCTTGTAGATTTTTTAGTTGATCACCCCTATTTAAGCACCACTAAAGAAATGGGAATGGAAATAGGCGAGTGCTGTTTAAAACTATGGACGATGTATTTTGATGGATCTAGCATATCAAAAGGAGCAGGAATGGGAATAGTCATGGTCAGTCCGTTGGGAGAATCATTTCGTTTCATTATCAAGTTGGACGAATGTTGTACCAACAATCAAGCCGAATACGAGGCTTTGATATTTGGTTTAGATATGCTCCTTGATATGAGAGTGAAATATGTGTCCATTAAGGGAGATTCACAACTAGTGATCCAACAAGTGATGGGGGCCTTTAAGTGACAGAGTTGGTCGGTCATGGCACTGTCAGATATAGCTAAAGAGCTGCTAGATAAATTTGACTTTATAGAGCTAGAGCATGTCTTAAGGACAAAGAATGAGATGGCTAATGAACTGGCCCAAGCAGTCTCAAGGTATAAACAGACAAACATAGATGGCATATATAAGAGAGAGGAGGCCAAAACCACCCTGGTAAGACAAAGGAATGTGATGGACGTTATGGCCACCGAAAACCAATATGAAGATTAAAATGAGGACGACTAAAGGAAAGAGATTAGAGAATTCTTAAAGCAACCAGAAAATGGGAAAGATCGAAAGCTAAAACTAAATGCCTTGAACTTTCTGGTATCGGGAGATGTATTGTATAAAAAATGTCAGGATGGTTTATTTTGAAATGTGTAGGACCATCAGAAGCCAATACCATTATGGCCGAAGTGCATAAAGGGGTTTGTGGGGCTCACCAGGCCGAAGTTAAGATGAGATGGTTAATCATAAGGAGCGAATACTATTGGCCAAAGATGGGAGAATCATGCATACTGTACGCTAAGAGATGTGTGACTTGTTAGAAGCATGGGCCAATTCAAATATCACTAGCGATAGAAATGCTCCCCGTTATTAAGTCATGGCCATTCATGGGATGGGCGATTGATTTAATAGGGAAAATCTACCCTGCATCTAGAAAAAGACACACCTTCATCATCGTCGCCACATATTTCTTCACCAAGTGGGTGGAAGCAATCCCGGTAATAGAAATTTCTCAAGAACAAATCATCAAGTTCATAAAAGAGCATGTCATCCGTCGATTCAGTATCCCTCAAACATTAATGGTGGATCATGGTACCTCTCTGAACGGCAAAAAAGTTAAGAGCTTCCTTACCGAATATTTGATCCAGTTAATAAACACTACTTCATATTACCCCCAGTCAAATGGTCAGGCAGAGTCGTCCAACAAAATCCTTAAAGGGTTGATCCGGAAAATGATAACGGATAACGCCAGACAATGGGACGAATGCTTAAGTCAAGCTTTATGGGCTTATAGGATGTCATCCCGAACAAGTACCTCAATCACGCCGTTCCAACTAGTATATGGTCATTAGGTTGTACTACCAGTTGAAGTCAATATTAAGTCTATTAGGGTGGCGTTACAAAAGGAGTTGACAAAAGAAAACTACAGTGAAGCGATGATCCAAAATTTATTAGAGTTGGCTGACATGAAGTGCGATGTCATTAATCGTTTGGAGGCACAAAAGGAAAAGATGGCCAAATAATATAATCGGAAAGTCGTGGCCAAATCATTCAGGAAATGGGAGTTAGTATGGAAAAACATACTACCATTAGGTAGTACCAAGAACCCCGCATATGGTAAATGTTGGACAGTTATGGCCCATAGCATCACTATTTGTACAGATCATGGTGTTGTTGTACAAATTAACTATGTGACAAAGGAAATTTCCTTTTCATCATTTGTAATTAGATTACCTAGATGTATACATGATGAAAAGTCCATATGATTAGTTCCGGATTGAGATGATATGAGACAGTATCAATCCACGAAGGTTTAATCATTAAATATCCATAGTCGTAGTATTATCGAGATTGGACATCGATAATGCGGAATATACTAGTATTACACTGTGCGCGTTGTGGGAGCATAACGACATAGTTCTCATATATTTGGGTATAGGATACTCATGCAAGTGTAATATGAGGTTTGTGTTTACCGATGGTACGGAAACAGCTTCGCTCTGGATAGACCCCTCGGAATTCCATTGGTAGTATGACTATGTGTCTATGGAAGTCCGAATCAGGGTAGGTGTATTTGGTCTTAACCTGAGACTTGCACCGCTAATACTTGCGACAATCAATATACTTTGGTTTTGGTCGTCCAGGGCTTTAACAGGTTCTGTGTACGCCTCTTCTGGGTATATTGAGAATCGTAGTGTATTGGGTGTGATGTCAAGACGGAAGTATCACTCCAGTCATAGTGGAGATGATGATCACATAGGATACGGAACTGGCGCTCTTATGTACTGCAGTCATCGGGATAATATGACTAGGTCATGATTATCCGATTATAGAGACTAGTTACCAGAGATCCGATATGTGCTTTGTACGGGGCAGACACAATTCCAGCCCCAGACCTTGCACGTGACATCCGATGCTGGATCGTAATACGCAATACTACATATACTACGCCTGATATAGATCACTTATTCCTATAAGGATATTTCTGGAGAATTGGGTAGACACGGTGCTTTGCTAGAAGCCAACATGTCTTGTAAATCGGTAAAAACGTAGTACTAGGTACGTACGTGTTCGGATAGTCCGACGACCGGATTTACTGCCAACATATCCGGGGATCTCATGGGTTGCTTTCCGAAGATTCACCGATGACGTATGACTCGCACTTTATTAATCTTGGATTAATTATAAGAGAGTGAAAATTAATCTGGGATTAATTGCGGAGATATTTTATCTGGGATAAAATTTTATTTAAAGAGAGAGAACGATTAATTTGGAATTAATCGATAAAATAATATATTCGATATATTATACGAAATTGGATTTCGACGCAGAATTAAAATTAGATTTTAATTCGGCCGAACGAGTTAATTTAGAATTAATTCGTTAGTGACGTGAATAGTAATTTTGCTAGGCATAATTATTAAATACGTCGCAACGGAAAATTCGTTATTCGAATTAACGAACCCGAGCCCGGAGTGTTTGCTGGCCTACTCGTATTTGGAATTCAAGTGCGGCCCATAAGTCACATCAAACGTCAAATCATTAGTCACTTTTATTGATGTGATGTCAAGTCACTTTGAGTGATTGACAACTGTCACTATTGATTGATGGAAGTGGTTGGAAAGCATTAATTGCTTTTTGGCTCCAAAATTGTATTTGACTTTTGGAAAGGCTTTTTACAATTTTTTTTTTTGGATTTGATTTTTGTGTATTAGATACACAAAAACAAAACACACACTTCTCACTCTCTCTCTTCTCTTTCTATTCGGCCTTGGGCCAAATTTCCTCTCATTTTCTTGTCAAATGCCGAGAACAAGAAGAAGTGATATGGAAGATTTGTTGCAAATCTTGCCAATGCTAGCACATAAAGGGTCATCCAAGGTGATAGGGAAACCAACTTGTGAGCATGGAATCACCATTAGCAAAGCTTGGAGCTTGGAGCATCATTGGAGCACACTTGGAGGTGGTGACCGAAAATTGGAGGAGCAAAATCTGCCCACTGCCGAGAGCACCATGGAGGGGAGAAAAGTTTTTTGTTCCTCGCATCGCATAACCGATCAATGTAAGTATGTTTCCGCCGTACATCTTGATGTAATCACATGTGTTTCTTGCTTAAATTGATCCTTGGGACTTAATAGAAACCCAACAAAGGTATCAGAGCCATTTTGAGCATGAAACTTAATTAGGGTAAAATTTGGGTAAAATCAATTTGAGCATGATTTGATAAAATTGATTGATTGAGTATGCTTGAATGATGATGTATTGAAGTTGTATATGATCAATTTCATGAAAAGTTGATTGGATCAATTTTTGCCCAAAATATAGGCTTGGCCGAATATGAATGTTGCCCTAAAGTCATGGTATTTTTTGTTTCTTTGGATCATTGGATGACTTGAAACAATATGGAAATGTTGATTTGAGATTTAATTAGATTGAATTTTGAATTGGACAAAATACCCTAAAATGCCGAGACTTGTTAGCATGAAAATGATGTGATTTTTTTATTCAAATGTGTTGGACATTTGTTGATGATAATGAGTATAATTAATTAGGCTAATTGGTGTTTTGGAAATATTAATTTGGTTAATTAATTATGGCTATACACTTTGGTTAATTTAATTATGAAATTTTGAATTTTGGAATTAAATTAATTGGGCTTAAATTTGGAATTGGGCTTTTAAAGTTGTAATTGGGCTTATGACCTTGGTTGGGCCAAGTTTGGTTTAGGCTAATTGGTTGGATCCAATTGGGCCCAAAACCATATCCATAAAGTCCAATTATGACTTAATGGACCTTTTATTTTAATTGGGCCTAAATTGGTTTCTTGGCAAATAAGGGTGATTCCTTAAATGAGCTTTGGTATTTGGGTTTGACCCATGTTGACCAAAAGTCCATGCCTTAGAAATTAATTAAAAGCCCATTGGACTTTAAATTAAATTAACATTGGATGTTAATCGGGCTTTGAGACCCGTAACGATTAGATTTATATCTAAGTCGTAAAGGTACTTTAAAAGTGTAATATTTAATTTGGAATTAAATAGATGAATTAGTATTAAATACAAATTAAATTGGATTTAATGTTGTAGTTTAATATAATTCAAGAATTCGTACTTTGAGTACTTATTCGCAAAACGAGTTTGACTCGCGCAAAATCAAATCGTTGTTTGAACATTGGATGGTCATTAAATTATCAGATTAATTAATTGGATTAGATTGATTGATAACATGCTTTGTGTGAATACATGGATGCGATGTATGAATAATGTATATCGGATGGATATTAGATGGGTGAGGGCAATTTTGGAAATTGTTGTAAGAAATTTAGAATTTATTAAATTGGACCTGTGTGTCCAGCCTATTACCTCTTGACTCTGTGTTTTCTCTTCTCACCTATTCCCCTCAATGTAATGAGGTTTCTTTAGAAGTGTTATGTAATCGGGTAGAAGTAATACTTGTGCTAGCGAGAGAGAGGAATGGAGAGATTTGTTCTAGGAACAATGTGTTAAGTATCCATCCGCATATCATTATTATTTATTTATTTATACGCTCCTTATTATGTGTTTAGAATGCATGTTTAAGGGTGTATGATGATGAGACCTTAACAAAGATAATTAATTGGTTGCCAATTACGTGAAAAAAAACCCCACTACATATTAAGAAGCGTTTTTCCTTCCATTGAGTGATTCTTACTCAAGATCCAAGACTGGCATTGGTTTGTTGGCCAAAGTCAAGACCTTTGTCCGTCGTGGATGTGTTTGAATCATGAAAGCTTTGTTCCATATCGGTGTCTTGTCCAAGTTGTGATTTGTTTACCAAAGTCAAGATCACTTCTTGTCCATCGACATTGATTACGAAGCTTTCCAAGGTCAATGGGTTCCGCTTAACTGGGATCACTAAGTTTGTTGTGCCAAAGCCAAAGCTTAGTTGATTCAGAGGAAAAAGGTTAGGGAATATATTGGATATATTGGCATATATAAGATATATGTTTCGTCGACTTGGATGTCCACCTACTGGATCTAGGAATTGGATGGGATCCAATTGATCTTAGAGATCTACCTAGTTAATTATAATACAATTTGTTGGCCAAAGTCAAGATTGTGTGTTATTTAACGGGATCCTAGCCCACTAGGAAACAAGGTTTCCCGAATACTCTCCACAGGAGTTTAGGCTCGCCGAAAAATAGTGGGAGGCAAATATTAAATTTGCAATATTCGTTTAGTTACTTTCCATACGCGCTCATTTCAAATTTTCGTCAAATAATAATATATATTAGTTGGACTAATATTTAATCGTTGTTTTAATAAAACAGTTGGACTGTATTCAAACTATTTCAATTAATAGTTATTTTATAATTGGATTATAGTAATCAATATAATTGAATTTAATCAATTAAATTATAGTTGATTATATAGTTGGACTATAATAATCATTATAATGAATAGTACCTAAAATTGTTGATTAAATAGTTGGACTATTAGAATCAAGATAATTGAAAAATTAGTGTTTAAAACATAATCCTGGGGAAAATGTCTGTAAACGACTTTAATTTTCAAATTTGGAATAAAATATCAGGATAGTCCTGGGAACCGAGAAGTTACTTTATTTGATATAGTAACATCTCGACCCTAAGCCCGGAGTTGAGCAAATAAGTAGAACATGATATTTGGAATATTCATGTGATGATAACTTTATTGCTTAATCCATTATGCTTGCCGCAAAGACTCCTTAATTTTTTAGTCAGAACTAAGGATTAGATCCTTATAGAAGATATTGAAATTGAAGGATCTTCATAGATCTATTCTTAGATCTTAGAAGTACAAATTGCAATAGTAAACTCTTGGAAAGTTAATGGCTATACTCAATGAGACAAAACCAGAGTTTGCAATAAGGTAAGAAGCGCAAGGCGCACCTTACTTCAACATTCTAGAAGGCCAAGGCTTGGCCAAAGGCTTCTGGGGTGTGGAAATGGGCAAAGGCAAAGTCATTATAATCTTCTGGAAGACAAATGGGGTCACTGGAAGCGTGACAGCCGTATGGACAAGGCTAGACATGAAGGAAGTGAAGACGGTGCAAGGCTCCAACATCAAAATGTTTGTTATAAAAATGTTCACTACTAGTATTAAAATTGGATTTTAGATATTGGATGTGATACATAAATACGTACAGGTGTGCAGAATCTGCTGACAAGCAGGATACTGACTTCAGTTGAGATCTATCTGCGATCGGAAAAATGGGACGAGAGTCGCTGTTTTAACCGTAGATACCTAAGTTTAGGAACTACCCTTCAGGTATGTACTTAAATTAGGAAACTGTTACAATGTAACTAGTTTGACTGAAACATTATCTCTATATCAGGTTTAATAACCCGTTGCGGGTATACCTTTATATTCTAGAACACTAAAGTGTTTTATTTTATAAAGATGATATTGAGATAAACACATTAGATGTGAATAACAGTATTTATATTTTGAATATAAATAAATCTCAAACGTATAACATGACAAACAAATAGCTTAAACTGATTTAATCAGTCGAGACTTATAAGTGGCATTGTTGTCTGGGACACAATTAACAAGACTCGTATATCCACACTTTCGAAGAGTGGGTACTGAGACAAATTTGATTCCATTCAAATAATGTCTACGAATCTAGTATATTAGGCAAAGTGCCTAAAACACCTTTACTTGGTAAAAGCGCAAGTGCCACCGATCTGTTAGCCCTCGTTCATAGTGACGTAAGTGGGCCCATATCTAGCTAGGCTAGAGGTGGATATGAATGTTTCGTGACCTTTACAGATGTGGCATCGCGTTATGGTTATGTGTTTCTATTGAAACACAAATCGGAAACTTTTGATGAATTCAAAGAGTTTCGACACGAAATAGACAAACAGATCGGCTAAAGTATTAAACACCATGATTGGACCATGATGAAATACTTAAGCAATAAGTTTCTCAAATACTTGAAAGAGTATAGTATTCTTTCAATGAAGACTCCTCCCGGAACACATCAATTTGACGGTGTGTCCGAACAGAGAAACCGAATTTTGTTGGACATGATAAGGTTAATCATGAGTCGCTCTGAGCTACCATTTCCTTCAAAGGATACGCATTAATCAGTGAAAAACTTATTTTGAATAAGGTTCCATAAAAATCTGTTTGATAGACTTCATATTAGATATGAACATGAAAGAAACCAGGTTTTCTAATTCCTGGAGATTTGGGAATGCTAGGCATATGTTTGAGTGATACCAAACTAAGAACCCAAATCGGATAAGTGCCTAAGTTGTGGGTTATCCTAAGGAAACCAAAGTATAGTACTTATACAACTCACAAGAGAACAATGTAATTGTTGCTCGCCATGCGATTTTCCTAAGAGGAATACCTATATGCAGTGGTTAGTGGGAGGAAAGTAAAACTCGATGAAAATCGGAGTAATACTGTTCCAGACACCGATTCCTTAATGGAACACAAATAGTTCATCAAGGATGAAACTATACCAATAATCTTCGAATACACAAGAACCACGTAAGTCGGAGAGAGACAGAAAACAGCCTGGGGTATGGGTTTCTGATCTCACCTCATAAAGATATCAATCTTATTGAGGAACACGAACTGACTACGTATAAAGAAGTGGTACAAGTAGTAACCAAGGTCGATCCATTATGGCAAAGTGCCATGATGTCCAAAATGGATTCCATGTATATCACTACGTTTAGATACTAGTTGATGTACCGCAAGGCATTGTGCCTATTGGTACTATATAGTCTTCAAGGAAGACAAACATGGAAGGCAACATACCAACGTACTAAGCTGGGCTTGTAGCGAAAATGTATCGTTATCAACATTGTGTCGATTACGACGAAACCTTTTACTTGTTGCCATTGGTGAATCCATTTAGATAATGCTTGCTGATGCTGCATATTTCATTAATGAAATGTGACAGCTGAACGTCAAAATCGCTTTCCTTAAACGGAAACCTTTTGAAGGATGTTTACAACATCCTGATGATTTTGTCGTGCCATAACTAACAAACAAGGTTTGCAGGTTATTTGATCCATGTATGGATTGAAGCAGCATTGCGTTCTTGGAACGATATCGTTTTGATGTAATCATAATGGTATATGATTTAATTCAAAACGAAAATGATTCTTGTGTATATAAGGAGGTTAGTGGGAGCCACTGACAGTGAATGTCCTATATAATGATGACATGTCATTTCTTGGAAATGATATTCCCATAATACAATCGGTGAAAGCTTGGCTTTCATGAAAAATTCTCCGTAGAATTCTTGGGAGATACAAACTTTTATTCTAGGAATAAAGATCTAATGTGATAGATTTAAAGTTGTTAATACTCTCCGAGAAATCGTACATTGAAATAAATGTACACGACCTGGTGTCTCATATGCTTTGAGCATATGGAGTCACAATCAGGCCAATCCAAGTGACAGTCACTGGATTGATGTTAAGAACATCCTTTAGTATCTTAGATGAACTAAGGATGCAGTCTAATACTATGGAGAATGAGAACTTGAAGTGACTGGGTTCACTGCTGCAAGTTTCCAAACCGATAAAACCGGTATTATAAAGTTTGAATAACGCAACAGTGAGCTGGAAATCTTCCATGCAAGATACTGTTACCGAATAAACAACAAAAGCGGATATTGTTGCAGCTGAGGCAGCAATAGAAGCCATTTGGGTCGATAATAATCTAATTAGATTAGAGTAGTTCTATTAGCAGCTGAGCTAGGCTACAACACAGGCTAAAGAATTAATGGTCTCATCAACGATCCAGATATATACTTCAATTATACATCTGATTCGTTCGGATCATACATTGTGGCGATGTGATGATCGAATAAATCGCATCAGATGATAACCCTGTAAATCCGCTGACGAAAGTATTTTCTCAGCAGAATTTTGAGCGAACCGTACATAGTTCAGGTGTAGAACACTTGAGTGATTGGTTATAGGCCAAGTGGGAGATTGTTGGACAGTTATGGCCCATAGCATCACTATTTGTACAGATCATGGTGTTGTTGTACAAATTAACTATGTGACAAGGAAATTGCCCTTTCATCATTTGTAATTAGATTACCAAGATGTATAAATGATGAAGGTCCATATGATTAGTTCCGGATTGAGATGATATGAGACAGTATCAATCCACGAAGGTTTAATCATTAAATATCCATAGTCGTAGTATTATCGAGATTGGACATCGATAATGCAGAATAGACTAGTATTACACTTGTGCGCGTTGTGGGAGCATAACGACATAGTTCTCATATATTTGGGTATAGGATACTCATGCAAGTGTAATAGGAGGTTGTGTTTACCGATGGTACGGAAACAACTTTGCTCTGGATAGACCCCTCGGAATTCCATTGGTAGTATGACTATGTGTCTATGGAAGTCCGAATCAGGGTAGGTGTATTTGGTCTTAACCTGAGACTTGCACCGCTAATACTTGCGACAATCAATATACTTTGGTTTTGGTCGTCCAGGGCTTTAACAGGTTCTGTGTACGCCTCTTCTGGGTATATTGAGAATCGTAGTGTATTGGGTGTGATGTCAAGACGGAAGTATCACTCCAGTCAAGTGGAGATGATGATCACATATGATAAGGAACTGGTGCTCTTATGTACTGCAGTCATCGGGATATATGACTAGGTCATGATTATCCGATTATAGAGACTAGTTACCAGAGATCCGATATGTGCTTCGTACGGATCAACACATTCCAGCCCCAGGCCTTGCACGTGACATCCGATGCTGGATCGTAATACGCAATACTACGTATACTAAGCCTGATATAGATCACTTATTCCTATAAGGATATTTCTGGAGAATTGGGTAGGCACGGTGCTTTGCTAGAAGCCAACATGTCTTGTAAATCGGTAAAAACGTAGTACTAGGTACGTACGTGTTCGGATAGTCCGACGACCGGATTTACTGTCAACATATCCGGGGATCTCATCGGTCGCTTCCCGAAGATTCATCGATGACGTATGACTCGCTCTTTATTAATCTGAGATTAATTATAAGAGAGAGAAAATTAATCTGGGATTAATTGCGGAGATATTTTATTTGGGATAAAATATTATTTAAGAGAGAGAACGATTAATTTGGAATTAATCGATAAAATAATATATTCGATATATTATACGAAATTGGAATTCGACGCAGAATTAAAATTAGATTTTACTTCGGCCGAATGAGTTAATTTAGAATTAATTCGTTAGCGACGTGAATAGTAATTTTGCTAGGCATAATTATTTAATTACGTCGCAACGGAAAATTCGTTAATTCGGAATTAGCGAACCCGAGCCCGGGAGTGTTTGCGGGCCCACTCGCATTTGGAATTCAAGTGCGGCCCACAAGTCACATCAGCGCCAAATCATTAGTCACTTTGATTGATGTGATGTCAAGTCACTTTGAGTGATTGACAACATGTCACTATTGATTGATGGAAGTGGTTGGAAAGCATTAATTGCTTTTTTGGCTCCAAAATTGTATTTGACTTTTGGAAAGGCTTTTTACAATTTTTTTTTTTTTGGATTTGATTTTTGTGTAAGAGATACACAAAAACAAAACACAAACACACCTTCTCACTCTCTCTCTTCTCTTTCTATTCGGCCTTGGGCCAAATTTCCTCTCATTTTCTTGTCAAATGCTGAGAATAAGAAGAAGTGATATGGAAGATTTGTTGCAAATCTTGCCAATGCTAGCACATAAAGGGCCATCCAAGGTGATAGGGAAACCAACTTGTGAGCATGGAATTACCATTAGCAAAGCTTGGAGCTTGGAGCATCATTGGAGCACACTTGAGGTGGTGACCGAAAATTGGAGGAGCAAAATCTGCCCACTGCCGAGAGCACCATGGAGGGGAGAAAAGTTTTTTTGTTCATCGCATCGCATAACCGATCAATTTAAGTATGTTTCTGCCGTACTTCTTGATGTATTCACATGTGTTTCTTGCTTAAATTGATCATTGGGACTTAATAGAAACCCAACAGTAAATGGTCGCCTAATTGGGAAGGCCCATTTGAGGTGAAGAATGTATTGCCAAATGGGGCTTATCATTTAAAAAGTTTGAATGGAGAAATGAATGTCATAGCGATAAACGACAAGTACTTGAAAAAATATACGCCTTCGTTATGGGAGCATGAGAATGTAACATTCTCCAGATAAAAGAAAAGAAGAAGAAATGTAAACACAAATAAATAAATAATACTGGTTCATTAATTACGGACAAAGACGTCCCAAAAATTACAAATAAATGACGATGTAACATCCTATAGTATATAAATACATGATCAGTCATTGGCCGAGGGCCGCTGAAAATCTGAAGTCGAGTCCTTCATGGCCGAGAACGTTTCCTTTAACCGATGCCACTCTTTCTGCCTTTCCACATCAGCTGCCGCCAAATCGGTCAAGCTCCTCTCAAAATCAACTTGGGCCGAGTCTTTATATTCTGCCAGAAAAGTGTTCACCTCCGTTAATTGAGAGGCAATGGTTTTTCTCTTGGCCTCTCTCCTCATGCGACTCTCCTCGATAAGGCGCTGGATATCTTGTAATTGTCGTTCTAAGTCCAGCAATACCGACTCCTCAATCATCATTTCGTCCGTAGTTTCCCGTATAGTTTGGCGGAAAGTGTCAAGGGAATCACAGAGTCTTTCTTTTTTGGCCATGGAAGAACGAAGCTCAACCTTTTGACTGTGTATATTTCGATAGCGAAGGATAATGGCTGTAACCTCGCTCTGCAAATCTTGAAGAAATAGCCGATTTTCCACTGGTATAGGCAGAATAGGGAGACCCAACAGTCGCTCTAACTCTGAGGAGATCTTTTCTAATTTGAGAATGTATTCTGGCATAGCGGCTTGACCGATCTCCATTGTAGTGAGGGAGGCATATTGACTAACGACCTCCCGAAGAGCTTCCAAGTCTGTGGTAGCTCGGGCCGAAGATGAGGAAGACTGTGATGGAGTAGAGGCTAGCCGATCAAGATAGTCTAAAATATCCTGGACCGATTGCAGTAATGGATCAGACACCTGTGTGCAAAAAAAAAAAAGAGAAATTAGCAAATGAGAGGCAAAAGAACGATGAAAGAAAGAGGAAAGGGAAAAAACTTACAGCCTCAGGCTTAAAACTTGAACTAGATGGCTCATCCACGGTTGCTATAGGGATATCACCAAGTGACGACACAGGTTCTCGCCTAGGAGATGGAGGCTGAGGAACGGGGGACGCCGCTCGAAGAGATTATGGCGAAAGAACTGGGGACGATGGCCGGTCAGGAGAAAGAGACAGTTGCATCGGAGGAACGGGAGACACCACATGAAGAGCGATGGTTGTTCAGGAGAATGAGGATGTTTGTACTAAATGATCAAAATGAGAAGCACTCGGCATACCTGATGGTTGGGCCTCTATAGAAGAATCAGAATCAGAAGAGTCAGTAACATAAATAACTTCCACTTCTTCATAAATACGGTGAATAACATCGTCTTTATACAGGGACCAGCCTCCTCAAATAATTCCAATTCGTCCAAACTGAACATGTCGTCTATGTCCCTATAACTTCCCCTAAATCCTGCAGCAGCCCACATACGCATTAGGGTATAAATTAGTTTTAGATAACGCCAGAGAGGCCCGTCATTCAGCCAAAGAGGCTCGTTATTCAGCCGAACAGACTCGTCATCTGGTTCTTGCACAATAGGGATGGGATCGTTCAATCGACGATATTCGAACAAGGGATGATCCCTTGGGACTTCCTCAAAAAATGGATACCTACGGTCCAAGACTATAATTGACCCCATACCTTGGGGATCGGCCCTGATCGAATGGGTCGTATCAGTCGTTTCATCCCCTTCCGGTAGGTGTTTGAATAATTGGAATCCATTTTGGTGGAAGTTGAACGACCGGGGGGTTTGGTAGCTTCAACCCCTCCGAAAGGATCTTGGACGATTGGATTTTCAGGCCTCGAAGCTTGAACCGGTTCCGGCATGCCCGAATATGATTCTGTCCTGGACGTCTGCACGAGAAACGAAATCATAAAAAAAAAAGTCAGATTGTACCTTAGCCTAACGAAGTATCATGGGCTCGTCTGAGTTAGAGCTATGAGTTGGAGAAAGCTGTTTCCATTTGACTTATTTGGAGCCTGTTTTTCTTCGGCCCAGCTTTTTCAATAGGCGTCTTGGGCCCAGCTGCCTCCGAAGGCTTTGGAGAAAAAGGAATGCCAGAAAAAAACTAAGGAAGAAGGCAAATAAAAGAGTCTCTCACGGCCAGACGGCCAAAAACGATCAAATAGAGGGTGGACATATGTGCAAGGGGAGAAAGAGGCACAAGAAAAAGAAGATAGCAAAGAACGAGCCTCAGTCAAACATTGATCAATGTCTGAAAGCGAAAAGACCTTGAAAAGTTCCAATGGGGTGGAACGAGAATGAAATAGCGGAAGGGGCCACCATTGAACGAGACCAAATTAGCGGGCGGCGAAGTTAAGAGAGTATACTTCCACTATAGCCTTGCCATTGGCTCCAGTCAAAATTTCATGAATAAGATCGTGTGTGCATAAAAAATTGCGCCATATGCAATTGATTGATTCATCCCCATCTCACTCGGGAAGCTCATGAATGAAAGAATGGATGTCCCCCAAAGAGAAATGAAAGAAAGACGGGACCCAAGAAAGAGTGTAACAATTTCAAAAATAGAGCGAGGAATGAGGGGAGTTGGCCCCAGTTGGGCGAACAAAAGGCCGGCACAAGGATATGAGCGAGTTGACTTAATTGAACCAAAGATAGGAAAATAGGCTCGAAGCCAAAGTTGGACAAGCCATAGAGGACCAGAAGCGATTGGCGAAGCGCCATACCGTAGCTGTTTCTAGAGAATGGGCAGGCCCCGATAAATGGCAGCCAGCAAAAAGGATCCCAAATCCAAACGATGGCCATTGGCGATGTCCGACGAAATGGGAAGATAGCCCACCACAGGTTTCTGATTGGGCGCGCAAATGATATATTTGCAAAGCCAATAATGAATGAAAGCAGTACGTTCTAACACCGAGACCGGACCAGCCGACTCAGAAAATGCACGAAAAAAAAAGCGGAATATTAAGAGAATGACGAAATGTCCATTGAAGGAAGGGGAAAATGAAAAGTAGTGCGAGCAGAAATGGTCGTGTCCAAAGGGGCTAACCCGGTCAAAGCACTAATGTCACGAAGAGTGATGGTCAAAGGACCAGAAGGGAAAATGAAAACGTTGTAATCGGAGAACAGAAAAGCAGTGATGTAGGGAATAGATTTCGGTTAAAATGGGGGCAATGTCAGCGAAAGCTCTATAAGGAAAACAAGCTGTGTTCTCAAGAAAAGTGTAGTGTCCTGCATGCAACCTCATATGTTAAACTAGTTCAAAGAAGAGTCGTGTTTAGGCCAAGTACGGATGGGTAGATTGATAAGTGGAGAAACTTCAGAGGTTCTGAAAAGGGAGGTTTGAAATGGAGGGTAATAATTAGCCAAATGGACTGTAGCAATGGCATTATCGTTTACAAAAATGGGACCTAGGGAGTGTTGGATTTCTATTATAGTCCCGGGATCATTCAAGCAATGAAACATGTGTGAATACATCAAATAAGTATGGCGGAATCATACTTACATAGATCGGATGAGATGCGATGAAGAACAAAACTTTAGGCCTCCTCCAAGGTGCTCACGGTCAAGCTCCATTTTGTTCCTTCAAGATTCGGTCATCACCTCCAAGTGTGCTCCAAGGTTTGGTCATCACCTCCAATGGCTCCAAGCTCCGTCAAACGATTCCCGGCTCGTGGGTGCGTTTCCCTATCACCTTCGTATGCCTCCTAAGTGTGCTAGCACCTTGATTTTTACCATAAAAATCATGCCAAATTGCTTCCAAAGCTCACGGCAGTAAGCTACTGCCATGGAGAGAATAGCCCCTCTAGGGCGTGAGAGAGTGATGAATAATTGTCATCAATCATGCCACACAATCAACAACATATACATCACCACTCATCCACGTTTATTTCTTCTTATTCTTCTCACGGCAGTGAGCTATTTGATAAACAAAAACTACCGTGTATGGCGAGAGAGAGAGAGCAATTTTGCTGCCCAATTGCGTGAGAGATAGATCAATAATTGTCCATCCTTTTTTGGCGAAAGAGAGATAGCATTATTCAAGAATAATGCATGAAATATTGTATATTATTTTCCATTATCTCAAAGCTCCCACTTCTATTTTTTTTTTACTTGGCAGTGGAGTGCCATAAAATAAACAATAATTCAGCCACTAAGAGCGTGTGAGTGGAGCAAAATAATGGAAGGTGAGTTGGCTAACATTAGCCAAAAGAGAGAGATAAAATGTTGCTCTTTCACGTGAGCATTAGGTAGAGTAATAGGAAGTGTTATTTTAAGTAGTGTAATTAGATAAATATATACACAACTTTGGCTTTCAATAATCAAATTAATAAAGCCACACCAACTATTACACCAATCACATGTATTATATAATAATACTAGTGTAGTGGTCCCACCACTAAAATATTCTAAATATTAATTGGTAATTGCGGCAACGCGACGAAGCTCGGGTTCGGTTTCGTTAATTCCGAATTAATGAATTTACCGTTGCGACGTAAATAATAATGCCTCGCAAAATTATAAAGTCGCTCGCAAATTAATTCCAAATTAATTCGCTTGCCCGAAATTAAAATCCAATTTTAACTTTACGTCGAAATCCAATTTCCGCTAATATATCAAATATATTATTTTATCGATTAATTCAAAATTAATCATTCTCTCTCTTAATTATATTTTATCCTAGATAAAATATCTCCATAATTAATCCCAGATTAAATTTTCTCTCTAATCGAATTAATCCTAGATTAATTTTCTCTCTAATCGAATTAATCCCAGATTAATTAAAGTGCGAGTCATACATCATCGGTGAATCATCGGGAAGCGACCCATGAGATCCCCGGATATGTTGGCAGTAAATCCGGTTATCGGAATATCCGAATACGTGCGTACCTAGTACCACGTTTTACCGATTCACAAGACAAGGTTGGCTTCTAGCAAAGCGCCATGCCTACCCAATTCTCCGGAAATATTCTTATAGGAATATATAAATCTGTATCAGGCGTAGTATATGTAGTATCGTGCATGTCGATCCAGTATCGGATGGTCACGTGCTAGGCCTGGGGCTGGTATTGTGTCTGCCCCGTACGAAACACATGTCGGATGTCTGGTACTTAGTCTCTATAATCGGATATACATGACCTTGTCATAATACCCCGATAGCTATAGCATTTGAGAGTACTAATACCGTATCCTACGTGACATCATCTTCACTATGACTGAAGTGATACTTCCGTCTTGACATCACACCCAATACTCTACGATTCTCAATATACCCAGCATTGGCGTACACAGAACCGATTAAAGCCCTGGACGACCTCAACTAAAGTATATTGATTGCCGTAAGCATTAGCGGTGCAAGTCTCAGGTTAAGACCAAATACACCTACCCTGATGTCGGACTCCCATAAACACACAGTCATACTACCAATGGGATTCCGAGGGGGTCTATCCAGAGCGAAGCTGTTTCCCGTACCATCGGTAAAACACAACCTCCTATCGCACTTGCATAAGTATCCAATACTTAAATATATGAGAACTATGCCTTATGCCCTCACAACGTGCACAAGTGCAATACTAGTCTTTTACGCATTATCGATGTCCAATCTCGATAATACTCGACTAGGGATATTTAATGATTAATCCTTCGTGGACTGATACTGTCTCATATCATCTCAATCCAGGAACTAATCATAAGGACCTCCTATCATTATATATCTAAGGTGATCTAATCACAAATGATAAGAGAGCAATCTCCTTTGTCACATAGTTAATTTGTACAACAACACCATGATCTGTACAAATAGTGACGCTATGGGTCATATTATCCAACAATCTCCCACTTGGCCTATAGCCAGTCACTCGAGTGTCGAACACCCGAACTATGTACGGTTGGCTCAAATTACTGAGGAAAGATTTTCGTCAGTGGATTTGCATGATTATCGTCTGATGCGATTTATTCGATCATCACATCGCCATGATGTATGATCCGAACGAATCAGATGAATATAGAAGTATATATCTGGATCGTTGATGAGACCATTAATTCTTTAGCCTGTGCTGACGCCTAGCTCAGCTGCTAACAGAACTATATCTAATCTAATTAGATTTGTTATCGACCCAAATAGCTTCTATTGTTGCCTCTGCTGCAGCAATAACCCGCATTTGTTGTTTATTCAGTAACAGTATCTTGCTTGGAAGATTTCCAATTCACTGTACCGTTATTCAAACTGTATAGTACCGTTGTTTTATCGGTTATGGAAACTTGCAGTAGTGATCCCAGTCACTTCAAGTTCTCCTTCTCCATAGATTAAGACATCATCCTTAGTTCTCTGAGATACTAACGGATGTTCTTAACATCAATCCAGTGACCATCATATGGATTGGCCTGTTTGTGAATCCATATGCTCAAAGCGTATGAGACACTAGGTCGCGTACAATTTTACAATGTACAATTTCTCGGAGAGTGTTAACAACTTTAAATCTATCCCAGTAGATCTTTATTCCTCGAATAAAGGTTGTTACTTCCAAGAATTCTACGGAGAATTTTCTTAAAAGTCAAGCTTTCGCCGATCGTTTTATGGGAATATCATTTCCAAGAAATGTCATATTATCAATAATGTTATAGGACTGCCATTGTCAGTGCGCTCCCACTAACCCTCTAATATACACAAGAATCATTTTGTTTTGAATTAAATCATATACCATTATGATTACATCAAAACGATAATTCCAAGAATTTATGCTTGCTTCAATCCAAGCATGGATCGAATAACCTGCAAACCTTGTTTGCTAGTTTATGTACGACAAAACCGTCAGATGTTGCAAACATCCTCCAAAGGTTTCCTTTTCAGGAAAGCGATTTTCCCGTTCAGCTGACATGTTTCATAAATGAAATATGCAACCTTAGCAAGCACTATTCATATGGACAACAGGTAAAAGGTTGAATCGTAATCAACACAATGTTGATAACGATACCTTCCGTTAAAAGCCTAGCTTAGAACGTTGGTTCTTGTGTATTTGTTGGTTAATGGTATAGTTTCATCCTTGATGAACTATATGTGTTCCATTAAGGACTTGGTGCCTTGAACAGTATCACTCCGATTTTCATCGAGTTTTACTATCCTCCCACTTACCACTGCATTTTAGTATTCCTCTCAGGAAAACAGCATGGTGAGCAACAATCACATTGTTCTCTTAGTGAGTTGTATAAGTACTATACTTTGGTATCCCTAGGATAACTATACAATTTGGCATTTATCCAATTTGGTTCCAGTTTGGTATCATCCAAACATATGCCCAGCATACCCAAATTCTTAGGAATAAGAAACCTGGTTTCTTTCCCGTTCATATCTAATATGTAATCTGTCAAACAGATTTTTATGGAACCTTATTCTAAATAAGTTTTGCACTGTTAATACGTATCCGTTGAAGGAAATGGTAGCTCAGAGCGACTCATGATTAACCTTATCATGTCCAACAAAATTCAGTTTATCCTATTCGGACACACCGTCATATTGACGTGTTCCGTGAGGAGTCCTCGAGAAACTTACTACTTAAGTATTTTCCATCTCGGTCTTACCGTGAAGGTATAATACTATAGCCGATCTGTTTGTCTATTTCGTGTCGAAACTTTAAAAGGTTTCTGATTTGTGTTTCAAAAGACACATAACCATAACGCGATGCCACATCCGTAAGGTCACGAAATATTCATATGTTTGAGATTTTATTTATATTCAAAATATAAATACTGTTATCTACATCTAATGTGTTTATCTTAATATCATCTTTATATAATGAAACACTTTAGTGTTCAAGAATATAAAGGTTAATCCGCAACGGATTAAACACTGATATAAAGATAATGTTCCTAGTCAAACTAGTTACATTATAACAGTTTCCTAATTTAAGTACATACCAGAAGGCTATTCCTAAACTTAGGTATCTACGATTAAAACAGCGACAGTTGTTGTCCCGTTTCCTATTCGCAGAATAATCTCTATTGAAGTCAGTATCCTGTTCATAACAGATTCTGAACATCAATACATATTTATGTACCACCTTAATGTTTAAAATCCAATTTTAATACTAGTAGTGAACATAATTTTGACAAACATTTTAAAGTTAGAGCCTTGCCCTTTCTTCAATTCCTTCATGTCTGCTTTGTTCAAACGGCAGTCACGCTTCCGCGATCCCGTTTGCCACAATTAGCCAGACATTTGGGATATGTCCTATATCTTCCCAGAAGATTATAATGATTTTGCCTAATATGTTATTTTATCAAATAAATTAACCTATTAGTTTCCAGGACCATCCTGAAATTATTCCCAATTTGAAAATTAAACCATTTAAATTACATTTTCCCTAGGATTATGTTTTAAATGTCAATCTTTCTATTTATATCTTGATTCTAATAGTCCAACTATTTAATCAACGATTTGTGGTACTATTTATTATAATGATTATAATAGTCCAACTATATAATCAAATATAATCTAAATTAATTAACCTCAATTACATTGATAACTATAATCCAATTATAAAATCAACTGTAAACTGAAATTAATTAATTCAAATATATTGATTAATATAATCCAATTATATATAATCAACTATAATATTAATTTGTATATTCAATTATATTGATTACTATAATCCAATTATAAAATCAACTATTAATTGAAATAGTTTGAATATAGTCCAACTATATTATTAAAACAACATTAAATATTAGTCCAACTAAAACTTTTAATATATTGACGAATGATATTTGATTGAGCGCGTATGGCAAGTAATTAAACGAGTATTGCAAATTAAATACTTGCCTCCCACTAATTTTCGACGAGCCTCTAACCCTCTGTCGAGTACTCGGGAAACCGTGTTTCCTAGTGGGCTAGGATCCCGTTAAATAACACACAATCTTGACTTTGGCCAACAAATTGTATGATATTTAACTAGGTAGATCTCGAAGATCAATTAGATCCAATCCAATTCCTAGATCCAGTAGGTGGATTTCCAAATCCTAAACATATATCTTATATATGCCAATATATCGAATATATTCCCTAACCTTATTCCTCTGAATCAACTAAGTCTTGGCTTTGGCACAACAAACTTAATGATCCCAGTTAAGTGTGACCCATTGACCATGGAAAGCTTCGTAATCAATGTCGAGTGACAAGAAGTGGTCTTGACTTTGGCCAACAAACCACAACTTGGACAAGACACCGATATGGAACAAAAACTCTCATGATTCAAACACATCCTTGACGGACAAAGGGCTTGACTTTGGCCAACAACCCAATGCCAATCTTAGATCTTGAGTAAGAATCACCCAATGGAAGGAAAAACGCTTAATATGATTTGAGGGTTTTTCGCGTGCAAATTGGCAACCAATTTATTATCTTTGTTAAGGTCTCATCATCATACACCCTTAAACATGCATTCTAAACACATAATAAAGCGCGTATAAATAAAATAATAATGATATGCGGATGGATACTTTACACATTGATCCTAGATCAAATCTCTCTCTTTCTCTCTCAAACTAGCACTAGTATTTACTTCTACCCAATTACATAATACTTCTAAAGAAACCTCATTTACATTGAGGGGAATAGGTGAGAAGAGAATACAAAGAATATGGAGGTAATAAGGCTGGACACGCAGGTCCAATTTAATAAATCAAATTTATTACAACAATTTCCAAAATTGCCCCACCCTTCTAATATCCATCCGATATACATTATTCATGCATCGCAACCATGTATTCACACAAGCATGTTATCAATCAATCTAATCAAATTAATTAATCTGATAATTAGTGATCATCCAATGTTCAAACAACGATTTGATTTTGCTCGAGTCAAACTCGTTTTTGCGAATAAGTACTCAAAGTACGAATCCTCGAATTAAATTAAACTACATAATTAAATCCAATTTAACTTATATTTAATACTAATCCGTTATTTAATTCCAAATTAAATATTACACTTATTAATAAACCTTTACGACTTAAATTCGAAATTTAATCGTTACGAGTCTCAAAGCCCGATTAATATCCAATATTAGTTTAATTAAAGTCCAATGGGCTTTCAATTAATTTCTTAAGGCTTGGACTTTTGGTCAACTCGGGTCAAACCGAATAACCAAAATCCAATCCGGGAGTTACCCCATAAGCCTAGAAATCAATTTAGGCCCATTAGGCCCAATTAAACTTTAAAGGTCCATTAGTCGCATTTGGGCTTTTGGAAGCGGTTTTGGGCCCAATTGGATCCAATCTATTTGGCCTAAACCTAACTTAATACAACAAAGCCCATTAAGCCCAATTAAAACTTTCAAGTCCAATTCCAAATTAGGCCAATTAATTAAATTACCAAAATTCCAAATTTCATAATCTAATTAATTAAAGTGTATGTCATAATTAATTAACCAAATTAATATTTCCAAAATACCAATTTATCCAATTAATTATGTTCATCATCTTCAACACATGTCCAACACATTTGATTCAAAAATCAAGTCATTTTCCATGCTACATCTCACGGCAATATAGGGATTTTTTATGTCCAATTAAGTCCAAAATCAACCTTACCCAAATGATTTCAACTCATCCAATGGTCAAAATCAAAATCACCATGATGTTAGGGTAGCTTGAAGATTCGGCCAAGCCTATCAAAAAAAAAGGAAAAATTGATCAAATCCATTTTTCATCAAATTGATAACAAATAACTCCAAGTCATTCATTAACAAGCATGCTCAAAAAGAATTTTACTCAAACATGCTTAAAATCAATTTACCCAATTTTAACCCCTAATCAAGTTTCATGCTTTTCATAGCTCTGATACCATTGTTGGATTTCTATTATAGTCCCGGGATCATTCAAGCAATGAAACATGTGTGAATACATCAAATAAGTATGGCGGAATCATACTTACATAGATCGGATGAGATGCGATGAAGAACAAAACTTTAGGCCTCCTCCAAGGTGCTCACGGTCAAGCTCCATTTTGTTCCTTCAAGATTCGGTCATCACCTCCAAGTGTGCTCCAAGGTTTGGTCATCACCTCCAAGTGTGCTCCAAGCTCCGTCAAACGATTCCCGGCTCGTGGGTGCGTTTCCCTATCACCTTCGTATGCCTCCTAAGTGTGCTAGCACCTTGATTTTTACCATAAAAATCATGCCAAATTGCTTCCAAAGCTCACGGCAGTAAGCTACTGCCTTGAAGAGAATAAGCCCCTCTAGGGCGTGAGAGAGTGATGAATAATTGTCATCAATCATGCCACACAATCAACAACATATACATCACCTCATCCACGTTTATTTCTTCTTATTCTTCTCACGGCAGTGAGCTAATTTGATAAACAAAAACTACCGTGTATAGGCGAGAGAGAGAGAGCAATTTTGCTGCCCAAAATTGCGTGAGAGATAGATCAATAATTGTCCATCCTTTTTTGGCGAGAGAGAGAGATAGCATTATTCAAGAATAATGCATGAAATATTGTATATTATTTTCCATTATCTCAAAGCTCCCACTTCTATTTTTTTTTTACTTGGCAGTGGAGTGCCATAAAATAAACAATATTCAGCCACTAAGGCGTGTGAGTGGAGCAAAATATGGAAGGTGAGTTGGCTAACATTAGCCAAAAGAGAGAGATAAAATGTTGCTCTTCACGTGAGCATTAGGTAGAGTAATAGGAAGTGTTATTTTAAGTAGTGTAATTAGATAAATATATACACACTTTGGCTTTCAATAATCAAATTAATAAAGCCCACCAACTATTACACCAATCACATGTATTATATAATAATACTAGTGTAGTGGTCCCACCACTAAAATATTCTAAATATAATTGGTAATTGCGGCAACGCGACGAAGCTCGGGTTCGGTTTCGTTAATTCCGAATTAATGAATTTACCGTTGCGACGTAAATAATAATGCCTCGCAAAATTATAAAGTCGCTCGCAAATTAATTCCAAATTAATTCGCTTGCCCGAAATTAAAATCCAATTTTGACTTTACGTCGAAATCCAATTTCCGCTAATATATCAAATATATTATTTTATTGATTAATTCCAAATTAATCATTCTCTCTCTTAATAATATTTTATCCTAGATAAAATATCTCCGTAATTAATCCCAGATTAATTTTCTCTCTCATCGAATTAATCCTAGATTAATTTTCTCTCTAATCGAATTAATCTCAGATTAATTTAAAGTGCGAGTCATACATCATCGGTGAATCATCGGGAAGCGACCCATGAGATCCCCGGATATGTTGGCAGTAAATCCGGTTATCGGAATATCCGAATACGTGCGTACCTAGTACCACGTTTTACCGATTCACAAGACAAGGTTGGCTTCTAGCAAAGCGCCATGCCTACCCAATTCTCCGGAAATATTCTTATAGGAATATATAAATCTGTATCAGGCGTAGTATATGTAGTATCGTGCATGTCGATCCAGTATCAGATGGTCACGTGCTAGGCCTGGGGCTGGTATTGTGTCTGCCCCGTACGAAACACATGTCGGATGTCTGGTACTTAGTCTCTATAATCGGATATACATGACCTTGTCATAATACCCCGATAGCTATAGCATTTGAGAGTACTAATACCGTATCCTACGTGACATCATCTTCACTATGACTGAAGTGATACTTCCGTCTTGACATCACACCCAATACTCTACGATTCTCAATATACCCAGCATTGGCGTACACAGAACCGATTAAAGCCCCAGACGACCTCAACTAAAGTATATTGATTGTCGTAAGCATTAGCGGTGCAAGTCTCAGGTTAAGACCAAATACACCTACCCTGATGTCGGACTCCCATAAACACACAGTCATACTACCAATGGGATTCCGAGGGGGTCTATCAAGAGCGAAGCTGTTTCCCATACCATCGGTAAAACACAACCTCCTATCGCACTTGCATAACTATCCAATACTTAAATATATGAGAACTATGCCAGTTATGCCCTCACAACGTGCACAAGTGCAATACTAGTCTTTTACGCATTATCGATGTCCAATCTCGATAATACTACGACTAGGGATATTTAATGATTAATCATTCGTGGACTGATACTGTCTCATATCATCTCAATCCTGGAACTAATCATAGGGACCTCCTATCATTTATATATCTATGGTGATCTAATCACAAATGATAAGAGAGCAATCTCCTTTGTCACATAGTTAATTTGTACAACAACACTATGATCTGTACAAATAGTGACGCTATGGGTCATATTATCCAACAGGGACACATCCATAGTTATCCTTGAGGGTATGAATGACAAATATGCCCACAGAAGAATCACCCAGAGCAGCTTGGTAATCACCAAAAGTTGAAATGGCCTTTTTTTGAAGTGAAAAAGACGACACCATAACAAAGAAATCGAAAGCTAGAAGTGACAAAATTTCAGAGAAGAAAGGAAAGTGGTGAAGAGAAAGAATCAAGCTTTTCTATAGCGAAGGTAAACGATTCGCCCTAGGACAATTGTCACGGCCCAATTCGAAGGGAGAAGAAAGGACGAGAAACGAAAAGGGCGATGTTAGATATGATTTGACATGGAATTGACACGAAAGGCGGCACATTAATTGGTGCCATGATGGCTTTCGACAAGACGTGTTGGGAAGGTCGCGCATTTATTGGAGAAATGATGGGTTCACATAGGGAATGTAAACGACGGCCCTCATTACGCGTAATGATAACAAGAGGTAGGGCGAAGATCATCAGGCCGAAGCCAAGTTGAAATTCCACCTCGATTTTGTCCCATAACTCAATCAAGACGAATTTGGGGGGACAATTGTTAGTAGAGAAAATCTCTTTAGGACGAACGAGTATATGAAGGATGAAAAGGAAAGACGTATATCGCCGAAGGACGAATGAGTCTATGAAGGACGAAAAGGAATGAAGAGGCAAAGGCATAATCTCTCAGCAAACGAGGGACTATGAAGGGAAAATGGACTATCACCATGAGAACAGGTACTTTGCAGTCAATCCCACGACCTAGCGGTTAAGCAGTAATCCCCACGATCTAAGCGCACGACTTAGCAGTTAAATGCACGATTTAGCGGTTACGTGCAAGCATGAAACGTGGAAATCCTTGAACTTAGGGAAGCAAAACCGCTCAAGCAGTTGACTATACTATTCACTATAAAAGGTTCAGGCGTAGAGAGAAGCAAAAAAAGAAAAATTGAAGACTCATACCGAGCAATGTATTTTAATTTCTTAGGTTTGTAATTTGTAGAATTGTAATTTGTGTGTTTGTGCCCCTTGGAGGTATTTTCGCAGAATCAAACACCATTTGCTGGGACTTTGTCTCGGGAGATTTGGACCTTACACACGCATTGGCAAAAAATTATGCAAACAGTATGATATGTTTTCTTGTTATAATATGGTTCTTATTTAATAGATTTATTAATTTAATTTCATAATTTAATAGTGTTTTTAATTATAATAGGATAATATAATATGTTTTCTTATTATAATACAGTTCTTATGAAATTATATTATGTATTTTTATTATAATATATTTTTTATTTAATACGAAATTAATTATAAAGATATTTTAATTTTATAATTTAATAATAAATTAATTAATTATATATGTTAATTGTAGAGATTATGTGTCACATATGTTTTTTTTTATTTTAATGATAAATTCTAATATGTTTTCGTAATATAATCGGTTTTTCCTTTTAATTTTATAATTTAACAATAATAAATTAAAATATGCATTAATTAAAATAAATTAATATGTTTCTTACTTTAATAGTTGATTATGTTTTTATATTGTAATAGATTTTTTATGTTAATAATTTATTACTTTAATTTTATAATTTAATAATAAAAAATAATTATAGGGATATTTTAATTTTATATTTTAGTAATAAAAAATTAATTTTAGAGATTAAGTTAATTATAGATTAATAGTGTTTTTTTTTAATTTTAATAGGATAATCTTATATTTTTTTTCTTGTTTAATATCATTCTTATAAAATTATAATATGTATTTTTATTGTAATATGATTTTTATTTAATAGATTTATTAATTTAATTTTATAACTTTAAATGAAGTTGCCACATGGTACGGATGAGACTTAAAAATATTTAACTTGTATATATATATTCTTATTTTAATAGAGGATTATATTTTTATATTGTAATAGTTTTTTATTTTAATAATTTATTATTTTAATTTTATAAGTTAATAATAATAAAAATTAGGTGTCACGTATATTTTTTTTTATTTTAATAGAAGATTATACTATATCTTTATTATTATAATTGGTAATAAAAAAAATTAATCACAGAGATTAGGTATCATGTGACGTTATGAGAACGCTTTAAAATATCTGAATATTATATATATATATATATATATTACTGAATTATCTGTGATATTATTAAAAAAATAATTGAATAGTATAATATGTTTTTTTTTATTATAATACAGTTTTTATAAAATTATAATATGTATTTTTATTGTAATAGATTTTTTGTTCAATACAAAATTCATTGTAAAGATATTTTAATTTTATAATTTAATAATAAAATATTAATTGTAGAGATTAAGTGCCACATATGTCTTTATTTTTTTTTTATGAGAAATTATAATATATTTTCTTATTATAATCAATTTTTAATTTTAATTTTATATTTTAATAATAATATATATACATATTGTCGGATTATCTGTGATTTTATTAAAAAATTAATTGGATATATAATATATTTTTTTTAATTATAATACAGTTATTATAAAATTATAATGTGTATTTTTATTGTAATAGATTTGTTATTTAATACAAAATTAATTATAAAATATTTTAATTTATAATTTAATAATAAAAATTAATTGTAGAGATTAATGCCACATATCTTTTTTTTTTTTCATTTCAATGAGAAATTATAATATGTTTCTTATTATAATCGATTTTTTTATTTTTAATTTTATATTTTAACAATATTAAATCCCAATATTAATTAATAAATTAAATTAATAAGTTTCTTAGTTTAACAGTAGATTATGTTTTTTATATTGTAATAGGTTTCTTATGTTAATAATTTATTACTTTAATTTTATAATTTAATATTGAAAATAATTATAGAGATATTATAATTTAAAATATAATATACAAAATGAATTGTGAGATTACCTTAATTGTAGATAATTTAATAGTATTTGTTTTATTTTAATATGATAATCTTATATATTTTTTGTTATAATATAATTCTTATAAAATATAATATGTACTTTTATTGTATTATTTTTATTTAATAGATTATTAATTTATATCACTTAGTGTAGGGTTATATACTACTAATAATTAATTTTAGTCTTAAAATAATTTGATCAACTCAATCCAACCCTATTATTCATTGGTTGTAACGACTCGAAATTTCATAACTCGACTATAGTAGTAATTTAGTGATTGAAATTAAATTATCTGAGAGGTAGCGAATAAATTTGGGGGATGGCATAAAGATCTTATTTTAGTCGCATTATTTATGATACTTGAGTTAATTCACTAGGGTCCGGTAAGAAATATAAGAGTTGGACCAATATAATTATGTGTAGTAATAGTTTATTAGTATTTAGATTTGTGGACATTTGCTAACAAAATTTTAGGACACTTGTTAAGTCTCATCAACAAATGTCCAGCATTTGTAACTTAAGTGTAAAAAAAAAGAAAGCAAAAGCCTCACACTCCACGTTTTCTCCCATCTTCATCCTTCTCTCATTTTTTTTTCAAATCAACTCCAAAGCCAAATGCAATAAATCTTCATCCCTCAAACCCAAAAACTAATGCTTTATAGCCACATGCAAGCCTAGAAATAGTGAAAGGAAGCTTATGGATCTTTATTTGTGAAGGAACAAATTGATTCAAGGTGAGAAAGGTAAAACCCAAATTTTGAATTATTGCGTTTTGGTGGTTTGATGCTTGAAGAATGTTATTAGCTTGAGTTTGATGATGATTTTGAGTTAAGGAATTGGAGATTTGTGAAATCTCTAAATTGTGTAATCCCTAAATGAGAAATTGAGTTGGGGTTTATAAATGGAAGTTATGTTGTGTATTTGTGGTGTTTATGGTTTGTATTGTGTTGAAGAAGTGGTATGTACAAGTAAAATAGATTTTTGGCCCTGGGAATGGCCACGCGTCGCGACGCCCACTCTCTGGGATCGCGACGCATTCTGGAAAAATTTAGATCTGGATTTTTTCTAGTGTTGACCATCGCGACGCTCATGGAGTAACGTCACGACGCGTAAAACAGAGGAGACTTACTGGTTTGCAAATTTTCTACGCGTCGCGACGCCCATAACATATGATGGTTACTAGTTTCCCATTTGGGTACGCGTCGCGACGCCCAAAAGGATGTGTCTTGATGTGCGACATTATTCCAGGGCATTTTGTTTTAAAACCAGTCCAGATTTATCCTAAGAAGTTCGAGGGCACTCTAAGGGCTTTGTATAGACGTGTAGCCACATGATAAGTCATACCATAAGCATAGATATCAACCATTGATTGCATATACTTTAACATTTGTTACAAGGAAAACTAACAGTTTCTTTGGTATTAGATCAACGTCAAGCCGCTCGGAGGTCACCTACGTCGCATACCGCACCCGACTTGCCATAGCAATATGAGTGGAGTACTTATTTCAGAGTTCTTAATTGTGATTTCTGATACGATTTTGCAAATTATTGATTTAATTGATTTTACTTGATATGATGATTTCATGCGAAAGGGATATATGATTTAAGCTTTTGATAAAGCTTGGTTTCATATTAATGTTTTGATGATGAAAATGATTTCAAAGGTATGATTTTATGATTTTGGAGACATGGGGAAAAACCCACCTCAGTTGTAACTTGATACAGATATGAAATTGACGGATATGGAATTGAAGGATATCGATAACCAATCCGGATATAGACGTGAGCACATGGGATAGAGGACTAGAGATGACAAATGCCTCTTGATCCTGGGTATTGGGCTAGAGGGATAGCGAGGCCCCTAGACCCGGATTTTCAGAGACAGGTTGGTGGTACTGATAGCATCACTGTTTACTGGCTTAGTGGCTTGGGGACTGTGTGTACAACGCCCCAAGGCCACAGGATTATGTACAGATTGATCGATGATATTTTTGATGATGACACAGATGTTTTCTTCAACGATTTACAAAAGTTTTGAAAAGAAAAACTCTGGTTTTTGTTTTAAGAATTCTGAAAGTTATTGCACTGATTATGAGTATTTCTAATACTATTTGTTTTCTGGTTTTATAGCTCTACTCACTGAGTTCTTTAGGACTCACCCCCCCACTCTCCAGATTTTCTTTGCAGGACTTCGCTACTGGTGAGCCAAGACTATCTTTCTGGTGACATATATCAGGGACATGAGCAGCACCGCAGTCACTAGTTGTATGGGTTCATCATGTCATGTCTACATTCATATAGAATGTAGTCTCTTTTGGCTATTGTGATGTATGATCTATGCATACATATGTGGTTGTACAATAAATGGATTTTGTATGTGTTATGTTTAATGGTTCATACATTTAACCTATGTTGTTGTGAATATTATTAAAAGAATGGTTGATTTCTGGTTTCAGTCAGAGGCTTAGGTGACAGTGGAATCTGTCACCTGCCGGTAATATTCCCGGATTGGGGATGTTACATTGATTCAATTGTATTATTTCTTATTAAATGTCATGCACTAAAATATTTTTCACTTATTTTTTTCCATATATAAAAATTATATATATTAAAAATGTAAATACAAAATCACTCTTTCTTAAATGGCATCCAATGTAGACGTTGACAAAATTATTTATTAATTATTAAGAATAAGATTTCGGGATTTGCATTCGTTACTAAATTGAACATTTCATAGTTTTTCATTGGTACAGTAATTTATTTATTTTTTATTTTTATAGTCATAATGTTGGAACCAAAATTAATTTTATTACTATAAGGCAATAACTAATTATATGTGTAATTGCAAAATTATTGTTTTCACTTATTTATCTCAAGTGAAAGTGATATAGTGGTAAAGTACGCATTACATTTAATTAATTAATGGAGTATGTCAAATTAAATGTATAGACATTGATTAAAAAATTATGTGCCAAGAAGTTCTTAATTGTAATATCTTATATTTATTTTCCTATCATGTCAATTATTTTCAAACCTAACACACCCCACCTCCATTATCATCAATAATTAAGTTCTATTATTTCCTAATCAAACAAACATACTCACCCAACTTCTTGTCTTCTTCTATCAAAAAATTAATTATCTCATATATGGCTTATCTTCATTATCTTCTTGAAGCTACTCTTACGGTTGCAATTGTAGATCAAGTTCTTAAACTCAACTCTCTCTCTCTCTATTTTTATTGTTCTTCTTCCACATGTTGATTTGCCAAATAATATTTTAGCAAAAAGGTTTCAAAGTTATTAATATCATGGAAGCTACCATGGAAAAGACATATCCATAATTTATTTGCTGTGTTGATGTTCCTACCTTGCTGTTGAACAATTTATTGTTTTGCCAGAAGATCCATCATGGACAGTTTGGTTGGGAAGTAGAGTTAGCATAATAACAAACAGAACACTTGCCAATCAGAATTTTCCAGAACCATTTGTTTGCCTTGTTCATCTCAAATAGTGTTCTGAGAATAATTTTATGGTGTTTTAGAGAGAGAAATCGAGAGCTATTGAGAGAGGATTATCCAGAAGAGAGAGAAAGTGCATGGACAGAGAGAGAAATGGAGTTTTCGACGTCGTTCGATCTTCGTTCCGGTAAGTGACCACATCTGGAGTATCCCCTCAACGAGACGAATCCATCACCACCGAACCTCCATCGAACAACCGCTGGACGCGCCCCCACGCGTCGGCGAGTTGCTGCCTACGAGTTCCACGCGCCGCCCCACGTGTATGACACCTCCCAGACCCAAATTTTCCCCTCGTCGACATACGTGAGTTAGATACTTCGTTTGCCCAAATCGGACCTTCAGTTGTTGAGAAACGAGCAAAATACGGTTATTATCGGTGTTTAACCGATCGTTGGTAACCACCGTATTTTAGCCCCTACCACCACCGTCACCGTGAACCTTGGGATGTTTGCTGACCAGCGGCTCTTTCGTTGTGAGATTTGGAGGTCGTTGGAGCTCGGTATGTGATTATTACCGTTTTGTGGTGTAAATGATAGAATTTGAAAGTTTTGGACTTAATTGTATATTTGCATAATTAAGAGGGTAAAACTGTAAATTCTGGTTTTTAGGGGTTAAATAGTAATATTTAAGAGTTTTAGGACTATATGGACATATTAGAAAAGTTTAGGGGCTAAAATGAAAATTTAGAAAGTTTAGGGGTAAAATCATAATTTTGGATAATTTGAGGGACCTGATCGTAATTTTATATTTTTTAGATTCTTAGCGAGGATATAGACATAGTAAGAGCTTTTGCGTGGATAGAGGTAAGTACAATGCACGTTGATTCCTTAACATAATTGTTTGTTGATTGATGGTTGTCATGAAAGTCTATATAAATATATTGGTATAATTATATATATATATATATATATTATATATATATATAATATAATAATTGGTTAATTGAAAGCATGAGAAAAAAATTCATGATTATTGAGATGAGATTGATGGATTGGATGCGAGATGTGATTGTATGGATGATGTGTGTTGTTGAGTTATGCTGTCGTGTTTTGTATGATAGCGGTCGGAGATGAGATGAGATATGATGATACATTACGCGAGATGATATGATGGAAAACCTTGGGAGTTGTGATGAGGTACTCTCCCATTGGTTTTGAGATGGTGGGAAACCTTGGAGTTGTTTTGATGATGTACTCTCTCATTGGTTTCAATCCACTATTATACTGGACCCAGATTAGCAACCATGTTTGATAGATGTTTGTATTGTTGTGAGATGTTTACTTGAATTATTATTATATATATTTTATTTTCATATATTACAAATATATATACTGTTGGGGTTGGTGCTCACAGTGCCAATTCCCGGTTGTATTTATTTATAAATACTTCTGTAAAACATTATTATTATGAATAATATATGCAGTTTCTATAATATAATGTATCTTTTAATATGGTAAAGACGTAATGACCTTAGAATGACTAGTCATGGTACAGTTGCCAAAGCGTCGCAACTGACATTGAGTAGTATCATGACGTTGTCATTCTCAGACAGTTCATGGTCAAGGTTTACACTACTTGGTCAGTATAGTAAACCCGTTGAGACCGGTACATGTCGTATATTGGAATATATGATTCCAATGGTTTCTCAATGAACCATCAGTCTTGGAGACTGGTATAGATGTGTGGGTGTTTATAGCGGATAAACACTGAACGACTCACCGACGATTCTTAATGGATGGTACACCAACGTCAATAAAAATCTTCTCGGGTTGAGTAGCACTTGTGATTCTTAGACTTGAGAAGCCATTGTGGGCACATGAGACATCTTCTACACTTAGATGGCAGTCACGTCACCGATCTATTTAGATCATACCTCTTCATGTTCGTTGGGTGTAGATAGATCCTCAGGGTGTCCTATGTGTGTCAAGATAGGATCCGTCAGTTCTGTGTATCAGAGCATAGGTAGTCCACATGATTAGCAATCAGATAAAACCAAGGGCCTGTGGTTCCAGTTAGAAACTAGTTCTAAACATTCTTTTTGAGATTGCTAATAGAATAGTCGACTGGATAATCCCCATAGAGATTTGACGTTTACATCTATATCTCTGGGATATATCCGGATACTGTGACAGAGGAATTATACATTTGCCATGACCTCGACCTGTATGATTCAGAGAGTTTATCTGTGATCGTCATAATTTACGGGTGGATAAATTATGGACATGAAATTGGATTTCGTGACGGATATGCCTGAATCTAGAGAGTCTCAATAATGAAATATACTCGTAGAGCACTAGAGCAACATTTATAAATAATATTGATTATTTATAAAGTCGTTTAAAGGTTAAACGCAAAATACATGTTAAGGGACCCGATAGTCATTTCCTTAATTATTGTGTATTTACATTTAATACTTGTTAATTTAAATACACATTAATTAATTGTCAAATTGAGATATTTGACTAATATCCTAAATGAATATATGTATTTGATATTTAATGTAAATATAATACATATATTTAATATATTTGTATTTAATTATTTAATTAATTATTTAATTGTTAAATGATTAAATTAATTAAAATATTATCTTAATATTTGGATATTTGAATTAAATGGCTAAGTTGCCTTTGTTGACTTAATTAAAATATCTATAAAGTGTTTATTAGATATTTAACCAAGTTGATCAAATTGAAACAAAATGAAATTGAAATTACATTTCCTAATATATGCTTGTGTATTTTCGGCAAGGGTTTTTTCTCAACAAGTATATATTGTTTTCTTTTTCATTTGGTAAATAACCTAATACACTTTAACCAAAACTCCATTAAAATAAAACAAGAGAAGCTTCAGAGGAAGAAGGAAAAGTAAAGAAAAGCTTAGATTTTAGTAAGTTTTCCCAACTTGCTATTAGAGAGGAAATTGTTCCTTATGTTCTAGGCTACATCTTGTGATGTTCTTATGCTATTCTTTTCTTTATTCTTTGTGTTTTTGGTGAATGGAACTTTGATGAAAGTGTTGAGCATGTATGATGATGGAAGCTTGTGACTAGTGTAGTTATATGTATTCTTTTATGGTTTTGGAAACTTTGTTGCTAATCTAGAGTTGTTGACCCACTCTTAAATGACCTATATTTGATCTATAGTTATTTCATTGTGTTGAGACTTTAATTGGATGGAAGAATGATGATTAAAGTAATTGATTTAACCAATTTGGTCTAATTTGTCCAATTTGAAGAAATTGAAAAATTAGGGTTTAAGACCTCATCCAAATTTGGGGCTTTTCATTTATGTTGTGTATAAGGATGTGTATATGATTCATATAAGGTTTCATGTTGATTGGATTTCATTTGGATGTGTCTTGAAGCATGGAAGTGCAAAGTGCACACTTTGGCCACCTAGTGAGGCTCTCGGCCAAGTGAAGCAATTTTGGGATTTGTTGCTCTTGGTGTTTGACATTTGGGACATGTTAAGTTCATCTTAGAAATGATTTAGAATCATCCGAATTGATTTGAACAATTTCGGACTAAACTGAACAAAATACCAAGTGTAAGGGCAATTCGGTAAATTCACTTAAATTTGATTTATTGAATTTTATTTCACAATTTGATTATTGGGTAATTAAATAAATATGTTTATTTAATTAATCCGAGAAAAAGTTTTGAAATCGGAAAATTTGATTTTCCACCGTTTCCGCTGCGTTACCGGATTTAGCCCAAAAAACCACTACAAAATGGTATCAGAGCGAGTCTGATTCTAGACCCCCTAAAATGATTAGCCTTCATTAAATCAATGCTTAATCATATTTTCTTGACTTTATACATGCTTGTTATAATCTAATTTGATTAGATTTAGGGTGTATGACACTTAGCGGAAAATCTCTAATTAATAAGGTTTTAATGTAATTATGTATTTGATGCATGTTATGTGGTCCTTATTGTCAATACGGTTTATGAATATTTCTCTGTGACTACATCCGAGACCGTGCCTCTGCTGTGAGGTGTAGCCGATAGAGATTTATTTATACCGGATGTATATCAGATACTAGAAAATTCAAGCGAAAGCGGAATTCTGAACGTGCCCTAGCTGTCAGGATTACGTAAGTAACTTGAGTTTATCATTGACGAGTTTAACCTTGGTACGTCTCCTTGTGGGCCTGCCTTCGCAGTGACAACGAGAAACGACCAGGACCGGAAACCCAAGAGTCACTAATGAGTGATTGACAAATGAGTTGTCTACCTGATGAATATACGTAGGCGAGACCGTGCCTCTGCTGTGAGCTGAAATATATTCACGGGATTCACTTTTCACTATTTGTATTTAATTTAATTATTAAATCTTTGTATTCTTTTTGGGGATTACAGTATTGCATGATTTACTGGGAGGGGCATTTTTAGATTAAAAATCCATGATCTAGTTTATGCTTTTGATATTATATGAAACTGCTTAATTTCTGCTAACCGTTTTTCGTGATCTATATGATAGATTTGCGATGGCGGCACCATCCACGAATCAGTTTGCGTGTTTGCTTGATGCGAACAAACTCAAAGGCGCTGAAAACTTCGCTGACTGGGACTTGGATTTGAGGATTATCCTCGATTCTGAGAAACTGGGATATGTTCTTGAGGGTCTGTTGCCCTTTGCTGTTGGTGCGGATGCTACGGAGGAGGAACACCAAGTTTTTGAAACTTGGAAGAATGATGATTTAAGAGTTAAATCATACATCCTTAGTTCACTGTCTCCGGGACTCAAGAAACAGTATTATGGCATGTCAGATACCTATACAATGATGACTCGATTGAGAAATCATTTGAGAACCAAGAACAAGTGATTGTTCACAAAGTCGCAATGGAACTGTTCCATGCGCGGTTGGATGAGGGGCAAGCTGTTAGCCCACATGTTCTTCAAATGATCGATTTGATCGATCAATTGAGGCAACATAATCTCATTCTAAATGACATTCTCGGTAGGAGTGTCATTCTTGGTTCTCTCCCAGCTTCATATCGCCAGTTCGTGATGTATTTCAACATGAACGGGACTATCTGTACCTACCATGAGTTACATAGGATGTTGCTCACGGCGGAGGAGGACCTTAAGAAGGGAGTACAGACTCGCCCTCCTAGACCAACTTCTCTTCTCCGCTTCTTCCCAGGCCTGGCCAAAGGGAAAGAAGAAGAAAGGGAAGAAGAAGAAGGGTTTCGGTCCTCAACCGCAGGCAAAGATAGCTAAGCCCAAAAGGGCTTCTGAAGACAAGTGCCATCACTACAGCAAAGTCGGGCACTGGAAAAGGAACTGTCCTGACTACATCGCCCAGCTGAGGAGGAGAGAGCATCTACATCAGGTACATTTATTTTTCCAGTTATTGATATATCTTTGGCTTGTGAAGCCTTACATCCAACTGGATTTTAGATTTTGCTTGTCCATTCACATTTGCAATTCGTTACAGGTGCTGAAGGAAGTAGAAGACTGAAGCCTGGAGAGATGCAGTTGCGATTCGGGAGTGGAGACTCACTGGATGCAGTGGGAGTATGCGAGATCTCATTACCGAATGGACACTTTTGTTAAATGAATGCCATTTTGTACCAAGATGTGTAGCTAATATTATATCACTTTTTGTAGTGGATACATAGGCTTTTGTTTAATATTAAGAATAGTTCTTTATATTTATATGATAGAAATAATATTCAGATCCTTTGTTGTCCAAACCAACATGGTCATTATACATTGCAAACTTCAAAAGATATTTTAAATACTGGAGTTATAAACGTAGTTTACCTGTAATTAATAATACTGAACTTTGGCATATGTGGCTTGGTCACATAGGCGTTAAACGCCTTACCCAATTGGTTAGGAATGGTTTTTATACCAAATCTTACCATTGAATCCTATCCAACTTGTGAATCCTGTATTCAGGGTAAGATGACCAAAGCCCATTTTCTGGTGTTGGACACCGCGCCACTAACTTACTGGAACTCGTACATTCTGTGTATGTGGTCCACTAAGTCAGACTGCTCACAGTGGTTATTCGTACTTCGTTACCTTTATCGATGATCTGTCACGATATGGTTATGTCTATTTGATGCGACATAAATCGGAAACCTTTGAAAAGTTCAAAGAGTTCCGAAATGAAGTAGAAAAACAAACTGGTCAATATATTAAATGCCTTCGATCTGATCGAGGCGGCGAATATATGAGTGGTGAGTTCATGGATTATATGAAGGAGAATGGGATTCTCGCTCAATATACTCCTCCGGGTACTCTACATCACAATGAAGTGTGTGAGAGGAGAAATCAGACTTTATTGGATATGGTCCGATCAATGTTGAGTTTCACAGATTTGCCTTATTATTTATGAGGCTACTCTCTTTTAACAGCTGTACATCTTTTGAACAAGATTCCCTTAAAAGTTGTTCCTACGACTCCGTATCAGATATGGTTCGGTATGAGAGAAAATCTTAATTATATTAAGGTTTGGGGTTGTCCTGCCTATGTCAGGGTGACTCAGCAAGATAAGCTTTCGCCTCGAGGGCAAAAGTTTAGGTTTGTCGGATATCCTTCGAATACGAGGGGATATATGTTCTATAATACCGAGCATCGAAATGTGTTCGTAGCTCGCTTTGGTAAAATTTCTAGAAGTAGAATTTTTGTCAGAAGGTGGTAATCATAGACATGTTGAGCTTGATGAAGTCCAACCTGGAAAACAACGAACCAACGGAGGAACCTGAAGTTCAAGTAGATGAAGGACCTTCAACACACACACACTCCGTAGGTCGGAAAGGGTGTCTAGACCTCATGAACGCTTGTATTTGATACAAGAAAAGAGTCTGGATGTTCTCTTAGTTGAAGAGACAGATCATTTTTCACCTATAGAAAATCGATGTTAGACATCGACTCAGTGAAATGGCAAAGTGCCATGAAATCCGAGTTAGACTCAATGCATGAGAATCAAGTTTGAGACTTGGTTCCGTTTCCCGAAGGAATTGTTTCTATCGGTTGTAAATGGGTTTACAAGAGGAAGCGCGGGCCTGACGGTAAGGTTGAAACTTACAAGGCCCGACTGGTGCAAAAGGTACACGCAGCGACCTGGCGTCGACTACGATGAAACTTTTTCACCAGTAGCAATGCTTAAGTCTATTCGGATTTTCTTTCTATAGCTGCGTATCATGACTACGAGATTTGGCAAATGGATGTCGAAACAGCTTTTCTAAATGGATTTATTGATGAAGAAATCTATATGGAACTGCCGGAAGGTTTTGCGTCCAGCGAAAACTCGGGCATGGTATGTAAGCTTAAGAAGTCCATTTATGGACTTAAACAAGCTTCACGAAGTTGGAATCTTCGATTCGATTCGATTATTAGATCGTCTGGTTTTCTCAAGAATTCAGAAGAATCATGTGTGTATCAGAAGGCCAGTGGGAGCATGGTCGTATTTTTAGTCCTATATGTTGATGACATCCTAATCATTGGAATGATTTAGTATGTTACAAGGCGTCAAAGCATACCTCAGTAAGAATTTCTCCATGAAGGACATGGGAGAAGCTTCTATGTTTTTGGGATAAAACTCTATAGAGATAGACAAAGAAGGCTGATTGGGTTATCCCAATCAACGTACATAGATAAGATCTTGGAACGGTATAATTTTGGTAACTGTAAGACAGCAAACATACCGTTCAGACATGGGATTCATCTTTCTAAGAAGATGAGTCCACAAACAGAAGATGAGAAGGTTAGAATGTCTAACCAACCTTATGCTTCATGTTTGGGTAGCATAATGTATGCCATGATATGTACGAGGCCTGATATCAGTTTCGATGTTAGCGTAACTAGTCGATATCAGTCCAATCCAGGTAATGACCATTGGATGGCCATTAAACATATCCTCAAGTCTCTTAAAGGTACTAAGGATAAGTTTAATATTTATGGAGGAAACGAACTGCAAGTTAACAGGTATACGGATTCTGATTTCCAATCGGATCCCGATGATAGAAAGTCTACATCTGGATTCGTATTTACCCTTAACCGAGGTGCAGTTTGTTGGAAGAGTTCCAAACAGGGATCGACACAGCAGATTCCACCACTGAGGCGGAATATATTGCAGCTTCTGAAGCTGCAAAAGAGGCTGTGTGGATAAAGAATTTTGTCACATAATTAGAGTTGTCCCAAGTATCGAGAATGCGATTCCGTTATACTGTGATAATACTGGAGCCATTGCGCAAGCAAAGGAACCGAGGGCGCATCAGAAGTCGAAGCATGTGGAACGCAAGTACCACATCATTCGAGAGATTGTGTCGCGAGGGGATATTGTCGTGTGCAAGGTACCGAGTGAAGATAAGTAACAGACCCGCTGACGAAGGCCATACCTCCGAAGTTGTTTGGATAAACACGTGGAGTCGATGGGTATTAGATACACGTATTGGCACTAGAGCAAGTGGGAGGTTTTTGTTTGGGGTTGGTGCTCACAGCGCCGATCCCGGTTGTATTTCTTTATAAATACTTCTGTAAACATTATTATTATGAATAATATATGCAGTTTCTATAATATAATGTATCTTTTATATGGTAAAGACGTAATGACCTTGGAATGACTAGTCATGGTACAGTTGCAAAAGCGTCGCAAATGACATTGAGTAGTATCATGACGTTATCATTCTCAGACAGTTCCTGGTCAAGGTTTATACTATGGTCAGTATGTAAACCCGTTGAGATCGGTACATGTCGTATACTGGAATATATGTCCAATGGTTTCTCAATGAACCATCAGTCTTGGAGACGGTCTAGACGTGTGGGGTTTATAGCGGATAAACACTGAACGACTCACCGAAGATTCTTAATGGATGGTACACAACGTCAATAAGAATCTTCTCGAGTTGAGTAGCACTTGTGATTCTTAGACTTGAGATGCCATTGTGGGCACATGAAACATCTTCTACACTTAGATGGCAGTCACGTCACCGATCTATTTAGATCATACCTCTTCATGTTCGGTGGGTGTAGATAGATCCTCAGGGTGTCCTATGTGTGTCAAGATAGGATCCGTCAGTTCTGTGTATCAGAGCATAGGTATCCACATGATTAGCAATCAGATAAAACCATGGCCCCGTGGTACAGTTTAGAAACTAGTTCTAACCATTCTTTTGAGATTGCTAATAGAATAGTCGACTGGATAATCCCCATAGAGATTTTATGTTTATATCTATATCTCGGGATATATCAGGATACCTGTGACGGAGGAATTATACATTTGCCATGAACCTCGACCTGTATGATTCAGACGAGTTTCCGTGATCGTCATAATTTACGGGTGGATAAATTATGGACACGAAATTGGATTTCTTGACGGATATGCCTGAATCTAGAGTCTCAATAATGAAATATACGTGTAGAGCACTAGAGCAACATTTATAAATTATATTGATTATTTATAAATTCGTTTAAAGGTTAAACGCAAAAAACATGTTAAGGGACCCGATAGTCATTTCCTTAATTATTGTGTATTACATTTAATTACTTGATTAATTTAAATACCCATATTTAATTGTCAAATTGAGATATTTGACTAATATCCTAAATGAATATATGTATTGATATTTAATGTAAATATAATACATATATTTAATATAGTAGTATTTAATTAATTAATATTATTTAATTCTTGAATGGTTAAATAATTAAATATAAATATCTTAACATTTGGATATTTGAATTAAATGGCTAAGTTGCCTTTGTTGACTTAATTAAAATATCTATAAAGTGTTTATTAGATATTTAACAAGTGATCAAATTGAAACAAATGAAATTGAAATTACATTTCCTAATATATGCTTGTGTATTTTCGGCCAAGGGTTTTTCTCAACAAATATATATTTTCTTTTCATTTGGTAAATACCTATACACTTTAACCAAAACTCCATTAAAAAAAAACAAGAGAAGGAGAAAGGAAAAGTAAGAAAAGCTTGGATTTTAGTAAGTTTTCTCAACTGGCTATTAGAGAGGAAATGGTTCCTTATGTTCTGGCTACATCTTGTGATGTTATTATGCTATCTTTTTCTTTTATTATTTGTGTTTTTGGTGAATGGAACTTTGATGAAAGTGTTGAGCATGTATGATGATGGAAGCTTGTGACTAGTGTAGTTATAAGTATTCTTTTATGTTTTGGAAACTTTGTTGCTAATCTAGAGTTGTTGACCCACTCTTAAATGACCTATATTGATCTATAGTTATTTCATTGTGTTGAGACTTTAATTGGATGGAAGAATGATGATTAAAGTAATTGATTTAACCAATTTGGTCTAATTTGTCCAATTTGAAGAAATTGAAAAATTAGGGGTTAAGACCTCATCCAATTTGGGGATGATTTTTATTTATGTGTGTATAAGGATGTTTATATGATGCATATAAAGTTCATGTTGATTGGATTTGATTTGGATGTGTCTTGAAGCATGGAAGTGCAAAATGCACACTTTGGCCACCTAGTGAAGCTCTCGGCCAAGTGAAGCAATTTTGGGATTTTGGTTTCTCTTGGTGTTTTGAAATTTGGGACATGTTAAGTCATCTTAGAAATGATTTAGAATCATCCAAAATTGATTTGAATAATTCGGACTAAATGAACAAAATACCAAGTGTAAGGGCAATTCGGTAAATTCACTTAAATTTTATTTATTGAATTTTATTTCATAATTTGATTATTGGGTAATTAAATAAATATGTTATTTAATTAATCCGATAAAAATTTTGAAATCGGAAAATTTGATTTTACCGTTTCCGCTGCGTTACCGGATTTAGCCCCAAAAACCACTACATATACTTATATATATACACTTCTATATATTCCTATTTTGTTGGTGAGGTCATGTTGAGAGTATGAGTGCTTTACTTGCTTAGCTCTTTAAGCTCACTCCCATTTTTCCCCCAAACATTCCAGGTAGTTCGCGAGTGCAGCAGATGCAATACCAGATTTGGATCCACGTGCCACAGTTGTTTTTCGGGTTGGTCTAGACATTTGAGTCGTCATTTGCATATTTTTAAGACTTGTGTTGTAAATCATAAAAATTGTGTATAATTCACGTATTTGTATATTGTGATGTATTAATTGTGCATATTTGTTTGGTTGGTTTAACATATAGAATGCTCGAACTAAAGTTGTTCGCGAACCTCTTTCTAGGGTTGGGCCCGCTCTAGAGAGGGGGTCGTGACAGATTTGGTATCAGAGCTTAGGGTTTTAGGTTCTGTAGATACATTGCATTAGATGAGAGTATTAAAAGGGCAGTTTTATGTCCGTAGGAAAATGTCTGGATGTGGCCGTGGTACTGGTACTCAAAGTGGGAGAGTGATAGTTTGATGATGCGTGAGAATGTCGAGTAAAAGTATAAAAATACCTCATATTTAGTCGATAGATCTTGAATTTGATAAAGCTTTATCTGGTATTCCGCCGACTGTTGAGGATAACGAGGGTTCTAGACTTTTACCTCCATTAGTTTTGTCAGTTGCCCACATCGCTTACCTGTAGCTGCATCTGACATGATTTATATGGTTGTACCTAATATGAACCTCTTGTCACAGTTATAACATCGTCGTGCATCAATAAGTCGAAGACATTAGAACTTTAGTGTTCGCGAGAAATGAGAAAGAAGACTTTGTTGACACTCATGTATAAGCAAACATAGGCAATAATGACAACAAAACAAAAAATATAACAGTTAAGATCACATTATGGAATATAACAACTTGGATGCGTTGCAAGGACATGATCATCTTCGAATTGATGATCTTCCCATTGATGTTTCACTCGTAGAGACATGGGAATGAGACCGTCGATGATTTGGATTTCGAGACTGTCAGGAAACTTGATTTTGTTATAGCCTTGGACGATACTTCTAGATGACTCTTCGATAGTAGTGAAGAGTTGCCAAGCTCTATCATCGATATTGCTTTCTAGACTTCGACGGACTGAGTCTGCGGAAAGAGCTCTTAGATCACAGGAATTTCGAGAAGTAATCTCTTCTAGGAAAATATCATTGTATCCATAGTAAACTCTATGCTTCGGTCTAGATGGCCAACTAATGAGTCTCCAATCAGTGAGTTGACGTGATGGTATGATTCTAATAAGATGAAATGGGTGGTAAACGAGTGAATAGTCATATCCGACCATTCTGAAGTAATGGTTTCGATCCAGACAGTAATACTTTTGGAGTATTTATATATAAAATATTACCGATGAAGGGAGGAAGCTCACCAAGGCTCGCTTCTAAGATACCAGGATAGTTGGGATGGATTGGACTTGGTCCAAGAATAAATCCATTTAGGAAATCGAGTTCAAACAAGGTGCCGAGACTCCACTAGCAATGATTGAAGAAATCATGACTGTTGATGAAAAATGTGGAATGGAATCTGTGATATCCACAGTGAACAATCGCAAAATTATTTTTGTATTGGATTAAACCATCTATTTTCCATTCCAAATGGTTCTAAGAATGAAACACCACCTCATGAATTTTGTAGGAACTCTTGCCACAATATTCATTGTAATCTCTTTGGGCAAAAGAGCAGATGAAGCTTCATTGAGACAATCATAAATATCTCTCCTAAGGTCTCAAACATATTTAGAGTCTATAATTGCTCAATCAGTGACATGCCATTTACAAAGCTTTTGGTATATCACATTGGCTCTGGCAGACTTTGAACATAGGTTAGGATTGGCATATGAGGATGTCATGGAAGAAGTTTTGAGTAATTCATTAAGAACTCATGCATCTCTTTATAGAGAGAGATATCAATAATTTCATCAAGAAAATACACTTTCGCAGTATCCATGTCTGACTGGCAAGGATAATAATTTTCACGGTGATAAGATGTAAAGCAGAAAATGAGGGACCTGCAAATCTTCTTTTCAGTAGTGGGAATCTTGAGGTAGATTTTACGTAAACTGCTAAAAGCTCTTTATAGCTGTTGTCTGTGCATGACCCTAGGTGGAGCCTTTTCATTAGGAGATGGGATAACTGGTTTGGAAGTTGTGGCACGAGGTAAAAAAAACATGGAGAACAGAGATTGGAAGGAATATGACTACTACTTTCAGATTGAGTTCAGATGATGTATAATTATTTGGAGATAGAGTTGTGATACCATCTACTGGAAAGCTCAAGTAGGAGATCTTGGATGAGGCTAATGATATTCCTTATTATATAAATTCTGAGAGCACCAAGATGTATCAAAATCTAAAGAAGACTTATTGGCGGTCGGGAATGGAGAGAGAGATTTCAGAGTTTGTATCTCGGTTTTTGGTTTGTCAGCAGGTTAAATCAGAACATCAACATCCATTCAGATTACTCCAGCCTTTACCTATTCCTGAGTGGCCATGGGAAAACATCACGATAGATTTTGTAGTAGGGCTACTGTAGGCAATGCATTTTTGCATGGGAAACCCGATGATGAGTCTCATTTGGAGGCACTACCTTTTAAGTCACGGAAGCCGCGGGAAACGGACGTCGGAAGGGAAAAGATGGAAATCAGTACTTTGTCGAATTTTACTCGCTTGTTTAGCTTCGGGCTCGCTGGTGGACCTCCGTTTTAAAGCACATTTAACCTGAAAAAATCCGCAAACCACTTAACCTCGGCCCAAAACCCCCGCAAACCCCTTGGCCTTGACCTAAAAACCCCGCAAGCCCACACACCTTGTCCACACAAACCAAACCCACCACCGCCCACACGCCCCAACCAAGGCCCACACGCCCATTCACCCTAATACACACCCAAATTATTAAATATTAATTAAATAATTTAATTGAATAAATAAAATAATTAAAACCATTTACCAATTAAATAAAACATAAAATATAATCATGCCTAATTTAGATAAATCAAATATATTAACTTCCTAACTAAACAAAATCATATACTAAATAAAGAAATTACATGCCTAATTAAAATCAATCAACAAATATTTTGCCTAATTAAAATCAATCATAACCAATTAAAATATGACTTCCTAATCTAACAAATTGTATTCCTAAACCAAGCCAATCAAATATTCAACCTTCCTAATCTAAGCCAATCTTGTCTCCATCAAATCCCTTGCTTCCTTGTCTAACACTAAATCAAATCCCCATTTTATTAGCCAAATCCCTTCCTTGTGAAACAAGGATAAACCCTAGCTCTTGTCTATATATACAACACTTTTCCAAGACTTCCACCTCTCTCTCACACGGTAATACACTCAAAAATTCAAACCCTAAACACTCTCTCATCACCACCTTCACTCATAGCCTTGACTCACCGACTAAACACTCAGTAGCCACTGACCGAATAATAACAAAAAAACTCTATCTTCACCGAACAAAAAGGCACAAAATACTCTTCAAAACCTGCTCCCTCTCGCAACCCTGCACCACGCCCTCAGCCAAATAATAAATAACCAATAACCCCTCGGCATTTCAGGCTCCACAAACACACACATAAGCCACGTTAACAAAGAAGCTCACTCTCAGCCACACACAAACTAACGCCCACAACCCTTCACGTAAGCAACTCTCCCTAACCAACTCACTCTCGCCACATCCCCCCAAGCTCCATCAACCGAATAAACATAATATAACACACTCACGCAGGATCACTCGGCACACACCCCTAACGTTCATCAAACCTGCCCCTCCACTCATCACTCTGCCAAGCCAAGCCTTCACGCCACAGTCCACTCATCACAACTCACACTGACACTTAGCATCACTCTCGCCGACAATACACATGAACCAGCCTGCCAACAAACACCACACTGACTAGCTTCACCCACACAACAACCTTCACAGCCGCATAATATCCCCTGGCCTTCTTCACGCATACAGCCCATCAAAACCAGTCCAAACCTGCCGCAAGCAGTCCCCATACAGCCAAAACAGTCCCTTAAAACAGACCCAAACACCACCCCAAAACCAGTGAGTAAACAACCCCAAAAAAACCCCCAAAACAGTAGCCTAAATTACCAAATACAGTGACCAAAGAACGGTAGTAAAACAGCAGCAAAACGGAGTCAAAAATAGTAGGTTGAGCAGCGGAACAGCGAGGTAAAACGCAAACCAGTGAACCAAAAAAATTACGGAGTGATAGCCCTTCCGACGGCCGTGAAACGCGAGTCCGAAAGTTGAAATAAAAGGTTAGACCTGAAGGTATTTTCCACATTCGTTTTCTGTTTTATTTTCATTATTTATTGAGTATTGTTAGCATGATTGTTATGTTAAAATGCATGTTGTGGCCCTTGAGTAGATAAATATGCATGGATTACGAAATATTGTATGTTGTGGATTTGGAATAAAATGAAAGATATGTCAACTCTCACGGTATATCGGATGGAAACCCGGACATAAATTTCATAGCCGATTCCGAATGGACGGTAGTATGATCTGTACTCGGGATACAATTCCACGTACCACTTGAGTAAACGGACATCTTCTTTTGTTTTATGTTGCTTTGATTTATTATTATTCGTCATTTAAATTCCACATGTTACTTGTTTATGTAATTATGTGATCGAGTTCATGGGCTTAGTAAGTCGGATTAAAGGTCCCATATTTGGAGGGGTTAAAATCCTTTACCACGATGCTTTGCCGCGCCGGTTGATGTGTGTTCGGTTGGATGTAAGATATGTCCAATCGGGCATACTAAGTTTGATATTATTGTCTTTATTCTTTATATGCATGATGACGATCGAGCGCATGGGCTTAGTAAGTCAGATTAAAGGTCCCCTATTTGGAGGGGTTAAAATCATTTACCACGATGCTTTGCCGCGCCGGTTGATGTATATTCGTTTGAATGTAAGATGTGTTCAACGGGTATACGAAGTTTCATATAGTTATCATTGTCTTTGTACGCATTGTAATGAAAGGCGCATGGGTTTATTGTGTTGGATTAAAAGGTTCTCCATTTGGGGGAAGAAAAGCCTAAAAGGCTACCTTTACCACGATATTTGTCGTGTCTTTCATCTATTGATTGCATCATTTACCTTAATCTTGGCTTAACGTAGTATAATTCATATATCCATGTTATGATAGATTTGAGTATTATTTCTTGTAGTATACCGGATGGAAACCCAGACATAAATTCCGTAGCCGATTCCGAATGGACGGTAATGCGGTCTGTACTTGGGATACAATTCTACGTACCACTTGGAAAAGTGCTCATATGTGTGTTTGTGTCTATATTAGTTATCTTCTTTTGCACCACGTCATAGCATGCTTACTTTAATGCCTAATTGTATCCTTAAGTGTCTTTTTGCATTATGTACTTAGTTGACTCTTTTATTTGTGCATGGACATGTAATGGCTATTTGTTTATGATATGTCTATGAAATCACATGTTGGCCATTATTTGATTCGCCTTTATGTGTGCTTGTGTGGTTAGTGTGTGCTTGTGTTTCCATGAATACAATATGCCAATGAAGTTGTATGTTCGTTGCTACTTTGATGTACTTTCAAGCATGCAATCTTAGATGTGAAATATATGCAAATTTAGGTGTAAGTTTTATTTTTGTGCATATGGATTTAGAAGCATGATACTCTTGGAAATAAGTGTTACTTAAGCTTGATTAAATTATTAACACAAATCCTTTCATTACAAGTGACATAAGTAAGGGACCATTCCGAACCCAACGTTTGAGGTCTTCCCTTGCGAGGGGTGAGTGCGGCCTTAAATCTCATTTTCCCGGTTCACACCGGGTGGCGACTCCATTATTCTCCGGTTTAGTCCCCCGTGGCTACTCCGTACTCCCGACCGGGCCGTGAGCCAGGGACAGCATGCGTCGTCCAGTTCTGTGTCCCACAGTCTGGCGACTCCACTGGGGATAGAGAATCGGCCCCGAAATATTGTCTTGTAATGTTTGGATTTATGTTCTAATTGACCGTGTCTATAGTGGATAAAATGGGGTTTTAATCAAGGCATTTTGAGGCTAGGTAATGGTTTGGTGTCTTCCTTCATTCACTACCTTTCTAGAAGGAAAAGCTGTGAAGGCACCTATATAGCCATCTACCCGTAGCCTATTGTGATGGACTAATTTGGAGGACTCGTTGTTTATTCCTGTCACCAAGCGATAAGAGCCTAAGAGGCTAGGGTACTTAAGAGAGCCTCGCTCCACCCTCCTCTGGGGAATCTACAATGGGAAATCCATTTGACAGTCAGTCACACACCATAGCTCATTGGCACTTACCTTAGTGTATAAAAAAGGGTGCGCTCACTTGGTCGCTCGAACCCTTGATTGTGGAGACCTAGTTGTGGGCCATCCTTCGCCGGTGAGAGCCTTTGTCTACACTCTTGTGAACCCACCCATAGACCGGGGTTGTATGGTTAAAGTAACAATTATTTCCTTGAGTATGTGCTTGTGGACCATCCTCATTTGGATGCAGATGGACTATTGTCAGAAATGCGAACTTACTGGGCCATTTAAACTGGGGCGAGTTCGTACCTTATGACCATTAGGCCCAAAGCTTCTGAAATGTTGATGGGCCATTCTGTAGAAATCATTGTTTTATGTTTGCATTATCTTTCTTTTATGCTTGTGTTTGGGAACATCGTGGTTTGGATCCATTTGGACCATTTGTCATGGGATATGGGCTTGTTGGGCCATTTAAACTGGGTTAAGAACGTATCTTATGACGATTGGCCAAAGGCTTCTAAATATTGATGGGCCATTTTGTGCTTATGTTTAGGAACATTATCATTTGGATACGGTTGGACTTCTTGCCATGAGATGTGAACTTGTTGGGCCATTTAAACTGGGACGAGTTCACTCCTATGACAGTTAGCCCAAAAGCTTCTAAAATGATGATGGGCCAATTTGTATGAAAATTTTAATAAATTGATATATTCATTGTATCACATGCGTCTCATTCATTTCATGCATACACGCATCATGCTAACCCCTTGTGTTCTAAAAACCATCATAGATTCCCTTTGGGTTGGGAAGAGTGAAGACTCACTAAAACCGGTAACAGATATGAGTACATCCGATAATGAGGTATCCCGGATAGATCAGTTGGAAAATGGTTTCGCCAAATTACCGAACAGTTGCAAGCCTTGACTACCGCCATGGAAAATATGGTTGTACCTCGTGCTGGGGAAATTCTGAGAATGTGAGGCGCGAGGAGCCTCCGAATGGGTTGGGGGATGATATCCCCACTTTTGATGACGACATGGCAGAGTATGCGACAGGCAAAATGATTGGGTCTCAGGCAGAATTTCAGAAGCTTCGGGATCAGGTTGAGTCATTTACCCGCAAAATGAGGGGTAAACATGAAGAGTTGTTAGATTATAAGGCAATGACCTTCGGAGAACAGCTGCCAGCTCAGTCTAAAATGCCCGACATGGCCAAGTTTAATGGGAATGGAGACCCGAGAGTCCATCTGCAGCAATATGTCTCAGTCATGAGTTCAGTGGGCCTATCACAGCGCCAAGTCCAAAAGATGTTTGGGATGTCACTCGAGGGGGCACCTGTGGTTTGGTATCATAGCCTTGAGAAGAAGGTTAAGGAAGATTGGAGGGAACTAGCTGATGCTTTTCTGAAGCAGTATGTTACAGACTTAGAGATTGACTTGTCACTCCGTGATTTGGAGAACACTAAGCAGAAGCCAGAGGAAAGTTTCAAAGAGTATGTGGATCGCTGGAGAAGCCAGCTTTTGAAAATGCAGACTCGGCCCTCAGAGAAGGACCAAATCAAAATGATCATCAAGGCACAAAGCCCTCTATTTATAGTAAGCTGAGGAGGATGACTTCGATGATTTCTGATTTTCGACAGTTGAGGGAAACTGTCATGGATATTGAGGAAGAAGAGGCTGAAAACAGAAAGTTTTATGGCCAGAATAGAAGAACTTTTGGGGGGCCTTCTGAGACCAAGCCCGCTACTGCCGAGGTCGCTACCGTCAAGAACAGACAATTCTCCAATCTTGGTAGACCTTTGTCAAATGTATTTGAAAAGCTGAAAATGCAAGGACTTCTAAAACCTTTGGAACCTAGGCCATTTCCAAACCCTGTGCCACCATACCTCAACCTAAACCAGTATTGTTACTTCCATCAAGAAAAAGGCCATGACACCGACAACTGTACCCGCCTTAGGCATGAGGTCCAAAACCTCATTGACTCCCATAAAATATCCAATCCAGAAAAAGAAAACCCCAACACACACATGAACCCTCAACCATAAAGCCACTCAACCACTCAGGCTTCTTGCATTGAGATAAAGGAATTACAGTGAAGAACCATAGGCCAAAGAAGAAGGCAATGCTCCGAATGATGAAGTTATTCCTCCTAGTTTATTTGATCCTGCATTTTTAATATAGACATTGTTTTAGTCTACATGTTTGAACCATTTTCTCGAATGATAATAAAGACGTTCATTTCACTGAATCTCTTATGCAATATGAGTATATTTGGGAAAAGTATTCAACCTGGGTACTATGAAATTCAGTGATGTTTAGAACACGGGGAATCCTTGGAATAAGCAAGCAGAAAAAATAAGGTAGCCATTCAGAAATTGGGAAATGGGAGCAGTGAGAATGACAGATTTAGAGGAGAATTAGTTCACCAAGCCGATCAACGTAGACAGATTGAAGCAGTGGCTTGCCTGAGGAAATGAAGACTGAGCAGTCACCAAGAGAATTGGCGGAAGACCTAACCCGACGGGATAGGAACATTCATGCATGCATACACGTAACACATTTTGCATCCTTTTGTGTTTGTTTTGTTTTGTGTTCACAGGTTTTAAAGAATAAAAAAAAAAGCGGCAAAGAACAAGCTAATCAGAAACGGTAAAAAACACAGTATCGGATTCAGGTAATGATCCCAGGGTTGAGGCCCATTTAGTTTGAGTTTGGGGTATGGCACTCTGGGGGCGAGGCCCACATTAGCATCAACATCAGTCTTGCCGGATATGGCAATCTGGGGGGCGAGGCCCACGTCATTATCAGTAGCTTGGGGACGAGTCCCAGGGTTGAGGCCCATATCAGTATCAGTTTGGGGGCGAGGCACAATCAGTATCAGTCTGGGGGCGAGGCCCACATCAATATCAGTCTGGGGGCCAGGCCCATATCAGTATCAGTCTGGGGGCGATGCCCATATCAGTATCAGTTTGGGGGAGAGGCCCACATCAGTATCAGTCTGGGGGCGAGGCCCACATCAGTATCAGTCTGGGGGCGAGGCCCATACCAGTATCAGTCTGGGGGCAAGGCCCATATCAGTATCATTCTGGGGGCGAGGCCCATATCAGTATCAGTTTAGGGCGAGACCCATATCAGTATCAGTCTGGGGGCGAGGCCCACATCAGTATCAGTCTGGGGGCGAGGCCCACGTCAGTATCAGTTTTGGGGCGAGGCCCACGTCAGTTTGAGGTCGAAGAACCACTACATCGGTAACAGTTCGGGAATAAAGCCCACAGTCATCTCAGATAAGGGAATAAAGCCCACATTCAGTGCAGTTCGGGAGCAAGGCCCAGGGGAATAAAGCCCACATTTAGTGCAGTTCGGGAACAAGCCCAGGGGAATAAAGCCCACATTCAACACAGTTCGGGAATAAAGCCCACAGTCAGCTCAGATCAGGGAATAAAGCCCACATCCAACATAATTCAGGAACAAAGCCCACAGTCATCTCATATCAGGAATAAAGCCCACATTCAGTGCAATTCAGGAACAAAGCCCACAGTCAGCTCAGATCAGGGAATAAAGCCCACATTCAGTGCAATTCAGGAACAAAGCCCACAGTCAGCTCAGATCGGGGATAAAGCCCACATTCAGTACAACTCAGGAACAAAGCCCACAGTCGGCTCAGTTCGGGGATAAAGCCCACATTCAGTACAGTTCGGGAACAAGGCCCAGGGAATAAAGCCTTCAATCAGTACAGTTCGGGAACCAGGCCCACAGTCAACATAATTCGGGAATACAGCCCATAGGAATAAAGCTCTCTCTCAGCACAGTTCGGGAATATAGCCCATGAGAATAAAACTCTCTCTCAGTTCAGGAATACAGCCCAGGGGAATAAAGCCATCTCTCAACACAGTTTGGAAAAAAGCCTAGAGGAATAAAGCCCACTTTCAACAAAGTTCGAGAACAAGGCCCAAGGGAATAAAACTCTATCTTAACACAGCTCGGGAATAAAGCTCTATCTTAACACAGCTGGAATAAAGCCTAGAGGAAAAAGCCCACTTACGAACAGTTCGGGAATACAGCCCAAAAGAATAAAGCTCTCTCTCAACGCAGTTCGCGAATAAAGCCCGAAGGTCAAAGCATCTCAGGATAACAAGTAAGTTAAGCAACAGCTGGCGAGCCAAGGTAAGTGAAAATGCATTGCATAACTTTGATAGGATTGTTCAAAGTCACACACTGCTAAAGTCCCATCAAAGTGGGGGCGACTGTAGGCATTGCATTTTTGCATGTGAAACCCGATGATGAGTCTCATTTGGAGGCACTACCTTTTAAGTCACGGAAGCCGTAGGAAACGGACGTCGGAAGGGAAAAGATGGAAATCAGTACTTTGTCGAATTTTACTCGTTTGTTTAGCTTCGGGCTCGCTGGTGGACCTCCGTTTTAAAGCACATTTAGCCTAAAAAAATCCGCAAAAAACTTAACCTCGGCCCAAAACCCCCGCAAACCCTTTGGCCTTGACCTAAAACCCCCGCATGCCCACACACCTTGTCCACACAAACCAAACCCACCAACAAAGGCCCACACGCCCCAACCAAGGCCCACACGCCCATTCACCCTAATACACACCCAAATTAAATTAAATATAATTAAATAATGTAATTGAATTAAATAAAATAATTAAACCATTTACCAATTAAATAAAACATAAAATATAATCATGCCTAATTTAGATAAATCAAATATATTAACTTCCTAACTAAACAAAATCATTTACTAAATTAAAGAAATTGCATGCCTAATTAAAATCAATCAACAAAATTTTATGCCTAATTAAAATCAATCATAACCAATTAAAAATATTGACTTCCTAATCTAACAAATTGTATTCCTAAACCAAGCCATTCAAATATTCATCCTTCCTAATCTAAGCCAATCTTGTCTCCATCAAATCCCTTGCTTTCCTTGTCTAACACTAAATCAAATCCCCCTTTTATTAGCCAAATCCCTTCCTTGTGAAACAAGGATAAACCCTAGCTCTTGTCTATATAAACAACACTTTTCCAAGACATTCCACCTCTCTCTCACACGGTAATACACTCACAAAATTCAAACCCTAAACACTCTCTCATCACCACCTTCACGCATAGCCTTGACTCACCGACTAAACACTCAGTAGCCACTGACCGAATAATAACAAAAAAACTCTACCCTTCACCGAACAAAAAAGGCATAAAATACTCTTCAAAACCTGCTCTCTCTCGCAACCCTGCACCACGCCCTCAGCCAAATAATAAATAACCAATAACCCATCGGCACTTCAGGCTCCACAAACACACACATAAGCCACGTTAACAAAGAAGCTCACTCTCAGCCACACACAAACTAACGCCCACAGCCCTTCACGTAAGCAACTCTCCCTAACCAACTCACTCTCGCCACATCCCCCTAAGCTCCATCAACCGAATAAACATAATATAACACACTCACGCAGGATCACTCGGCACGCACCCCTCACGTTCATCAACCTGCCCCTCCACTCATCACTCTGCCAAAGCCAACCTTCACGCCACAGTCCACTCATCACAACTCACACCGACACTTAGCATCACTCTCACTGACAGTACACACGAACCAGCCTACCAAAAAACACCACACTGACCAGCTTCACCCATACAACAACCTTCACAGCCGCATAATATCCCATGGCCTTCTTCACGCATACAGCCCATCAAAACCAGTCCAAACCTGCCGCAAGCAGTCCCCATACAGCCAAAACAGTCCCTTAAAACATACCCAAACACCACCCTAAAACAGTGAGTAAACAACCCCAAAAAAACACCCAAAACAGTAGCCTAAATTACCAAACACATTGACCAAAGAACGGCAGCAAAACAGCAGCAAAACGGAGTCAAAAATAGTAGCTTGAGCAGCGGAACAGCGAGGTAAAACGCAAACCAGTGAACCAAAAAAGTTGCGGAGTGATAGCCCTTCCGACGGCCGTGAAACGCGAGTCCGAAAGTCGAAATAAAAGGTTAGACCTTAGGGTATTTTCCACATTCGTGTTCTGTTTTATTTTCATTATTTATTGAGTATTGTTAACATGATTGTTATGTTAAAATGCATGTTGTGGCCCTTGAGTAGATAAATATGCATGGATTACGAAATATTGTATGTTGTGGCTTTGGAATAAAATGAAAGATGTGTCAACTCTCGCGGTATATCGGATGGAAACCCGGACATAAATTTCATAGCCGATTCCGAATGGACGGTAGTATTATCTGTACTCGGGATACAATTCCACGTATCGCTTGAGTAAACGGCACCTTCTTTTGTTTTATGTTTCTTTGATTTATTTATTATTCGTCATTTAAATTCCACATGTTACTTGTTTATGTAATTATGTGATCGAGCGCATGGGCTTAGTAATTCGGATTAAAGGTCCCCTATTTGGAGGGGTTAAAATCCTTTACCATGATGCTTTGCCGCGCCGGTTGATGTGTGTTCGGTTGGATGTAAGATATGTCCAATCGGGCATACTAAGTTTGATATTATTGTCTTTATTCTTTGTATTTATGATGTGATCAAGTGCATTGGCTTAGTAAGTCGGATTAAAGGTCCCCTATTTGGAGGGGTTAAAATCCTTTACCACGATGCTTTCCGCGCCGGTTGATGTATATTCGTTTGAATGTAAGATGTGTTCAATCGGGTATACGAAGTTTCATATAGTTATCATTGTCTTTGTACGCATTGTAATGAAAGACGCATGGGCTTATTGTGTTGGATTAAAAGGTTCTCCATCGGGGGAAGAAAAGCCTAAAAGGCTACCTTTACCACGATATTTTCCGTGTCTTTCATCTATTGATTGCATCATTTACCTTAATCTTGGCTTAACGTAGTATAATTCATATATCTATGTTATGATAGCATTTGAGTATTATTTCTTGTAGTATATCGGATGGAAACCCAGACATAAATTCCGTAGCCGATTCCGAATGGATGGTAATGCGGTCTGTACTTGGGATACAATTCCACGTACCACTTGGAAAAGTGCTCATATGTGTGTTTGTGTCCATATTAGTTATCTTCTTTTGCACCACGTCATAGCATGCTTACTTTAATGCCTAATTGCATCCTTAAGTGTCTTTTTGCATTATGTACTTAGTTGACTCTTTTATTTGTGCATGGACATGTAATGGCTATTTGTTTATGATATGTCTATGAAATCACATGTTCGCCATTATTTGATTCGCCTTTATGTGTGCTTGTGTGGTTAGTGTGTACTTGTGTTTCCATGAATACAATATGCCAATGAAGTTGTGCATATAGATTTAGAAGCATGATACTCTTGGAAATAAGTGTTACTTAAGCTTGATTAAATTATTACACAAATCCTTTCATTACAAGTGACATAAGTAAGGGACCATTCCGAACCCAACGGTTTGAGGTCTTCCCTTACGAGGGGTGAGTGCGGCCTTAAATCTCTTTTTCCCGGTTCACACCGGGTGGCGACTCCATTATTCTCCGGTTTAGTCCCCCATGGCTACTCCGTACTCCCGACCGGGCCGCGAGCCCGGGACAGCATGCGTCGTCCAGTTCCTGTGTCCCACAGCTACCCAGGACACGGTAGAGTTATGATGCAATTTGGGTAGTAGTGGATCGATTGTCTAGATCTGCTTATTTTTTTTACGATTCGAGTTATATGTGGACCAAAGAGACTAGCAAAATTATTTTTGGAGCAGATTATACGATTACATGGTGTACCCTTATCGATTGTATCAGATAGCGTTGTCGGATTTACTTCTCATTTTTGGCAGAATTTCTTGAAGATTATAGGATCAAAGATTTCTACGATCACCTCATTCCACCCTCAGACCGACGGTCAGTCAGAGCAGACTATTCAGAGGCTAGAAGATTTTTTGAGATCGTGTGTTTTGACATTCGCTGGGAGTTGGGAGGGAGTTGTGAGGTTTGGCTTAAAGAGAAAGTTTTTGTCGCGCTTGTATTGGTCCTTTTGAGATTTTGGAGAGAGTGGAAAAGTGGCATATCTTCTGGCATTACCACCGAAATTAGAAATGATTCATAAAGTGTTTCGTATATTCGTACCAAAGAAGTATGTACCAAACCTTTCTCACATTTTATAGAGTCAACCAATGGAGATGAGCGAGAATTTGACTTATAAGGAAAGCCTGTGAAGATCGTAGATTGAAAGGTTAAAGAGTTGAGATCCAGACGTAATCCTCTTGTGAAGTTCATGAGGTCTAATCATCACATTCAGGAGGCGACTCGAGAAGTGAAACAGATTATGAAGGAGAAATACTCAGAGCTGTTTGAGGATTTAGAAATTTCGAGGACGATATTTTTGTAAGGTGGGTAGATTGTAATATCTTGTATTTCTTTTCCTATCATGTCAATTATTTTCAAACCTAACACACCCCACCTCCATTATCATCAATAATTAAGTTCTATTATTTCCTAATCAAACAAACATACGCACCCAACTTCTTGTCTTCTTCTATCAAATAATTAATTATCTCACATATGGCTTATCTTCATTATCTTCTTGAAGCTACTCTTACGGTTGCAATTGTAGATCAAGTTCTTAAACTTAACTCTCTCTCTATTTTTATTATTCTTCTTCCACATGTTGCTTTGCCAAATAATATTTTTGCAAAAAGGTTTCAAAGTTATTAATATCATGGAAGCTGCCATGGAAAAGACATATCCATAATTTATTTGATGTGTTGATGTTCTTACCTTGCTGTTGAACAATTTGTTGCTTTGCCAGAAGATCCATCGTGGACAGTTTGATTGGGAAGTAGAGTTAGCAGAATAACAAACAGAACACTTGCCAATCAGAATCTTCCATGACCATTTGTTTGCCTTGTTCATCTCAAATAGAGTTCTCAGAATAATTTTATGGTGTTTTAGAGAGAGAAACCGAGAGCTATTGAGAGAAGATTATCCAAAAGAGAGAGAAAGTGCATGGACAGAGAGAGAAATGGAGTTTTCGACATCGTCCGATCTCCATTTCTGACAAGTGACTTCATCTGGAGTATCCAATCGATGAGACGAATCAATCACCAACAGACCTCCGTCAAACAACGGCCGGACGTGCAGGCCAAGCGCCGGCGAGTTACTGCCCACGCGCTCCACGTGCCACCGCACGTGTATGACACCTCCCGCACTGAAATTTTCCCATCGTCGAGATATGTGAGTTAGACACTTCGTTTGCCCAAATCAGACTTTCGGTTGTTGAGAAACAAGTAAAATATGATTGTTATCGGTGTTTAACCGATCGTCGGTAACCTCCGTGTTTCATCCCCTACCACCTCCATCACCGTGAACCTTGGGATGTTTGCTGACCAGCGGCTTTTTTTTGTGAGATTTGGAGGTCGTTGGAGCTCGATATGTGATTATTACCGTTTTTTGGTGTAAATGATAGAATTTGAAAGTTTTGGACTTAATTATATATTTGCATAATTAAGAGGGTAAAATTGTAAATTCTGGTTTTTTAGGGGTTAAATAGTAATATTTAAGAGTTTTAGGACTATTTGGACATATTAGAAAAGTTTAGGGGCTAAAATGGAAATTTAGAAAGTTTAGGGGTAAAATCATAATTTTGGATAATTTGAGGGACCTGATCGTATCTATTTTTATTATTCTTCTTCCACATGTTGCTTTGCCAAATAATATTTTTGCAAAAAGGTTTCAAAGTTATTAATATCATGGAAGCTGCCATGGAAAAGACATATCCATAATTTATTTGATGTGTTGATGTTCCTACCTTGCTGTTGAACAATTTGTTGCTTTGCCAGAAGATCCATTGTGGACAGTTTGGTTGGGAAGTAGAGATAGCAGAATAACAAACAGAACACTTACCAATCATAATCTTCCATGACCATTTGTTTGCCTTGTTCATCTCAAATAGAGTTCTCAGAATAATTTTACGGTGTTTTAGAGAGAGAAACCGAGAGCTATTGAGAGAGGATTATCCAAAAGAGAGAGAAAATGCATGGACAGAGAGAGAAATGGAGTTTTCGACATCGTCCGATCTCCATTTCTGACAAGTGACCACATCTGAAGTATCCCATCGACGAGACGAATCAATCACCACCGGACCTCCGTCAAACAACCACCGGACGCGCCGGCGAGTTACTACCCACGCGCCGCCGCACGTATATGACACCTCCCGCACTGGAATTTTCCCCTCGTCGAGATATGTGAGTTAGACATTTCGTTTTCCCAAATCGGACCTTCGGTTGTTGAGAAACAAGTAAAATACGATTGTTATCGGTGTTTAACCGATCGTCGGTAACCGCCGTGTTTCAGCCCCTACCACCACCATCACCGTGAACCTTGGGATGTTTACTGACCAGTGGCTCTTTTTTGTGAGATTTGGAGGTTGTTGGAGCTCGATATGTGATTATTACCGTTTTTTTGTGTAAATGATAGAATTTGAAAGTTTTGGACTTAATTATATATTTGCATTATTAAGAGGGTAAAATTGTAAATTCTGGTTTTTTAGGGGTTAAATAGTAATATTTAAGAGTTGTAGGACTATTTGGACATATTAGAAAATTTTAAGGGCTAAAATGGAAATTTAGAAAGTTTAGGGGTAAAATCATAATTTTGGATAATTTGAGGGACCTGATCGTAATTTTCCATTTTTCAGATTCTTAGCCAGGATATAGACATAGTAAGAGCTTTTGCGTGGATAGAGGTAAGTACAATGCATGTTGATTCCCTTAACATAATTGTTTGTTGATTGATGGTTGTCGTGAAAGTCTATATAAATATATTGGTATAATTATAATTATATATATATATATATATTGTGGATATATAAACATTGGTTAATTGAAAGCATGAGAAAAAAAATTTCATGATTATTGAGATGAGATTGATGGATTGGATGCGAGATGTGATTGTATTGGATGATGTGTATTGTTGAGTTATGCTGCCGGGTTTTGTATGATAGCGGTCGGAGATGAGATGATATGAGATATGATGATACATTACGCGAGATGATATGATGGAAAACCTTGGGAGTTGTGATGAGGTACTCTCCCATTGGTTTTGATATGGTGGGAAACATTGGGAGTTGTGATGAGATACTCTCTCATTGGTTTCAATCCACTATTATACTGGACCCGGATTAGCAACCATGTTGGATGAATGTTTGTATTGTTGTGAGATGTTTGCTTGAATTATTATTATTATTATTATTATTATTATTATTATTATATATATATATATATATATATATATTTTATTTTCATATATTACAAATATATATTTTTATATATACACTTATATATATTCATATTTTGTTGGTGAGGTCATGTTGAGAGTATGAGTGCTTTACTTGCTGAGCTCTTTAAGCCCACTCCTTTTTTTCCCTCAAATATTCCAGGTAGTTCGCGAGCGCAGCAGAAGCAATACCAGATTTGGATCCACATGCCACAGTTATTTTTCGGGTTGGTCTAGACATTTGAGTCGTCATTTGCATATTTTAAGACTTGTGTTGTAAATCATAAAAACTGTGTATAATTCACGTATTTGTATCTTGTAATGTATTAATTGTGCATATTTGTTTGGTTGGTTTAACATATAGAATGCTCGAGCTAAAGTTGTTCGCGAACCTCTTTCTAGGGTTGGGCCCGCTCTAGAGAGGGGGTCGTGACATTAATATACTGCAGGAAAGTGTAAATATTTTTGCTTTAATAAGAAGATGTCCATGCTAGTGAATTATTATATATATATGTACATAAGTTCAAAGATATGGTAAACTCTAACAAATAAATCGATGTCCTAAAGTTCAAAAAATTATTTTATTCAATCATAAATCTTTAATGTGACATATCATATGTTTTTTGTAATATATAGATAATTATTACTGTGTGGAGCCAACTTCCTTATTATAACTCAGGGTAATGCTAACGAGTGTCCTTAGGAAATTCATTAAGAATTTATTTTATGAAAGTTTTGACATCACTTTTATGGGAAATGAAAAATATTATCAAAATATTAATTAATTTTTCTTTTTTTCCCATCAAAAATTTACTAAAATAGATTCTTAATGAGTGCCTTTAAGGCACTCATTAACATTTTCCTATAATTATTTCAATGTGTATTTTATTTTTATTTAAAATTTATCTAAATTGATATCAGAAATTTTTATGATAACATAGAAATTATTCTTATATAGAGTATAATTATGTTGGTGGTAAATTCTGGTACCAAGGCATTTTTACAGTACGGCGGGGGTAGAAATGGTAACTCTCTTTTAACCAAGACCCTTAATGTCGACCCGGCCTGAAGGGTGTTGCCGACCAGATGACATGACATGTGCCAACAGTAAAGGCCGGATACTTGGTGACAAATGACCGACCACTTCAGCGCGGCTGGTCGGGTATTATCAAATCGGTAGCAGCATTATCAGTTCAGAGGACCATTGTGACCGATCTCATGAAAACCGATCAGGTGGCGAGATATTTTCCACTGCCTCATGCTTACAGGATAAGATGATGGGACATCATTCTTAGAGGATAAGGTGATGGGACACAGTAATAAAGGAAGTGAGATATTTTTGGCCAAGTGGCCTTGGGGGAATGAATTCCATTAATGAGTCCATATGGGTGACATCATCTAGCTTGGGGAAGGAAACTGCCTATTTGCTAGTATAAATAGAAAGGGAAAAAACGTTTGTAAGGGTTGGTTGATTGTTAGCTAATTGATTACCAAAAAACAAGATAGAATTATTATGTAAACACAAACAGCTCGGTTTCTATACTGACCGGTCACAAAACATGTCAGCCGAGCAGGTTTCAGTAATAAAATATCCCACCTATTTTGTGCCCGTGGACGTAGGCTGGATTCGATCCACCGAACCATGTTAAACTCTGTGTTGATTAGTGTGTTCATCTGCTTTTTAGCCAAAGTTTTCTTTTGGTCTCCCATAACCAAACAAATTCACAGTTGAGGGAGGATTGTCATGGGAGCAGTATTCCCTTATTGCCCTTGAGATGAAAATCAGCCGTCAACAGTTGGCGCCGTCTGTGGGGATTCTAACAAAAAGCAACTTACGTGGTAGGACGATGGTGGAAGGTGGGAACCATAGGTCATCAGAGAGCTCAACAACAGAATGGATGGAAAAAATGGAGGAAAGCATGAGGAAAGACAGAGAGGAAAACCAGACCGTCATGAAATCTATGATGGATAAGCAGGAAAGATTGGAAGAAATGATAATGAAATACTTGAAGCCGGGCCAAGCCGGAGGAGAAATGTGTTGGGTTTTGTAGGTCAAACCAAGATCATATTAAGCATAAAATTGTATGAATAAACAAAGTAAAGTAGCGAAAATACTCACTTTGATCGGCTTGGATGTTGGCGGAGAGTTCAAAACTTTTTCCTTTGAGAAGTTGCTCTAAGCTTCTCATTTGATGTATGTTGAGCTTCCAAGCATGTCCTTGAATTCCAAACTCATGGATTAGTGTCCCTAACACCTTTGTATGACTCCTTTAAGTGCTAGCTTAGGATGAATTTTCCATCAAAACTCTTCCTTATCTTCTTTGTAACTCACGGCAATGGTGAGAAAATGAGAGGGAGAGTCACGCCCAAGTGGTGAGGAGGAGAGAAGTGAAAAGTGTGAAGTGTAAAATAATTTTCCAAAAATCAAAACCATATACCAAAAATCAAATTTAGGTAAAGGTCAGTCACCTTTCACATTAGTGTGTTAAACAAGTCACCAACAACCCAACCATTTCCATCAACCAAAAAGGTGATGAGATAGACTAGGTGATGTGACTTGTGTGCGCCCCACTTGATTCAAAATCTGAGTGGGCCCGCAAACACGTTCCGGGCTCGGGTTCGTTAATTCCGAATTAACGAATTTTCCGTTGCGACTTAATTAAATCAAATTTAATTAAATAATTATGCCTAACAAAATTATTATTCAAGTCGCTCGCGAATTAATTCTAAATTAACTCGTTCGCCAGAATTAAAATACAATTTTAATTCCGTTATGAAATCTAATTTCATTTAATATATCGAATATATTATTTTACCGATTAATTCCGAATTAATCGTTCTCTCTCTATTAATTGAATTTTATCCCAGATAAAATTCTCTGTAATTAATCCTAGATTAATTTTCTCTCTCTTCTAATTAATCCCAGATTAATTATGTCCGAGTCATACGTCATCGGTGAATCTTCGGGAAGCGACCCATGAGATCCCTGGATATGTTGGCAGTAAATCTGGTCGTCGGATTATCTGAATATGTGCGTACCAAGTACCACGTTCTTACCGATTTACAAGACATGGTTGGCTTCTGGCAAAACACCGTGCCTACCCAATTCTCCAGAAATATTCTTTTAAGGAATATGTAATCTGTGTCAAGCGTAGTATACGTAGTATTGCGTATAACGATCCAGTATCGAATGTCACATGCTAGGCCTGGGCTGGAATTGTGTATGCCCCGTACGAAGCACATATCGGATCTCTGGTAACTAGTCTCTATAATCGGATAAACATGGCCTAGTCATATTATCCCGATGACTGCAGTACTTAAGAGTACTAGTTCCGTATCCTACGTGATCATCATCTCCATATGACTGAAGTGATACTTCCATCTTGACATCACACCCAATACACTACGATTCTCAATATACCCAGAAGAGGCGTACACAGAACCTGTTAAAGCCTTGGACGACCAAAACCAAAGTATATTGATTGCCGCAAGTATTAGCGATGCAAGTCTCATATTAAGACCAAATACACATACCCTGATTCGTATTCCCATAGACACATAGTCATACTACCAATGGGATTCCGAGGGGATTATCCAGAGCGAAGCTGTTCCCGTACCATCGGTAAACACAACCTCCTATCACACTTGCATAAGTATCCAATACTTAAATATATGAGAACTATGTTGTTATGCTCCCATGACGCGCACAAGTGCAATACTAGTCTATTTCGCATTATCGATGTCCAGTCTCGATAATACTACGACTAGGGATATTTAATGATTAAACCTTAGTGGATTAATACTGTCTCATATCTTATTAATCCGGAACTAATCATATGGACTTTTATCATTTATATATCTTGGTAATCCAATTACAAATGATAAAATAGCAATTTCCTTTGTCACATTGTTAATTTATACAACAACACCATGTTCTGCACAAATAGTGATGCTATGGGTCATAATTGTCCAACATGGACATTTTTGACCTAATTACAAGCATGTTGTGTTTATACTTCTAAAGTATCCTAACACAATTGATTAGCCTTATTCAAAATTAAGCTATGTGATCATGCATCTAATACACAAATAAACATAGCTTTGGAGAAGATCAAACATTACCTAATAAGCTTGATGCAAGATCCAATCTACTTCTCCTTGTTGAAATTGTTGAAGAACCTCCAAGGTGTGCAAGCTTGACTTTAAGATCCAATATTGTTTCCAATGCTTCCAAGCTTCACTTCAAGATCCAATCTTGATTTCTCCTAGATGAAATGTTGTAGAGACCTCACAAGCTTCTCTAAACACTTCTCTAACTTAGGCTAATCTCTCAAGAATTTGCTTATGCTTGTATTTGAACTTATAATTAAAACCTTCCTAAAGCTTGCTATTTATAGCAAAACTTAGGCAATTTTTAATTAATAAAAGTTGTAATCAACTTTTAAGTGGGCTTAATCTAATTTGTCCAAATATATATAATTAGGTGTGACTAATCTCCATTGTCTCCCACTTAGATTTAATCCAATTAAATCAAGCCAAGGATTAGGAAATGGATTAGTTAAATGTTTGCCACCTTGATTTAATCCAATTAAATCAAGCCAAAACCACCTATTATTACATACTTACAATTACCATAATATCCTCAAATGGTAGAGATCATTATGATTTTACAATTAAGCCCTTGTATAATTATTGAATTAATCCAATTAGGTCAAAGTAAATAATCAATGTTATCCAATAACACTTGATTATCTTAGTTGATAATTATAATATCGAATATTATATTTTATCAAAAATAATCGGCTACCCAAGTGCTCAACGAGTACACTTCATATTGGGACTCTCTAAGTTCAGATACTTTCGTCATATAAGCCTAGCTAATATGTACGCAATTCGGCCACCTCCGAATTCACAAAGAACACGAATGACCTTTCTGAACTATACAAGTCGAGGTCATCACATATGTTTAACAATCCCTCTGTCGTAGGCTATCCGAGTTGTGCTTAGGAAACATAAAATATACCGTCAAGTTTCCAAGACGCACATCTCATGTCGACATGTCCACGATTCTTCATAACTGATGCGATCCACCCTAGGTGATCGACTTTGGCCAAAGATTTAAGAATCGTGACTTTACTAACATGGATACCTAAACCCCTTATGGTACACATACGGGCCGACAGATCCTATCTTGCTTCGCACTTGATTACTGTGTGCATCGGTCCACACCCAACGAACATCTAGAGGCCAGACTGTGAAAGGTTTCTGACATACATGGCATCTAAGTGTGGAGGATCTCACACAAAATCAATGCTATCCTATAGTCAAAGGATTACATATGTTACTCGACTCGAGGAGATTCCTATTGACGGTGGTGTGTACTTCCAACTATTAGGAATCACCTGTGAGTCATTCAGTATTCGCTCCAACGAATACCCACATGTCTATACGAGTTTCCAAAACTCATGGTACATCGCGTTAAACCATTGGAACTCCAATTCCAATATATGACATGTGCTAGTCTTATAGGTTATAGGAATTCGACCATATTCCAAAACCAACAACTATGAATATTTATTTTAAGAATAATTTACACCTAATGTCAAAACTATTCTAAGGTCGATGTCATTCTTAGCATAACGATACATCAATTTAATACACGTAATGACAATACCATTAATAGGGTATGAAATGAAAAATGTAGTTATTTTATTAATAAATAATAAAATGTACAATTCGGATTGGCACTCCAAGCACCAACTCCATCACTGTTTGTGTTCCATGAGGACTCGGTGCCTGGAACAGTATTACTCCGATTTTCATCGAGTTTTACTTTCCTCCCACTTACCACTGCATATAGGTATTCCTTTTTGGAAAACCGCATGGAGAGCAACAATTACATTGTTCTCTTATGAGTTGTATAAGTACTATACTTTGGTTTCCCTAAGATAACTCACAAATTAGGCACTTATCCGATTTGGGTTTTAGTTTGGTATCATCCAAACATATGTCTAGCATTCCAAATCTTCAGGAATGAGAAACCTAGTTTCTTTCCTGTTCATATCTAATATGAAGTCTGTCTAACAGATTTTTCATGGAACCTTATTCAAAATAAGTATTGCACTGTTTAATGTGTATCCTCAGAAGGAAATTGGTAGCTCAGAGTGACTCATCATTAACCTAACTATGTCTAACAAAGTTCGGTTTCTATGTTCGGACACACCATCAAATTGAGGTGTTCCAGAAGGAGTCCACTGTGAAAGAATACCATACTCTTTCAAATAGTTGATAAACTTATTGCTTAAGTATTTCCATCACAATCCAATTGTGATGTTTTAATACTCTTGCCGGTCTGTTTTTATACTTCTTGTTGAAACTATTTGAATTTATCAAAAGTTTCCGATTTATGTTTCACAAGAAACACATAACCATAATGCGATGCCACATCCGTAAAGGTTACGAAGTATTCATATCCACTTCTAGCCTAGCTAGACATGGGCCCACTTACGTTACTATGAACGAGGGCTAACAGATTGGTGGCTCTTGCACTTTTACCAAGTAAAAGGTATTTTAGGCACTTTGCCCAATAAACTAGATTCGTAGACATCATTTGATTAGAATAAAATTCGTCCTAGTACCCACTCTTCGAAAGTGTGGATATACGAGTCTTGTTAATGTGTCATAGACAACAATGCCATAAATAAGTCTCATCTGATTAATTCAGTTTGAGCTATTTGTTTATCATGCTATATGTATGAGATTAATTTATATTCTAAATATAAATATTGTTATTCACATCTAATGTGTTTATCTCGATATCATCTTTATAAAATAAAACACTTAGTGTTCTAGAATATAAAGGTATACCCGCAACGGGTTAAACTTAGATATAGAGATAATGTTTCTAGTCAAACTATGTACATTATAACAGCTCCTAATTTAAGTACATGCCCAAAGGGTAGTTCCTTAACTTAGGTTTCAACGGTTAAAACAACGACTCTCATCTCGTTTTTGACTCGCAGGTAGATCTCAACTGAAGTCAATCTCCTGCTAATCAACAGATTCTGCACATCAGTAAATATTTGTGTACCACATCTAGTATCAAAAATCCAATTTTGAAACTAATAGTGAACATGTTTATGACAAACATACTTGAAGCCGGAGCCTTGCCCCGCATTCACTTCCTTCATGTCTGCCCTGTCCATACGGCAGTCACGCATCCAGTGACCTTGTTTGCTACAATTTAGGCAGATATTTTGGGATATGTCATTTGTCTTCCTAGAAAAATGTGATGATTTTGCCTTTGCCCCTTTTAGAAGCTCTGGCTCTGCCTCCTTGAGCATAGCCATAAACTCTCCAAGAGTTTACTCTTGGTTAATTATGAACATGCCCCAGCTTTCGGGTAGAGACTATAAGATCAAATCTTTGGTAGTCTCGACCACGTAGGTAATGCCCAGCTAACCTAGTTGATCGATATCAGCAATCATCTGCGACACCTAGTGCTCGACAGATGTACCCTCTGACAAACACGAGCGAAAGAGCTTCTTTTACAAATTGTACTTCTAAGATCTAAGATTAGATCTATGAAGATCTTTAATTTCAACATCATGGTATAATGATCTAATCCTTAGTTTTTGACGAGAAAATTAAAGTGTCATTGCATTAAGCATAAAGGATTGAGCACTAAAGTTATAATCCCCATGAGTCTTCCAAAACTCATGCTCCACTATTTGCTCAACTCCGGGCTCAGGCCCGAGATGTTTCTCTATCAAATAGAATAATTTCTCAGTTTCCAGGACTATCCTGAGGTTTTATTCCCAATCTGAAAATTGGAGCCGTTTAAAGACATTTTCTCCCAGGATTATGTTCTAAATGCTAATTTTTCAGTTATCTTGATTCCAATAGTCCAACTATCCAATCAAAGATTTCGGGTACAATCAAATATAATGATTACTATAGTCTAACTACATAATCAACTATAATTGATTGGTTAAATTCAAATATATTGATTACTATAATCCAATTATATAATCAACTATGAATGAAGTAGTTTGAATACAGTCCAACTGTTCAATTAAAATAATAATTAAATATTAGTCCAACTAATATATTTAAAAACTTTTAATGATGAAAAATTGAAATGAGCGCGTATTGGCAAGTATCTAAACGAAATTGCAAATTTAATACTTGCCTCCCACTATTTTTCGACGAGCCTCTAACCCTCTGTTGAGTACTCGGGAAACCTAGTTTCCTAGTGGACTAGGATCCCGTTAAATAACACACAACCTTGACTTTGGCCAACAAGTTGTATGATATTTAACTAGGTAGATCTCTAAGATCAATTGGATCTCATCCAATTCCTAGATCCAGTAGGTGGACATCCAAGTCCGAAACATATATCCAATATATGCCAATATATCCAATATATTCCCTAACTTTTTCCTCTGAATCAACTAAGCCTTGGCTTTGGCACAACAAGCTTAATGATTCCAGTTAAGCGGGACCCATTGACTTTGGAAAGCTTCGTAATCGATGTCGATGGACAAGAAGTGATCTTGACTTTGGCCAACAAATCACAACTTGGACAAGACATGTGATATGGAACAAAGCCTTCATGATTCAAACACATCCGTGATGGACAAAGGTCTTGACTTTGGCCAACAAACCAGTGCCAATCTTGGATCTTGAGAGAGAATCACTCAATAGAAGGAAAACGTTTAATATTTGTTGAGGGTTTTTCGCGTAATTGGCAACCAATTAATTATATTTGATTAGGTCTCATCATACACCCTTAAACATGCATTCTAAAAACATAATAAGGCACAATAAATAAATTAATAATGATATGCGGATGGATATCTCACAAATTATTCCTAGAACAAATCACTCAATTTCCTCTCCTCGGCTAGCACTATTCTAACTTCTACCCAATTACATAATACTTCTAAAGAAACCTCATTTACATTGAGGGAACAGGTGAGAAGAGAATTACAAAGAATCGAGAGATAAAGGCTGGACACGCAGGTCCAATTTAATAAATTCTAAATTTATTACAACAAATTCCAAAATTGCCCTCACCTATCTAATTTCCATCTGATATACATTATTCATACATCACATCCATATATTCACACAAAGCATGTTATCAATCAATCTAATCCAATTAATTAATCTTTAATTAATGAACATCCAATGTTCAAACAACGATTTGATTTGTACGAGTCCAACTTGTTTAAGAATAAGTACTCAAAGTACGAATTATTGAATTATATCAAACTACAATATTAAATCCAATTTAATTTGTATTCAATACTAATTCTTTATTTAATTCCAAATTAAATAATTACACTTTTTAATGTGCCTTTGCGACTTAGATTCTAAATCTAATCTTAATGGGTCTCAAGCCCAATTACCATCCAATGTCAATTTAATTAAAGTTCAATGGGCTTTTAATTAATTCATAAGGCATGGACTTTGGCAACCAAAGCCCAACAAGGAATTACCCTTTGCCACAAAATTAATTTTGGCCCATTAGGCCCAATTAATTATTTAAAGGCCCATTTATTATATTTGGACTTTATGGAAATGGTTTTAGGCCCAATTCGATCCAACCAATTATCCTAAACCATACTTGGCCCAACCAAGCCCATTAAGCCCAAATACAACATTTTTAGCCCAATTCCAAATTAAGCTCAATTAATTAAATTCTAATATTCCAAATTTCACAATTTAATTAATTAGAGTGTATTGCACTAATTATTTATCTAAATTAACATTTCCAAAACATCAATTTAATTAATTAATCATGCATTTTATTTTCAATACATGTCCAACATTATTAAATCAAAATCAAGTCATTTACATGCTCTTAACTCACGGCAATCTTGGGATTTTTATATCTGATTTTGATTTCAATCCAATTAAATCACAATTCAATATATCCAAGCATTTTAAACACATCCAATGGTCTAAAAAATCAAAATCACCATGAGCTACAAAGGGTTACATATTCGGCCAAGCCCTAAAATTTGGGGAAAAATAATCCAATTAATTTATCATCAAATTGATCATACATAACTCTAAGTTATCAATATGTAAGAATACTCGAACAAACAATTTGATCAAATCATGTTCAAATCAAAAATACCCAAATTCAAGTATATAAACCCTAAGTCAATTTCATGCTTAATTTAGGCTCTGATACCATTGTTGGGTTTTCTAGGTCAAACCAAAAGCATATTAAGCATAAAATTGTGTGAATAAACAAAGTAAAGTAGCGGAAATACTCACTTTGATCGGCTTGGATGTTGGCGGAGAGTTCAAAACTTTTGCCTTTTAGAAGTTGCTCCAAGCTTCTCCTTTGATGTATGTTGAGCTTCCAAGCATGTCCTTGAATTCCAAACTCATGGATTAGTGTCCCTAACACCTTTGTATGACTCCTTTAAGTGCTAGCTTAGGATGAATTTTGCAACAAAACTCTTCCTTATCTTCTTTAAAACTCACGACAATGGTGAGAAAATGAGAGGGAGAGTCACGCCCAAGTGGTGAGGAGGAGAGAAGTGAAAAGTGTGAAGTGTAAAATAATTTTCCAAATATCAAAACCATATACCAAAAATCACATTTAGGTAAAGGTCAATCACCTTTCACATTAGTGTGTTAAACAAGTCACCAACAACCCAACCACTTCCATCAACCAAAAAGGTGATGAGATAGACTAGGTGATGTTAATTGTGTGCGCCCCACTTGATTCAAAATCCGAGTGGGCCCGCAAAAAACGTTCCGGGCTCGGGTTCGTTAATTTCGAATTAACGAATTTTCCGTTGCGACTTAATTAAATCAAATTTAATTAAATAATTATGCCTAGCAAAATTACTATTCAAGTCGCTCGCGAATTAATTCTAAATTAACTCGTTCGCCCGAATTAAAATCCAATTTTAATTCCTTTATGAAATCTAATTTCATTTAATATATCAAATATATTATTTTACTGATTAATTCCGAATTAATCGTTCTCTCTCTATTAATTGAATTTTATCCCAGATAAAATTCTCCGTAATTAATCATAAATTAATTTTCTCTCTCTTCTAATTAATCCCAGATTAATTATGCCCGAGTCATACGTCATCGGTGAATCTTCGGGAAGCGACCCATGAGATCCCTGGATATGTTGGCAGTAAATTTGGTCGTCGGATTATCCGAATATGTCCGTACCTAGTACCACGTTCTTACCGATTTACAAGGCATGGTTGGCTTCTAGCAAAGCACTGTGCCTACCCAATTCTCCAGAAATATTCTTTTAAGGAATATGCAATCTGTGTCAGCTGTAGTATACGTAGTATTGCGTATAACGATCCAGTATCGAATGTCACATGCTAGGCCTGGGGCTGGAATTGTCTATGCCCCGTACGAAGCACATATCGGATCTCTGGTAACTAGTCTCTATAATCGGATAAACATGACCTAGTCATATTATCCCGATGACTGCAGTACTTAAGAGTACTAGTTCCCTATCCTACATGATCATAATCTCCATATGACTAAAGTGATACTTCCATCTTGACATCACACCCAATACACTACGATTCTCAGTATACCCAGAAGAGGCGTACACATAACCTGTTAAAGCCCTGGACGACCAAAACCAAAGTATATTGATTGCCGCAAGTATTAGCGATGCAAGTCTCAGGTTAAGACCAAATACACCTGCCCTGATTCGGATTCCCATAGACACATAGTCATACTACCAATGTGATTCCGATGGGTCTATCCAGAGCGAAGCTGTTCCCGTACCATCGGTAAAACACACCTCCTATCACACTTGCATAAGTATCCAATACTTAAATATATGAGAACTATGATGTTATGCTACAACAACGCGCACAAATGCAATACTAGTCTATTTCACATTATCGATGTCCAGTCTCGATAATACTACGACTAGGGATATTTAATGATTAAACCTTAGTGGATTAATATTGTCTCATATCTTATTAATCTGGTACTAATCATATGGACTTTTATCATTTATATATCTTGGTAATCCAATTACAAATGATAAAAGAGCAATTTACTTTGTCACATAGTTAATTTGTACAACAACATCATGTTCTGCACAAATAGTGATGCTATGGGTCATAATTGTCCAACAATATGAAGTAGCATAGGGAAAGAGGGTCGAAGATATGAGCAGGGATGGAGAACCCAGGAGGAGAGATCCCTACGGCATGAGGACTGGGGTGATACCAAGAGACTTGCAAGTGGGGGATATATGGGAATAAGAAGAGGAAATGCAGTCACCAAGTTCCTCCTACGATAGCCCACGTGTTCCAGAGGGGGAGGAAGGAGGCATGGAAGAGCTGAACGAGAGGTCCCTAGTCGCGGCATGCACCATACTCGGAGTGACAAGCACGAGGAAGTCCGCGAGGGGCAGCGTGGTAACGTTGATGATAATATGAAAGCTTGGTTAAGAAAAGAAATGACCAAGTGGGAAGAGAACTTCAAAACTGATACGGGAGATGCACGGGACGGTGAGGTTGAATCTCCCTTCACGGAGGAAATAAGGTTGGTGAAGTTCCCAAGGTGATTCACCATGCCGTCTGAAAGGGGTTTTTAGGGGTAGAATCCGGTAACGCAGCGGAAACGGTGGAAAATCAAATTTTCTGATTTCAAAACTTTTTCTCGGATTAATTAAATAAACATATTTATTTAATTACCCAATAATAAAATTATGAAATCAAATTCAATAAATCAAATTTATGTGAATTTACCGAATTACCCTTACACTTGGCATTTTGTTCATTTTAGTCCGAAATTGTTCAAATCAATTTTGGATGATTCTAAATCATTTCTAAGATGAATTTAACATGTCTCAAATGTCAAAACACCAAAAGCAACAAAAATCCCAATTTTGAGTGCCTTGGCCGAGAGCCTCCATTTATGGGGGGTTTGTGCATTTTGCACTTTCATGGTTCAAAACACATCAAGGTAAAATCCAATCAACCCAATATTTTACATGCATCATATACAAATCCAAATACACCATACAAATGAAAAGCCCCAAATTTGGAAGTGGTCTTAAACCCTAATTTTTCAATTTCTTCAAATTGGACAAATTAGACCAAATTGGTTAAATCCAATACTTCAATCATGTTTCTTCCATCCAAATCAAGTCTCAACACAATGAAATAACTATAGAACAATTATAGGTCATTTAAGAGTGGGTCAATAACTCTATAATGGCAACAAGGTTCTAAAACCATGAAAAGAATGTTTATTACTACACTAGTAACATTCTTCCAACTTCATACATGCTTAACCCCTTCATCAAACTTTCATCCATCAAAAACACAAAGAATACAGAATAGAAAAACTTAAGAACATCACAAAGTGATGCCCACAACAAGAGGAACAATTTACTCTCTAATGGAAGGTTGGAAATACTTACTAATTTCAAGCTCTCGTTTGATTTTTCTTTTCTTTCTCTCTACCTTCTTTGCTTTTGTTTTAATGGAGTTTGATAAAGTGTATTAGGTTATTGAAACCCTAAAATAAATGAAACAATATATACTTGTCCAAAAACTTGATTTGGCCGAATTTGGCCTAAGGAAAAACAAGTTATATTAATTTCATTTCATTTGAATTTCATTTTGCCAAGTTGATAAAATGATTATTACAATTTAATGATAATTTCAACTTAGTCAACAATGGCAACTTAGTCATTAAAACAAATATCTAAACCTTAAGATATTTATATTTTAATTAATTTAATCATTTAACAATTAATTAATTAATTAAATACAAATATATTAAATATATGTATTATATTTACATTAAATATCAAATACATATATATTCATTTATGATATTAGTCAAATATCTCAATTTGACAATTAATTAATGTGTATTTGAATTAATCAATGATTAAAAGCAAATACACAAAAATTAAGGAAATGACTATCGGGTCCTTACACATGTATTTTGCGTTTAACCTTTAAACGACTTTATAAATAATCAATATTATTTATAATTGTTGCCATAGTGCTCTACGAGTATATTTCATTATTGAGACTCTCTAGATTCAGGCATATCCGTCACGAAATCTAATTTCGTGTCCATAATTTATCCACCCTTAAATTATGACGATCACGGATAAACTCGCTGAATCATACAGGTCGAGGTCATAGCAAATGTATAATTCCTCCATCACAGGTATCCAGATAAATCCCAGAGATATAGATGTAAACGTCAAATCTCTATAGGGATTATCCAGTCGACTATTCTATTAGTAATCTCAAAAAGAACATTTAGAACTAGCTTCTAAATTGTACCACGGGCCCATGGTTTTTTTATCTGATTGCTAATCATATGGACTACATATGCTCTGATACACAGAACTGACGGATCCTATCTTGACACACACAGGACACCTTGAGGATCTATCTACACCCAACGAACAGGCGGAGGTCTGATCTAATAGATCGGTGACGTGACTGACATCTAAGTGTAGAAGATGTCTCATGCGCCCGCAGTGGTATCTCAAGTCGAAGAATCACAAGTGCTACTCAACCCGATAAGATTCTTATTGACGTTGGTGTACCATCCATTAAGAATCTTCGGTGAGTCGTTTAGTGTTTATCCACTATAAACACCTACATGTCTATACGAGTCTCCCTAGACTCATGGTTCATTGGGATAAACCATCGAACCAAGTCTCGATATACGACATGTACTGGTCTCAACAGATTTGACTAACCGACCCGTGTTAGTGAATCTTGACCATGAACTGTATTAGATAATATACATTTAGCAGTGACACTTCCCAATGTCAATTACAAACTATCTTTGTAACTGTGTACTGCATTATATTATCGGGCCTTTGTCTAATATATACATATCACTAAAGGACATTTAGTTTCAATCTAATCATAATCAGATCGAATACGTATATAAAAACAAGAGGTGCAACCTTAAATAAGTAATATTATGGAAAAATGATTGTTCATATTCATGAATCAGACATAAATACGGTCCGGATTGGCACTCTGAGCATCAACCCCAACAATTTCTCTCACTTGCTCTTGTGCCAATCCACGGTATCATATACACATCTCAATGTGTATCGTATACTCATGGCTCTCAAAAGCTCACCTTGCACTTAAGAGGTAGGCAACAAGAAGTAGGTCCGCTAACCTATTGAGTTTGTCAAACAAACTCCATCGTTTCCCATAGTCAGCATCATTCATATTTTGTAGAATCTAAATTATATATTAATATGACACTGATGTATATCTGTATTGTGCTATAGCTACTGAGTTGTCTAAGTATTCACGGATTAAATCCAAAATACTATGAGGACAACCGCAAGCACAACACCAATATAAAACTTCTAATTTATAAGGTCACTATGCAACTTCGTAAGTCATTACTTCATAAGTTGCATCTAATTCCACTAAATAGTAGAATCCTTCGTGACACTCCCACTGCATCTTTTGTGACTCTTTATGACGTAGACTGTCTAACGTCATAATTAGTCTCAAAACTAATATGACCCTAATGGTTGCAGACTGTATTCTCCATGAACTAGAAACTCGTTCTTAATATCTCAAAGATCACAAAGAACGTGTTTCAAGATCCATCCTATGGTCTATAGGATATCAAAATAACTCGTAACAATTACGATTAAATTGATATCTTTAATCGCACATAATAAATCATTCATTATGTCATCATCAAATGATACATAAGATTGATTAGACATTCTAATCAATATCTCTTTCGAAAAAGGAATCATCATTTACGAAATATGAATACTATATATAAGACACATAATAACTGTCAAACAGTTATTGTTGTGTCTTTTATTAGATCACATCTAATGCACGAATAATAGGAGTATATCACAAGTCTCTTAGTTTTATATCTTATATAAAACTTTATATCAAATATAACAGAGACTACTCCCACTGCTTTCACGGAGTAAAGAAGACTTAGGTAAACCTTTTACCTCACAAACATCTCATTATTACTATAATAATGATAATGTTGTTAGGATATATAACACTAAGAAGTAATTTGTACGCTCCTACTAACCCTTCAAACACATATGTATTCTCTATACTTTGACAAGATCAGACAATCTGACTGATGTCAAAAATAGAGAACACAGATTTCCGGAAGACTTATCCGAGTCTACAATAGGCTCTATAAGCTAGCATACTAAACTGCAATCTCAACAGAACACAAAATCTAGGGCCATTCCAGAAGGAACTCTTCAAATGAAGAAATCACAACTGATCTTTTATCTGAATAAGTCATTCAAAAAATGCCATTTGCATTCTTTAGCAAAATATACAGTTTAATATCAAAATTAACCAATATATCTTTAATTGTTCAATTAGCGTGACTAGAGATAAGTTTTCTCCGAATTTACAATAGATTGCTGATATAACTTTTCTCACTGTCATATTGTAAAGGTCAAACCTTTAATAAGCTCACACTGCTTTCCGCTGCGCAAACAATTAGCGCATATCATGAACTAATTCATAATGAAAGCTTAATCAAGTTCAAAACTTGATCGTAGTAAACTATGAACAATCTTAGATCTATAGTTCAATGGTGAACTTCCAGAATCGATATCAAATATCGCTTCCATTATAAGTTATAGGATAATTTTCTTCGGTAAGAAAACAACAGAATCATTAAGTATCAAATACTCGTAAATGATTCTGATATCCTATTAACTCATATAGAATATGTATAAGGGTTGTTTCATCTTATTAATTACGTAGTTCCATTTATAGTTTATCATTCTCACAATTGACTTCAATAAGTCAAGTCTTTTCTACAATAATTAACATCTGATGTTACACACCAAGTAATAAAACAATTTTATTACTTAGGATCGTAGGAAAGATTTTTATTAAATAGAATACAATATTCTATAAAATAGAATAAATGATAAACTTTTACTTATACCTCCAAGGTGTAAGTAATTTCCATTATATAACTATTATATAAAAGAAATTTCAAATCTCAAACTTTTCAAGATTCAGATTTTCTCTACCTATACATATCATATATGTAACTGTAGAAATTAATGGAACCTAAATTAAAAAGATGAACTAGTGTTATGGAGCATAACCCCAAGAGTATTGAAACTAATTCGGTAATATTCAATATCAAACGAATCAAATCATATAAGATTCAACTGCTCCCACTACTCAATTCCATCAAGATGGAATCGTGGAAGAATAATATTGAATATGAATCATATTCACTGAATAACCTTAGAACTAATTGCTTTAAATTCATATGTTTGATCAAAGATCTTTGAAGAATTCAAAGACTTGTTATGAATTTTAAGGATCACGTTTTCAAAATTTCAGATTGAATAAATTTGAACAAGTCAAATATGTTCAATCTGCATTTCATTAGAACAGATTGAAAGTTCTTGATCATTTCAAGACGTTCAATATGTGTTCCTTCAGAAACACGTAACTAAGTTATGAAAATTCATCAACTAAGTTACGAAATAAAGAAAAATATCTTAAGCAATTATTATTTATTAAACTACATACATCTAATGTATCAGTTTAATAAATCTAGTGGTCCAATGACAATCATTGGTTAAACGAGATCTTAATCACCTTCCTGAATACAATATTCATTAAATGGATAAGGATGTGTGGTGTGATCTCGTATCAAACCATCCTTTACCATAGGAATAAGCATCTAATGCTTAAGTGATTAAACTCATAAAGCACCGTTCTAAATTATTTATTTTACCGAATAATTTTTCTTAATGTTTATCTCTACGTCAATGACACACTACTAGTTGTATTTAAAATATATATAAACAACTGTTTATTAAGAACATGTAACTATCCAATAGTCGCAAGTTCCGATATCAATATAAAAACAATCGTTAACTAATATTTTAAATAACTAGACGGGAGATCTGGTATCCAATACCTATAGTTGCTGTATTGTGAAAATCGATATTTTCTATACACAACTATACGTATCTCCTTTCTTTAGCTTTACTATTTGCATTCAACTATTCACAACATTGCAAATAAAATAACTGATTAGCAAATTGTGTCATCAGACACATTGCCTCTAAAGGTCATTAAAGCTAAGAAACGTCATTACTAGATAAACAAATACCTAATGGGGCTTTCTTAATGCCAGTCAAGAATCTCGAGACATGAACTAATTCAAGTCAATTCTTACTGCATAAGAAACTATTATCTCTAAAGTATTATATCCTAAAAAGGATATCTATCTAGATTATCTATCATGACTTAGAAACTAAGTCATTAACCATCTTGATTTTTCAAGAAAATCGGAACAACAGTTCTCGATGGTTTAGACCAATCTAATAATATCCTAGTCCATTAGTCTCTAGAACCTATTCTAGAATAACTGCAACCAAGAGTCAAGTCAGATAACATATCAAATTTGTATGTAGTCAATTAAAAGTTTAATTCTATCTAATATAGATTAAGGAAAACAAACAAGCGGCTATTTCCATAATAATACACACTGCCTAAGTTATGGAATATTTTAAACTTAGCAGTGCCTCCCATTATTTTAACGTAATACCGTAATCCCCAACGAAAAAAGGAATTCAATAACTAAATCGAATTCCATAATGGGAAGTGGACCCCATGAATATATTTCGACTCACAGCAGAGGCACGGTCTCGCCTACGTATATTCACAGGTAGACAACTCATTGTCAATCACTCACTAGTGACTCATGGGTTTCCGGTCCTGGTCGTTTCTCGATGTCGCTGCTAAGGCAGGCCCACAAGGAGACGTACCAAGGTCAAACTCGTCAATGATAAACTCAAGTTACTTGCGTAACCCTGACAGCTAGGGCACGTTCAGGATTCCGCTTTCGCTTGAATTTATCTAGTATCTAATATACATCCGGCATAAATAAATCTCTATCGGCTACATCCTCACAGCAGAGGACGGTCTCGGATGTAGTCACACAAAAATATTTATAAACCTTATTGACTAGACGGACAAAGAAACAAGTATTCCAAATACTAGTTACTTCAAAACCTTATTAAGCGGGGATATTCCTATAAGTGTCATACACCCTAAATCTAATCAAATTAGATTATAACATGCATGTATAAGTTAAAAACATGATTAAACATTGAATCAAACAAGCTAATAATTTTAGGGGGCCTAGAATCAGACTTGCTCTGATACCATTTTGAAATGGTTTTTAGGGGCAGAATCTGGTAACGCAGCGGAAACGGTGGAAAATCAAATTATCCGATTTCAAAAAATTTTCTCAAATTAATTAAATAAACATATTTATTAATTACCCAATAATAAAATTATGAAATAAAATTCAATAAATCAAATTTATGTGAATTTACCGAATTGCCCTTGCACTTGGCATTTTGTTCATTTTAGTCTGAAATTGTTCAAATCAATTTTGGATGATTCTAAATCATTTCTAAGATGAATTTAACATGTCCCAAATGTCAAAACACCAAAAGAAACAAAAATCCAAATTTTGAGTGCCTTGGCCGAGAGCCTCCATTAGGGGGGGTTTGTGCATTTTGCACTTTCATGGTTCAAAACACATCAAGGCAAAATCCAATCAACCCAATATTTTACATGCATCATATACACATCCAAATACACCATATAAATGAAAATCCCCAATTTGGAAGTGGTCTTAAACCCTAATTTTTCAATTTCTTCAAATTGGAAAATTTAGACCAAATTGGTTAAATCCAATACTTCAATCATGTTTCTTCCATCCAAATCAAGTCTCAACACAATGAAATAACTATAGAACAATTCTAGGTCATTTAAGAGTGGGTCAATAACTCTAGAATGGCAACAAGGTTCTAAAACCATCAAAAGAATGTTTATTACTACACTAGTAACATCCTTCCAACTTCATACATGCTTAACCCCTTCATCAAACTTTCATCCATCAAAAACAAAAAGAATAGAGAATAGAAAAACTTAAGAACATCACAAAGTGAAGCCCACAACAAGAGGAACAATTTACTCTCTAATGGAAGGTTGGAAATACATACTAAATTCCAAGCTTTCCTTTGATTTTTCTTTTCTTTCTCTCTACCTTCTTTGCTTTTGTTTTAATGGAGTTTGATAAAGTGTATTAGGTTATTGAAACCCTAAAATAAATGAAACAATATATATTTGTCCACAAACTTGCTTTGGCCGAATTTGGCCTAAGGAAAAACAAGTTATATTAATTTCATTTCATTTGAATTTCATTTTGCCAAGTTGATAAAATGATCATTACAATTTAATGATAATTTCAACTTAGTCAACAATGACAACTTAGTCATTAAAACAAATATCTAAACCTTAAGATATTTATATTTTAATTAATTTAATCATTTAACAATTAATTAATTAATTAATTAATTAAATACAAATAAATTAAATATATGTATAATATTTACATTAAATATCAAATACATATATATTCATTTATGATATTAGTCAAATATCTCAATTTGACAATTAATTAATGTGTATTTGAATTAATCAATGATTAAAAGCAAATACACAAAAATTAAGGAAATGACTATCGGGTCCTTACACATGTATTTTGCGTTTAACCTTTAAACGACTTTATAAATAATCAATATTATTTATAATTGTTGCCCTAGTGCTCTACGAGTATATTTCATTATTGAGACTCTCTAGATTCAGGCATATCCGTCACGAAATCCAATTTCGTGTCCATAATTTATCCACCCGTAAATTATGATGATCACGGATAAACTCGCTGAATCATACAGGTCGAGGTCATGGCAAATGTATAATTCCTCCGTCACAGGTATCCGGATAAATCCCAGAGATATAGATGTAAAAGTCAAATCTCTATAGGGATTATCCAGTCGACTATTCTATTAGAAATCTCAAAAAGAACATTTAGAACTAGCTTCTAAATTGTACCACGGGCCCATGGTTTTTTTATCTGATTGCTAATCATATGGACTACCTATGCTCTGATACACAGAACTGACGGATCCTATCTTGACACACACAGGACACCTTGAGGATCTATCTACACCCAACGAACAGGCGGAGGTCTGATCTTAATAGATCGGTGACGTGACTGCCATCTAAGTGTAGAAGATGTCTCATGCGCCCACAGTCCCGATAAGATTCTTATTGACGTAGGTGTACCATCCATTAAGAATCTTCGGTGAGTCGTTCAATGTTTATCCACTATAAACACCTACACGTCTATACGAGTCTCCCTAGACTCATGGTTCATTGGGATAAACCATCGGACCAAGTCTTGATATACGACATGTACTGTTCTCAACAGATTTGACTAACCGACCCGTGTTAGTGAATCTTGACCAGGAACTGTATTTGATAATATACATTTAGCAGTGACACTTCCCAATGTCAATTACAATCTATCTTTGTAACTGTGTACTGCATTATATATTATCGGGCCTTTGTCTAATATATACATATAACTAAACCACATTTAGTTTCAATCTACTCGTAATCAGATCGAATACGTATATAAAAATAAGAGGTGCAACCATAAATAAGTAATATTATGGAAAAATGGATTGTTCATATTCATGAATCAGACATAAATACGGTCCGGATTGGCGCTCTGAGCACCAACCCCAACACCGTCCATGACGCCCTACAAAGGCCATACCAATCCAAAATCCCATATTGAGAGTTTTGTCCTGTTTATGGAAGTCCAAGGAATGGTAGGAGATGCCATTTGCAAGGTGTTCCCATTAACCTTGGGCGGGCCCGCCATTCTGTGGTTCAGAAGCCTAGACCCAGGGAGCATCGGTAGCTTTACACAGCTCAGGAAGTCATTTGTTCGGCACTTTAAAGGGGCATGCGTCCCAAAGAAGACAGTTGGGGAGTTGAGACTCATGAAGCAGGGGGATGACGAGCCCTTGAAGGTTTTCATTGAACGATATCATAACCTGGTGCTCGATGTTTGGGTATATGAGTCGCTTGAGGCCTTAGAAAGTTTGAAGGGGGCCCTGAAGGTCGGAAGGTTGTGGACCCACCTGAGGATCCAGGACACACCGGATTATGCCACCGCCCTGGAAATAGCCCGAAAGTTTTTTCTAATGGAAGACGAATAGAAGATCTCCAGGAGGGGGCAGCTATCAAAGAAAGGATGGTGAGGGCAGAAGTTCCTCAGGGGCCAGATAGGGAGTTCAGGAAACCACCCCCGAGGCAAATGGAATTTAAGCCGATGCCTCAGAGTGATCAGGAGAGGAGAGTTCTGGCTCAGACTAACCATGTGACCGGGGAAGAGGCATATGTTCCTTTGAATAAGCCGCTGGGATAAATCATTATGGAGATCCAGGGCAAGGGCCTCTTAATAGAGCCTGACATCAGAAGTTTTCCACCGGACAGAAGGAGTAAAAAATCCTACTGTGTGCACCATAATCTGAAGGGGCATACAACTGATGGATGTAAAGATTTGCAGGAGCAAGTGGAAGACCTGGCGCGCAATGGTTATTTAAATAACTATATTGACCATGAAGTTATAGCAGCCATGCAGAGATCAAACTGCCGACATGTGAATACCATCGTTGGAGGGAGGACGTTGGCCGGGGACTCTAACCGGTCAAGAATGAATTATAGTCGGACTCGGGGGCCGGAGGAGTTAGCAATGGAGCGGGCCCCGGGAACTCAAAATGGTCGGTCAGTACTAGTAATGTTCACATATGATGATGCATGAGGGGTGAGCTTCCCCCACGATGATGCATTGATAATTAAGGCAGTGATCGGTGGTACCGAGGTAGACAGAATCCTGGTGGATCCCGGGAGTGCAGTGGATATAATTTCCAATGAGACCTTGGATGACCGAGGACGGAACTCCCCTGTACAGTTTCGGGGGATCAACTGTCGTTCCGTTAGGAAGAATACAATTGGCAATGACAATCGGGACTCATCCTCGAACTGGAACAATTATGATGAACTTCACTGTGGTGGACTGCATGAGCAGTTACCAGGTCATTGTTGGTCGGCCTTTTATGATGAAGACAAACGCTGCAATGTCGTGCTAATACCTAAAGTTGAAGTTCCCTACCCGGGACGGGATTGGAATTATGTGTGGGAGCCAGAAGGTGGCCCGAAGTTGTTTTGCCACCCTCTCAAGGGAAACCCTCTGCATTGAAAAGGGTGCCCAGAAGAGAAAATGGAATGAAGTCGGGGGAGAGACGAGTAAGGGTCCGGGTCCTCGGCCAAAGAAAGTTGCCAGGCTGGGGGCAGTCGAAGAATTGGAGTCGGTGGAGCTCTTGAGACTGAAGAAAAATGTAAAATTAGAGGTAGACTTAGATGAAGCCCTGAAACGGGACCTGCTGAAGTTTCTAAAGCGATACCCGGACATTTTTGCATGGGGGCATGAAGATATGCTCGGTATAGATCAAAAATTTATCAATCATCATTTGGCAGTAGATCCGACCCACAAACCGGTCAAGTAAAAAGGAAGAATCTTTAACTAGGAGCGATGTGAGGCAATGACTGCCGAGGTAGAAAAGTTGTTGAAAGTCGGTTTTATCAGAGAGGTGAAGTACCCGGATTGGGTATCGAATGTGGTATTAGTGAAGAAGCCCAACGGGAATTGGAGGATGTGCGTGGATTTCACCGACCTCAACAAAGCTTGTCCGAAAGATAGCTTCCCACTGCCAAAGGTAGACCAGTTAGTAGATTCAATGGCCTACCACGGGCTGCTCAGCTTTATGGATGCGTTCTCAGGGTATAACCAGGTCAAGATGCATCCTGGGGACGAGGAAAAGACAACTTTTTTTACCGATCAGGGACTTTATTGTTATAAAGTGATGCCCTTCGGTTTGAAAAATTTTGGGGCAACCATTCAGAGGCTGGTGAACAAGATTTTTAAGCCACTGATCGGCACATCAATGCTGGTATACGTTGATGATATGATAACAATGTCTAAGGAGCCAGGTTGTCACATGGCCAACCCTAAGATGACCTTTGAGTTACTTAGAAAGCATAATTTAAAGCTCAACCCGGAGAAGTGTGCTTTTGGAGTGGCCTCAGGAAAGTTTTTGGCCTACATGGTGAGCTCCTGAGACATAGAGGTGAATCCTCAGAAGATCTGAGCCGTTCTGGATTTGAAATCCCCCGGGACAGTAAAGGAAGTGCAAAGCCTAACTGGCCGGGTGGCTGCACTAAATTGGTTTATTTCCCGAGCAACCGAAAAATACCACACTTTATTCAAAGTCATCAAGAAGGCAAAAAGGGAAGTCAACTGGAAAGCAGAATGCGAGGAGGCATTTTTGCAGTTAAAGCAGTACCTGACACAACCCCTACTCCTAGCAAAGCCCACCCCATGTGAGACTTTATTCTTGTACTTGGCTGTTTCTAAGCATGCTGTAAGTTCAGTACTCGTGCAAGAGGCCGATAAAGTTCAAAGGTCAGTGTATTATGTTAGTAAAGCTTTGTTAGATGCTGAGACTAGATATCCAACACATGAACTGGTAGCATTGTCTTTAATTACCGCGGCCCGGAAGTTACGACCTTACTTCCAGGCCCACCCTATTGGGGTCTACACCGACTGTCCTTTGAGACAGATCCTGCAGAAACCAGAGGTCTCAGGTAGATTGGTGAAATGGTCGGTATAGTTGAGCGAACATGACATTTCTTACCTACAAATGGCAGCGGTAAAGGGTCAGGCTTTGGCAGACTTTGTTGCTGAATTTACAGAATCCCAGATTTTGACTATTGTGGAAGACAGATGGGAGTTGTCGGTAGACGGATCTGCCAGCTCCCAAGGTGGTGGGGCCGGGATTGTATTGAAGAATGATAAAGGTGAAGAAGTATTGTACGCCTTGAGATTCGCCTTCGAGGCCACAAACAATGAGGCTGAGTACGAGGCAATTCTAGCCAGTCTAAGGTTGTGTACGGTGATGGGTGTTCACAACGTAGTTGTGAGAAGTGACTTTCAGCTGGCCATTCAACAACTGAAATGAGAGTTCCAGGGCAGGGAGCCGAATATGATAGCCTACTTGGTTGAAATAAAAAGGTTGGTCGGAAAAATAGGGAACGTGCAATTTGAGCAAATCGGCCGGGAGAACAACTGTGAAGCAGATTCTTTGGCACAGCTCGCATCTTCAATCAGGTCAGAAAAGCCTAGAATAGTCCCTCTAGTCTGTCTCCAAGTAAAAAATATGGGAGAGCTCGAGGTAGGGGAGCTGGATGTAGAAAACGAGTCTTCATAGATGCAACCGATCAGGACGTATTTGGAAACTGGGGAGACTCCCAAAGAAAAGAAAGAGGCTAGAAAGCTGAAGTATAAAAGCACCAAGTTTTCTCTGATTGAATGAGTGCTTTACCGAATGGGCCATACGGTACCACTCCTGAGATGTTTAGCAGAGGAAGAGGCTGATTATGTGCTCAGGGAAATTCATGAAGGAACATGTCGGGGGACAATCAATTGCCTTTAAGGCTTTGAGGCAAGGGTTCTACTGGCCAACTATGCATCATGACGATATAAGGGTAGCCCGAAAGTGCAAAGGATGCCAGAAGAATGCCAATATCCACCACCAACCAGCAGAAAAGTTGACTACTATATCCAGCCCATAGCCGTTCGCCCAGTGGGGGATGGATATCATCGGGCCAATGCCGAAAGGGCGAGGACAGGCAAAATATGCCATTGTTGCCATAGATTATTTCACCAAATAGGTGGAAGCTGAGCCCCTGTCCGTGATCACAGAGAAAAGAGCGACTGATTTTTTAAAGAAGAATGTTATATATAGGTTCGAAATTCCCCGTGCCGTCATCACAGATAATGGAAAGCAGTTCGACAGCAAAGTCTTCAGGAAGCTCTGTGAGGATCTCAAAATTGCCTTAAGATTCGCTTCACATGCCCATCCCAAGTCTAATGGACAGGTTGAAGCATCCAATAAAACTATCAAGGCAAATCTTAAGGCTCGGCTCGGAGCTTGCAAGGGATTAAGGGTCGAGGAGCTACCATAAGTATTGTGGACGCACCGGACGACCTGTAAGGATTCCACAGGGGAAACTCCGTTTTCCTTATCTTACGGGTGCGAAGTGGTTATTCCAGCAGAGATCGGGATGACTACCCACAGGGTCCAGTATTTTAAGGATGAACAGAATGAAGAGCTCATCAGAAATCATCTCGACCTGATCGAGGAAAAGAGGGAAAAGTCAGCCATAAAGGCAGCAATCTATCAGCAAAGAATGACACGTTTCTATAACAAAAAGTTCAGACCCGGTTTTTTCTTCCGGGCGATTTGGTATTGAGAATGGTTACTTTGAACACTCAAAGGCCGGAGGAGGGCTCGTTAGGTGCCAAATGGGAAGGGTTATATAAAGTTGTGGAGATTGTCAGGTCGGGTGCCTATCTTTTGGAACAACTGGATAGCACACGGCTGAAGAAGCAATGGAATGCAGAGATGTTGAGAAAGTACTTCCAGTAGACTTCCTTATCCCTTTGACGAACCAACCAAGGTTAGGAACTTCTTGTAAAGCCTCTCTTGAAATGGCCCGCAAAGAGTTGTAGGAAGGGCAGTGTGTACTATGAATATGAATAAAACTCACTTTTGAATTAAGAAAACTTGTCAATTTTACTTTTTTTTAAATTAGACGTGAATGTCATGTTCAATATTTTGGGGACATACTCGGTGCGAAGGGATGATCTGAGGTCGGGAAAGGCACCGAATCTGTGGCACGCCAATCACAGGTGTTATTATCAACCCCTCGGGTGGAGGTGTTCCGACCTGACTCATTTCATGTTTTGAGGATCTGGACCACCTCAAGGGATGAAGTGCATGTGGGAAGCACGCGAACCCCTCGTGGCGGTATCCAACCCCCGAGGCCAGAGCGTAACTATCCCGGGACTTGCATTTTTGAGGAGCACCTCAGGATGGCGACCGCGGGGAGGGAGTTCCCCCGTGAAGCAATCGGCCTAATCGAGCCAGCAGTATCACCCCGGGATGGTGGCCGCAGGGAGGGAGTTCCCCCGTGAAGCAATTTGCCTAACTAGTTTAGGGGAGGCGACTGCGGGAAGTGTGTCCCCGTGAGTTTAGCTTGACCGCTCGGATCAGGAGAAGCATGGCACGGGGAGGTTTCTACCCTCGTGGCGCATACAGGCTCCAGAGCCGCCCGCATGAGGAGGTTTTTAGCCCTTAGGGTCTCAGCCACTCACCGATCCGTATCCCGGCTTGTCGGGACGCTGAATTGTAAGATTCATGATTGTATTTTGGAGGCACCATGTAGGACACTACCTTGGGGCGCCAATACTATTATCTTTTCTTCCTCTTTTCTTGGAGTATGTGCTAAGTCACCTCCATAGTTTTCATCATGCCTTACTTGTGTTTTTATTTTCACCGATTCGTGGAAATGGGACGCCCATGCCATGTTTCGACTATTATTCGGCTTGAGGCTGGATCCGTTCCGCCGAGGCCGTGTGGATGTTCGGCTCGGGGCTAGATCCGTTCCGCCAAGGCCGTTGTAGGACACAAAAACTGGATTACGTTGTTCTGGGCTCGCGGTTCGGTTGGGAGTACGGAGTAGACCGCGGAGGACTAAACCGAAGAAATAACATGGAGTCGCCACCCGGTGTGAACCGAGAAAATGATTTAAGGCCGCACTCACCCCTCGCAAGGGAAGACCTCAAACCGTTGGGTTCGGAATGGTCCATTACTTATGCCACTTGTAATGATATGATTTGTGCAATAATTCAATCGAATCTACGCAACATATTTCCGAGAGTATTCTACTTTTAAGTTCACATGCATGAAAGTAATCATTATAACGGCAAACATGCAATAGCACACGGCAATCTCATGAACATGTTTCGATTATATAATGCGGAAAACGAAGAAAGGCCTAAACATAATGCAAATTTCAAAAGCAAAATAAATAACTAGTCATGCTTGAAAATGAACAACTAAATAGGCTAAATCATGCTTAAGAACCAAGTAACATACTAACTGCCTAATCATGCTTGAATACCATCTCATGAGCACATCAAATAGATAAATGCAGGAATACAAATAGTATGATTGATTACATAATGCAAGAGAAATCCCGAAGAAGCAATCATGCATGAAATATGATGAAACAAAAGACTCAGTTCAGTGTATGCGCGTTCGTGTAGCGTTCGAAAACACGTTCGAACGGTAAACAGAAGGTTCCGTTCGTGTGGCGTTTGATAACGCGTTCGAACGGGAAAAGACCTGATGAAACAAAATGCATGCGCGTTCGAGTAGCATTCGTAAACGCATTCGAACGGTACACAGAAGGTTCGCGTTCGTGTAGCGTTTGATAACGCGTTCGAACGGGACAAGACTTGATGCATGATAAAACAAAGGAAATACATGCGCGTTCGAAAAGCATTTGTAAACGCGTTCGAACGGGAAATAGAAGGTTCGCGTTCGTGTAGCGTTCGAGAACGTGTCGAACGGGACAAGACCTGATGCATGATAGACAACACAAACTCATACACAGATGCACAATGTAGGACCCCGTGTGCCCGATTGAACTCATTCTCATTCAATCAGTCGTACCTTGTCCGGCGCGGAAAAACATCGCGGTAAAGGTAGCCTTCGGGCATTTTCCCTCGAATAGAGGACCTTTAATCCACCCTAGTTAGCCCATGCGCATTAGAATGTAATACATGCATAAATAGAAAAATGATATGCATAAAGTCAATGACATAACAAAAAGCGCGGCAAAACATCGTGGTAAGGTAGCCTTCAGGCATTTTCCCTCGAATAGAGGACCTTTAATCCACTCTAGTTAGCCCATGCGCGTTACATCACAATGCATAGAAAGTAAAGACAACGATATAGGACTTCGTATGCTCGGTTGAACATATCTCACATCTAACCAAACATATTTTGTCCGGCGCGGCAAAATATTGGCGTAAAGGTAGCCTTTTGGCCTTTTCTTCCCTCAAATGGAAAACCTTTATCTTCTTACTACTCTTTGTCTCTGAGTATCTATACTCTTATGTATTCCTGGAGGCTTTCTTATAGCTTTATTTTCTCACTCCCCTAATAACCTTTCTTAAAATATTTTTGTCTGGTTCCATAGCTTGTTTATGTTTCTGGTACTAGATCGGTATAATCTTGAGAAGATTTCTTATCTGGCATCTAGAGTGAAATTATTCTTACAGGGAATGCTAATTGAATGATCTAAGAAGATTTACTAACATGTCTATAGAACTTTGAGGACGTACTCGAGGATCGGATACTGGAGAGGTAGTGCCTCATATACGGGTATCTCAGACATACTACGTATACAAGAACCCAGCACTATGCCCACTGCAATCACTGACTCCCTAGACCATGCTCTGATACCATCTTTGTAACATCCCCGATCTGGGAGATGTTACCGGCAGTGGATAGCAGTACTAACCCCATTAGCCTCTGGCATCCCGACTGTATTCTAAGCCATTCAAATGAAATGTCATGCATGGGGACACTAACCCAACTTATCAATATAAAATACTTTTGTTTCTCATAATTGTATACTAAAAAATACTTTTCTTTACAAACATTAACAGACACTCAAAATGACTTATACTACACTAGTGTATACATGCAACTTTACTTTGACTCTGACTAGACTCTCATGCCATCTGACTCTGTGCTGGTGAACTCCATCCCTACTGTCTTCATCGGTATCCGTCCTCCCGAGCTCGTCCTCCGAGAATCCTGCAAAACATAAAGACTGGAGTGTGGGTTAGATCGTTATTCGATCTAAGTGAGTGGAAGAAATCTGAAAACTGAGTATAAAACATTTAGATTCAAAACTATGGTGTCAAAACATTTTATTTGAAACTTTTTTTTTCTGAAAACTCAGTCTGAAAATCTCTTTATAAAACTTGTCTTTCTGAAAACAGCTTTTAAGCTCTGATTTCTGAAAACTGTTTCTAAATTCTAGTTTCTGAAAATTGTTTACTAAGATCTGATTTCTGAAAACTATGTACTGGAGGTCTGAAATTTGTGTACTGAAAATATGAAAACTGAAAACTGCTCTACGCCCAGGAACCGACTCAACTGGACGTTTCCGGGAACAACTCAATCGGGTGTCTGAAACTGGTAGTGCTCTACGCCCAGGACCACGACTCAATTGGGTGCCTCTGAAACTGGTGGTACTCTATGCCCAGGACCATGACTCAATCTCTGAAACTGGTGGCCTACGCCCAGGAACCTGACTCAACTAGATGTAGCCACAAACTAGAACTTGGGGTGCGGCTTTATGCTACCAACCAAGTTCTGAACTAGAGTCCATGTACACGATCCTAAGCCGTCATTCTGGCTCTACATGTGCACATGTCCTATGTATCCGTCAATTCCAACAGTATCTCAATTTACATACTGGGGTTAGTTTTTACCTCATGCCCCGAAAAACAAAATATAAATTGGAAAACATTTCTTTCTCAAATATAACATAAATCATCTCTCAATATACTGAACAAAACATAACTGGTGATGAAATGGCTAACGCCCTAAAGCGGAAAAATAAGTCTTTATTTATAAGAAAAAAAATAAATCAATAAACAAAATCAACTTAAAAAATGAAGTGTCCACTCACAGGGTTTCAGTTCGGCTGGCACTGGATCCTTGGTCAAAGGAGAATGCGGTTCTTGTGGATATCCTATGATCGGAACTTAATTAGAATCAACAGTTATAAAAATACTTTTCATAATTAAATAAATTTTCTTATCCTAATCAGATTCTTTTATTAGAACCTTTTATGCCTCAAATGAAATGTAAAATAGGAACCCAGATTTTCGGTTACACGTCACACCTCCTAGATTTTCTTTTCCCCACTTATTGGTCGTCGCGTCGCAACGAGGCACAAGCCGTGCGTCGCGACGCGCCGATGTCTTCCTGGGTAGATTATGCCCTGCCAAATCAGCCCCCACAATCCAAACTTAAACATCCCAAATCAAATTCTACTTACTACAACACGTCCATATGTGAGCATATACCATTTAATTCATTAGTATAACTCACTCTTATCATCAAACTCATCAATTACATATATTTCAATTACTTGATCAAGTTTACCCAAATTCCACAAATTGGAAGTAATCAATGTTTCCATAGTTTTTATTGCCAAAAAAAAAATCATATTACCATCATTACCAAGCCAATCAACCTATTTTAATATTCAAAACTTAAAAGCTCCAAAAATATAAAATGGGTCAAGTTATTTTACATCTTTTCTTTTGATTTTTCTTCACTTCCTAAATCCTCCAAGGATTGCCAAACTTCCTCTTCTTCTCTTTTCTTCTTCTTCTTCTTCTTCTTCTTCTTCTTTCCCTCTCATTCTCCTTTCTCACTCACGATTTCTTCTTTCTTTTTTTGTTTCTAAAATTTTTGATGAGTGAAAAGTGAGTGCTTTATATAGTGAGGGGGGTGTATGTTATGTGGAAATATGGGAAAAGTGTAGAGAAATCTAGAAAGTTTGAGATTTTTCTTTTTAACCCCGAAATCACTATTCATTCGAATTTTAACTTGCATTTTTGACCCATTTCCGGTTCGATTTTGGAAAATTTTCAACACGGGAGTTGTAGGTATTGATCTCAGATTTTCGATGATATAAAATTCATAAAATTCGAAGATCGTACGAAAACGTTACGCCCCAAATACTATGGGAGGTCCAAAAGAAATTTACCGATCATCTCCAAAGTCGTTCCATGAGCGTATTTGAGTCTAATCATAGTTTATTTTACGTGCCTTCATCTCGTACCTAATAATATCATTGTAGGAAGTAGTAGAGACTACAGGTCGTTACAGACACTTATAACCCTAGTTGGATGAACCATCCTAATCTTAGTTGGAAACGGGATTCTCATCACCCGAGTTAAACATCCCAACCTAGAGTTTATAGTGATCCACAGTATCACACATCTGCCATTCCTAGGAATTCTTTAGAAGATAAGATGCAAGCATTTATGGAAGCCCATAATAAAACTAATCAAAGGATTGAGTCATTGATAACTCAGGTAGATGAAGACCATAAGGAGATTATGAGTCAAATCTCTAAATTGACTAATGTCCTGAGTGTGTAAGAACAAGGAAAATTCCCATCTCAGACTCAACCAAATCCACAAGGGCAACACATGGCACAGGCTAATCATGAGGTAGCCAATATAAAAAGTGTTAATGCCATAATCACTAGGAGTGGTAAAGAGGTAGGTATGAAGGACACTTCCAACACTGTAGATGCCACTAAGGGTAATAGTGAAGATACTCCTCAGGAAGAACCAGAGACACATTTCCAACCGAGAGTACCCTTTCCTCAAGCACTTAATATTTTTCATGTCGAAAAGCAACCACATGGTGATGATGAGTGTCATTACTCATACATGCTAGAAACAGTTATGCCGGAAACATCTTCTTTACACCATGAGTCAAACCCTCCCAAAGTGAAATTGATTCCAAAGAACCGTAAAAGGAGGAAAAGGAGAATTAGGGCTCAATTAAAGATGATACATGGGAGATTAAAAGGAGATTGAGCCAACTTTTCCTTATGAACAGCCCAAGATTTCAAAAATCACCAGACCCTGGGGGATCAACAGATAGACAGCCATAGCTAGACAAGTATTCTCTCACATGTCTTCATCAGTTCGCTAGATGGAAGCCACCATGACAATATTAAGTGGTTACGTCTGGCTGAAGACGTTAAACTTAGCGCTAGCAGGGAGGCAACCCTAGCATCTGCAATTATTTATTTTATTTTATTTTATTTTACTTTAGTTTCATTTTATTGTGTGCTAATTGAATGTTTATTTTTTTGTTTGCATGAGTAATTATGCAGGTATCAGCACAACCTACACAACCACACAACTAAAATCTTACCAATAGAAACCTGATCAACTATGCGCCTGGTAGTGTTGTTCCTTAATCCTTTTTCTTTACATTTATCTTACATTAAAGACAATGTAAGCTTTAAGTGTGGGGGTGTATGCATGAGCATGATATTACCTGTTATAAAAAAACAAAAATAAATTTTTTTTATATTGTTTGTTTTTAGTCTTTAATAGTAAGCATAAGTCCAATGATGATATTATTTATTTTAGGGTGAAAACTTAGAAATGATAAGTTCTTTATTTTACTTTTATCTAATGCTTTGAGTAATTGATCTAGGTTAGACTCGTAAGCACTTAATTATAGGTTTTTAGCAGTGAAAACCTAGGTAGTTGGCAAGGTAACTAGTTAAAGAAATTGCATGTCGACGAATGACCGTTTGCTTAGATGTCTATCCTGATTTGCTAGTGTTATGATGTATGGTATGGTTAAAAAAAGGAGAAAGTCTCGAAAGAAAAAAAAAATTAAACCACTTATAACCGATAAGCGTGAAGCTACCCATGGGCGAGTATTAGGACCACCATGAGGAGAAATACTACCTTAAAGGGTAGGTGTATTGAAAATAGAAAGAAAAGATAATTTTAAAAGAAAAAGAAGAAAAAGAAAAGACAAGAAAAGAAAAAGAGAAATCATACCATATTGAGCAAAGAAAAGCAATTACAGAGCTTAATTGAGATACCTAGGTTGGTTTGACCCATCGATCCAAATTTTTAAACGAAATCATTAAGTTGGCTTACCTAGGAATCAAGCTGTGAATAAACCTTCACACACATACACTGTGAGTCTGGCTTAAATGATTTATTCAAGGACTTGGATTTGAGTTGCATTGAGTACTTTGAAGGTTCTCTGGTTTCATTACTAGGCATTCTTTGAGGACCAACAATATGTGTAACTATTGAGACTAGTTTGTTTATTATTTTCAGTTTGCAAGTGTGTATGTGTTTTGAATGACGTTTGTGGGTGTCGTCGCTGTAAGCCCTCACGAGACTATAACTCGTCCACTAGGGACACCTAGGGGTTTAAAGGCTTGTTGCATACGCTAAATGCAATCGTGATCCCTACGAAAGTGGATTAGATAGTTTTTATTTATTTATTTATTCAGTTCTTATTTTATTTTTGTGCTTGAATTACTAGGGACTAGCAATAAGCTGGTGGGGGTTGTGATAATTGCATGAAAATGTACTTTGAAACATCACTTATTCAGATTTATTGTTAAGAATTTAGTTCTATATTTTATATTTTATTATATAAATTTTATCATTATTCTAATTTAGAAAGTGTTTGTTATTAAAGTTAATTTAGTAATTTTTCTCTTTATTATTTTAGGAATTGGAAAGCTGAATTAAACTTGGAAGCAAAAAGAATTATTCATTGTTTAAAAAAGAAAGAAGGAAGCTCACGCGGAAAAATAGAAGCAAATATTTGAAGGAGGCCGAGAGGCAGAGAGCTTCACGCGGAGCTGAGGAACAGAGAAGAAATCAGAGCGCATGAGCTGAGAGTTTGAGCAGTGATAATTCAGAACAATATATCTCTCCAATCTCACGCTATGTTTATTTCTTTTATGGAGAACTAATCTCCTAGGCAAAGTTAGAGATGATTTCTTGTACTAGAATTCCTATATTTGTGTTTTTGATTCATAAGAACCTGTTTAATATTTAATCTTTATTATTTTCCGATTATTGAATCCAGAAACCGTGTTTTGTCAACTCCCATATAGATCGAGTCATGCTTCTTCTATGTGTGATTTACGAACCCAGTTGTGACTGGTAAAAGTTATTTTATGTGTTGGTCTTCTGATGCAGTATTGCTTGAGGATATATTGTCGACATTAGATAGCTCGTAACGATGACTTTGTGTGTGTTGTTAACATAGAGAAAATAATCATTAATTACCTTAGAATTTAATATGTGTATAATTGAATATCTTCCGACTATTGGTTTGGGATGTGAAACTTTCAGTTGTGTAATAAAATGAATCAATAACTGAATATAGGAGTTTGATGCAAGAGGGATTCACGATGCTTTGCCATATATCTCTGTTGACTTTCCTAAATATTTTTCCATAGTTTTTATCTTATATTATTAATCTAATCTTTTTATTTACTTAAGTTATTGCAAAAGTTTTTGTTTGAGTAAATTAGTTCATGTAACCATCTCTCTGAGGAATCGACACCCCCAACGATACTGCGATAACCGCGAGTACTTTTTGGGCGTAATCAATGGCCATCCACCTTGTCGTATGGAGAATATGACAATCTTTCCATATATTTTGGAGCATATGACATTCCTAATGAATAATTTTTGGTCGATTGGGTGTGCTGGAGGATTATGAGGGTATTCTCATGTCGAGTATGAGAAGTATGTCGATTGGGCCAGGTGATGATCAATATAGGTCGACAGGAAGAAATGGGTTTCATCCTAAGTTGGAGTTTTGTTAAGGATAATTTTTTCTAAAGTAACTAATGAATACTTGTTTGGGAAGCTATTATGTCCCCTTTTTATGGTCTAATTATATCAAGTGATACCTTATTGATATGTATTGCTAGCACATCATTTATTAGGTCTCTTGGGAGGATTTGAGGTTCTTTCATTGTGATAGTTGGTGGAACTTTCTCTCTTCTTATTCCTCTTGTCCTCCTCCCACCTAATCTCGATTTAGGCTCGAGCCATGACTTGATCCATATTGTAGCATTGAAACTTGGTCAACTACTTATAAAGCCCACTATTTGTGAGTAGACCATTCCTAAATGCTTCAACCGCGGTAGGCTGATAGAGATCTGAAATGGATATGCTTTCTTTGTTGAAACGGGCCACGTAGCTTTGCAAGGATTCTCCTTTTCGTTGTTGGATTGTATTGAGGTCGTCTGTAGTTTTTTCGAGCTTACAAGAGCTTGCAAAGTGCTCCACAAACTTGTCTGCCAGCTGTTGATATGACCTAATGGATCGGTATAGTAGATTGATGAACCAAGTGAGGGCTAGGTCTGCCAATGTTTCTCCAAACCCTCTGCATATTCCAACTTCCCTTTGGTGTGAAGCTAGAGCTGTAGACATCATTTTGTATTTATAATGGACAACATGGTCGTCTGGGTCTGTGGATCCATCATACAGCTTCATATCTGATAGGCTGAATTTTCGTGGGAGTTCAATGGAAGTAATGGATCCCAAAAAGGGAGTATCTGAGATGGTGCCGGCTCGACTTTTTCTCATTGGTAGGCTGGAGAGAATTACATCTTTGAACTCTTGTATTTCCTTGCGCATATTGGTGGAGGCAACTTGTCGTACTTGGTCGGTTGGGGAGATATGTTGATTTCTTTCTTGACTTGGTGGTTGGTTGTCTGATGGCAGATTGTCACTTGACACATTGTTGAATGCCCCCAAGAGATTGGTTGGGATTGTAGGATTGATGGGATGGTATGGAGTATCACGTTGTTGGGAAGTTGAAGAGATTTGCTCAAATTGCTCCTGGAGAGTTGTGTTGGAGCTTCGCATGGCTAGGTTCTCTTCTTCTAATTATATATCAATTAACATTAATATCATATGTATCAATAATAATTACATATCAACTAACATTAATATCATATGTATCAATATTAATTACATATCAACTAACAACTAACATTAATATCATATTTATCAATATTAATTACATATCAACTAACAACTAATATTAATATCATATCTATCAATACTCTTGATTGTAACTTACATGAAAGTGGCAAACACGATAAAGGTTTTTTAATCAAAACGCAACAAATGTTAAGAGAATTTCTGCTGAAGATGGAAGCAAACAACTTGCTACAGAAAAGAAAAAGTAAAGAAAATTAATGTAAAATAATAGCTTTTATATCTACACAAAATCTTTAAAAAAAATTTTCTTACAATATATTAATTTTATGATGCAGTCGCAAGTAGGGGTGGGCGTGGTTCGGTTTGGTTCGGTTTTTGCTAAAAACCGAACCAAACCATATTTTACGGTTCAGATTTTTTACCTCTCAAACCAAACCATTAAATAACGGTTTGGTTCAGATTGAAAATTTTTTAAACCAGCGGTTTACGGATTGGTTTTGTTCGGTTTACGGATTATTATATTTAAAATAAAATTTCATCCACTTAAGTGAAAAAAAAAATAGTCTATCCAACAAATGGTATGAAGTGTTAAGGTGTAAGCTGTGACTCCATGGAACATAGGCACTCCATAAAGAATTGAAAAATGAGGCACAATTAATTCTTGTATTTTTTAAAAATTACCTCGAATAATGATGCTACCATCATTCCAATTAAGAGACAAATCCAACATCTTACTTTCAAGAATAATGATGCTACCATAAAACAAATAAATTGAAGAATAAAAGTATTAACAAATAAATATATTAACAAAAATTTAAGAATAAAATTATTAACATACTAATAAAAAGAAAACATATAATAAAATTAAAAGAAAAATACAAAATTTTTTATAAAAATTTATATTTTTTTAATTATAACGGTTCGGTTCGGTTTAATAGGTACGGTTCGAATTAGGTCCTGAACCGAACCGTAAACCGTTTGGGGTGGGTGTAGGCATTGCATTTTTGCATGTGAAACCCGATGATGAGTCTCATTTGGAGGCACTACCTTTTGAGTCACGGAAGCCGCGGGAAACGGATATCGGAAGGGGAAATTCAGAATAAACAAGGTTCACTATTTTCGTTCGTGCTGCGTTCGTGTATGCGTTCGAACGGCAAACAGATTGCGGGCGTTCGTGTCGCGTTCGAGGAAGCGTTCGAACGGTGTCGGTAATTCTGGTTTTGCTGCTAGCCTCACACCCCAGCCCATTTAGCTCCCCAAAGCCCATAAAACACATCCCAATTTAATTAAACTAAACATTAAACATTAAATAAAATATTTAAACCATTTACCAATTAAATAAAACACAAAATATAATCATACCTAAAAAAGATAAATCAAATATATTAACTTCCTAACTAAACAAATCACATACTAAATTAAAAAGATGTCATGCCTAATTAAAATCAATCATAACCAATTAAAACCAATCAAATATTTGACTTCCTAATCTAATAAGACATCTACCAATTTAAAATAGTTGACTTCCTAATTTAAAATATTTTGTCCCCCCTCGATCTTGTGTATACCATCCTTAGGACTCCTAATTTGGAAACTAGATCTCTTCCTTGTGAGACAAGGGCAAACCCTAGCTCTCTTCTATATAAACATGCATTAACCTAGCCACACCATCTCTCCACTCTCTCTAATACACGCCCAAGACAAAAAAAACACTTCACATATACACAAAAAGAGAACAAAGAGCCCTAACCATCTCCTCCATAGCCGAGACAACAAGAGCCTCAATCCTCCACCATAACCGAATCCACCACAGGCAACTATCCTCCATAGCCGAATCCAAAGCACCAACAACCACCATAGCCGAATCCAAAACAAACCAAACTCACCCTTAGCCGAATCCAGAACACCAAAATCCTTCAAAGTCGAGACCACCACAAGCAATAACCCTACTTAGCCGAATCAAAGCACTCCCCTCCTTCACCGAGAACACATCCCCACATACAGCCCTTTACCACGATGCTTTGCGCGCCGGTTGATGTGTGTTCGGTTGGATGCAAGATACGTCCAATCGGGCATACTTAGTTTGATATTATTGTCTTTATCTTTTTATGCATGGTTCAATCAAGCGCATGGGCTTAGTAAGTGGAATGAAAGATCCCTTATAGGGAGGGGTTAAAACCTTTTACCATGATGCTTTGCCGCGCCGGTTGATGTGTGTTCGGATTGGATGTAAGATGTGTTCAATCGGGTATATTTGGTTTTGATATGATTGACTCTATTTTTGTATGTATGATGCGATCGAGCGCATGGGCTTAGTGAGTTAGTCCAAAGGTCGTCTATCTGAGAGACGAAGAGCCTAAAAGGCCACCTTTGTGACACTACTTCGCCGCGCTGGACGAAGGTGTTTGGGTTGAATGTACGTTCAATTGGGCATACGAAGTCCTACACTTTTGTTGTCTTTATTTCATGTGTTGTGATGTGACGCGCATGGGCTTAGTATGTTGGTCTAAAGGTCCTCTCTTTGAGAGACCAAGAGCCCCAAAAGGCCACCTTTACGGCAGTACTTCGCCGCGCCCCTTTATTTTGTTGTTTATGTATTGCGTCCCATTTCATACATCAGGTCTGTTCCCGTTCGAACGCGTTTACGAACGTAACTCGAACGCGCATGCATTTTGCCTTATCATGCATCAGGTCTCATTTCCGTTCGAACGCGTTCACGAATGCCATACGAACGTGAGCATTCTGTTTCATTTCCGTTCGAACGCGTTAACAAACGACATACGAACATGAGCATTCTATTTCATTTCCATTCAAACGCGTTATCAAACGCCATACGAACGCGAACCTTCTGTTTACCGTTCGAACGCGTTTACGAACGCTACACGAACGCGAACACACTGAATTGAGACATATTCATCACATGCCATGTATAATTGTTTCTTAGGTGATTTTTTTTATGGAACCACACATAGTCATTCTTATCTTTGTGCACATAAAAGCATGTTTATTCCATTAGTTGCGTCATTTGCCTTAGTCTTGATTTAACGCATTACGATTCATATACCTATGCCATGATGACTTTGGAGTATTATTTCTTGTGATATATCGGATGGAAACCCAGACATAAATTCTGTAGCCGATTCCGAATGAACGGTAATGCGGTCTGTACTTGGGATACAATTCCACGTATCACTTGGAAAAGTGCTCACATGTATGCTTGTGCTGTTATTATGTATGCTTGTGTTTTTCATGAATATGATATGCTGAATGAAGTTGTATGTTCGTTGTTACTTTGAGGTATTTTCAGGCATGTGTTCTTAGATGTGAGATATATGTGAAATGTATGTATAAGTTTTATTTTGTACCCGTGAATTTAGAAGCATGATACTCTTGGAAATAAGTGCTACTTAAGCCTGATTAAATTATCACATAAATCCTGTCATTGCAAGTGGCATAAGTAAGGGACCATTCCGAACCCAATGGTTTGAGGTCTTCCCTTGTGAGGGGTGAGTGCGGCCTTAAATCTCATTTTCCCGGTTCACACCGGGTGGCGACTCCATTATTCTCCGGTTTAGTCCCCCGTGGCTACTCCGTACTCCCGACCGGGCCGCGAGCCCGGGACAGCATGCGTCGCCTCAGATCCTGTGTTCCCACAGTCTGGCCACTCCACTGGGGATAGAGAATCGGCCCCGAAATATTGACTTGTGATGTTTGGATTTATGTTTTAATTGACCGTGTCTATAGTGGATAAAGTGAGGGTTTAATCAAAGGCATTTTGAGGCTAGGTAATGGTTTGGTGTCTTCCTTCATTCACTACCTTTCTAGAATGAAAAGCTGTGAAGGCACCTAGATAGCCATCTACTTGTAGCCTATTGTGATGGACTAATTTGGAGGACTCGTTGTTTATTCCTGACAACAAGCGATAAGAGCCTAAGAGGCTTGGGTATTTAAGTGAGCCTCGCTCCACCTTCCCTCTGGGGGATCTACAACGGGAAATCCATTTGACAGTCCGTCACACACCATAGCTCATTGGCACGTACATTAGTGTATAAAAAAGGGTGTGCTCACTTGGTTGCTCGAACCCTTGAGTGGGGAGACCTAGTTGTGGGCCATCCTTCGCCGGTGAGAGCCTTTGTCTATACTCTTGCTAACCCACCCATAGACCGGGTTGGCTAAAGTAACAATTATTTCCTTGAATATGTGTTTGTGGACCATCCTCATTTGGATGCAGTTGGACTATTGTCAGAAATGCGGGCTTGCTGGGCCATTTAAACTGGGGCAAGTTCACACCTTATGACTATTAGGCCAAAAGCGTCTGAAATGTTGATAGGCCATTATTGTAGAAATTATTATGTCATGTTTTCATCATCTTTCTTCTATGCTTGTGTTTGGCAACATTGTTGTTTGGATCCATTTGGACCATTTATCATGGGATATGGGCTTGTTGGGCCATTTAAACTGGGACAAGAACGTATTTCATGACTATTGGGCCAAAGGCTTCTAAGTGATTGATGGGCCACTTTGTGATTGTATTCGGAACGTTACCATTTGGGTTTAGTCAGGCACCTTGTCATGAGATGTGAACTCATTGGGCCATTTAAACTGGGATGGGTTCACTCCTATGACAATTAGCCCGAAAGATTCTAAAATGATAACGGGCCGATTTGCTTGAGAGTTATAATTGATTTAGTATGTTATATATTACATACATCTCATGCACCTCATACATACATATATCATGTTAACACTATCTATGTCTCAAAAAGACATCATAGATACCGTTTGGGTTAGAGAAGGACAAGACTCACTAAAAGAACAAGTATGAGTGAATCCGATAATGAGGTGTCCCGTATGGATCAGTTAGAGAACGGTCTCGCCAAGATCACTGAACAGTTGCAGGCTTTGACTACTGCTATGGCTGGTATAGCTGGGTCTCGTGCCGGGGTTAATTCTGGGGATGTGAGGCAAGAGGAATCTCCGAACATATTGGGGGATGATACCCCCGCTTTTGATGATGATATGGCAGAGTATGCAGCAGGCAGAGTATCTGGGTCTCAGGCAGAGTTACAGAAACTTCGGGATCAGGTTGAGTCGGTTACCCGCAAGATGAGGGGTAAGAATGAGGTTGCTGGATTATGACACACTGACTTTCGAGGAACAGTTGCCGGCACAGTTCAAGATGCCTGATATGGCTAAGTTTAACGAGAATGGGGATCCAAGGGTGCATCTCCGACAGTTTGTATCAGTCATGAGTTCAGTTGGCCTGTCTCAGCGCCAAGTGCAGAAAATGTTTGGAATGTCGCTTGAAGGAGCTCCCGTGGTGTGGTACCACAGCTTGGAGAAGAAAGTAAAGGAAGATTGGAGGGAGTTAGCTGATGCTTTCCTGAAGCAGTATGTCACTGACCTAGAGATCGATCTGTCACTCCGCGATCTGGAGAATGTTAAGCAGAAATCGGAGGAGAGTTTTAAGGAGTACGTGGACCGATGGAGGGGTCAGTTGTTGAAAATGCAGACTAGGCCCTCGGAGAAGGACCAGATTAAAATGATCATCAAGTGCACCAAGCCCTCCATCTATGGGAAGCTGAGGAGGATGACCTCCATGATTACTGATTTTCGGCAGTTGAGGGAAACTGTCATGGACATTAAGGAAGAAGAGGCCGAGAATAGAAAATTCTATGGTCTGAACATGAGGCCCATTGGGGGAACATCGGGAGCAAAGCCCGTTTCTGCTGAGATTGCCGCTATCCGGAACCGGCAGTTTTCTAACTTGGGAAGGCCCCTGTCAAAAGTGCTAGAGAAACTGAAGAGGCAATGGCTTTTAAAGCCTTTAGAAGCCAAACCTATCCCAAACCCACCACCACCACATTTCAATCTCAACCTTTACTGTTATTTCCATCAGCAGAAGGGCCATGACACTGACAACTGTGCCCGACTGCACCACGAGATCCAAGACCTCATTGACTCCAAAAAGATACATGACCCCGAAACTGAACAACCAGACACAAACAGAAACCCCTTACCCAATTACCGAGCAGTACCCCCACCAATCTACATGATCAATTCTGGTCTCCCAGAAGACCTTGTCCTAAAATCCTTCCACCCTCAAGCCTTTTGCCTTGGAATCTGGGATAGTACTAGTGAAGATGAGGCAGAGCAGGGAAAAGCTTTTGGCTTGATTTCTCTAGCAGTGATGAGGAAGAAGTAAGGGGAATGACGCGTAGCGGTCGCTTTTACAATGATATGGCGGAGAAGGGTAAGGGAGTTTTGACGGATGGTAGAGAAGTGGTTGAGACTGCAGAAAATACTGAGGGGGATATAGTGCTGAGGCAATTGAGGAAGACTAGAGCACAAGTGAGTATCTGGGAACTGTTATGTGCATCCCGAGAGCATAGACAGGCCATGGTTGAGGCCTTGAGCAAAATTGTGGTACCAGAAGACGCCAACCCTGCAATGTTTGTTGGGTCAGTTCAGAAAGAAGCTTTGCAGATATCTTTTTCTGAGGATGAACTCCCGCCGGAGGGGAGGAATCATAATAGGCCTTTATTTATCAAGGCCGAAGTGAGGGGCAAGAAAACTTCATGTGTAATGGTGGATGACGGTTCGTCCATCAATGTGTGCCCGTTGAAAATTCTGGCAAGATTAGGTATGAAAGCAACAGACTTGGACCCCTCCAGTATGACCATTAAGGCTTATGATGATAGTAAAAGGGGAGTTGAGGGTACCTTTGTGGCTATGGTCAAGGTAGGACCGATTGAAGATGAGGTTGAGTTCACAGTGCTGGACATCCCAGCCACTTTTGCCTTATTGTTGGGAAGGCCTTGGTTTCACAAACTTGGGGGCGTGCTTCCACTTTGCATCAGATGATCAAGTTCCCGTATGAGGGAGAAGTTGTTACTATTCGGGCTGAGGTAGATAATGTTGTGGCTGCCTTGGAGATACAACCTTTCACAAGGTTTCAGGTGTCAGCTACTTTTGAGGAATGGGTGGATCCTAGGGTGGCTAGGATTATGGAGAAAATGAAGTTTGAACTGGGTGAAGGTTCAAAATTGCCAGATTTCAGAGGACAGACCACTCGGAAGGGTTTGGGGTATAAGTCTGATGAAGAAAAACCAATGGTCAAGAAAAATGGCCTGAAACTGATGGAATATTTTGTGAAAGCTTCAGGATATCAATGGGAGCCTGAACCTGTGGAAGTTAATGGAATTGTGGTACCGGGATTTGAGATCTTCCAGGATTTGTTGGGTGAGAAACCGCTGGTTAAAGAAGCTGTGGAAGCAGAGAATTGGGAAGAAGAATTGATGAAGTTGGAAAGCCTGACTCTGGGAGAGGACGAAAAGCCTGAGGAAGATCTGATTGCAGAGGAAGAAGTGTCTATAGATGATGAAGACATTTACCTTCCTGATTTGTTTGAATGTACTTCCACATTATCCAATAATAAAGACATTTCTTTTGCTTACTTGTCTGAGTCATTTCCATTTGCTCTGCACGAATCAAGCATATTTGATATCAGTTCGGCCAGAACTACTGCATTTAAATTGGGTACACTTGAGAACCCCAAGGAAATTCTGATTGCAAGTGAAGTAACCTCCGAAGAGAGGGAGAAACTAGAAGAAGTGATGGTCAGATATGCCAAAGTGTTTGCTTGGTCCTATGAGGACATGCCTGGGGTAGACAGAAACATTGCCCAACACACGATACCAACTTATCCGAATATGAGGCCAGTAAAACAGAAACTCCGACGGATGCGACCAGAATGGGCTGAGAAAGTCAGAGAGGAAGTTAAGAAACAGATAAATGTGGGGTTCTTGGAAGTAGTAAAATATCCCGAGTGGTTGGCTAATATAGTGCCGGTGCCGAAGAAAGATGGGAAGGTCAGAATGTGTGTAGACTACAGAGATCTCAACAAAGCTTGCCCGAAAGATGATTTTCCTTTGCCGCATATAGATGTTCTGGTTGATAGCGTGGCTTTATCTGCTATGTATTCATTTGCAGACGGGTTTTCAGGTTACAATCAGGTTCTCATGGCCGAAGAAGATAAGCACAAGACTGCATTTGTTACCGAGTGTGGTACTTATTGTTACAAGGTTATGCCGTTTGGGCTTAAGAATGCGGGGGCTACCTATCAGCGGATGGCCACCACACTTTTCCACGACTTAATGCACAAAGAGATTGAGGTGTATGTGGATGACATGATGGTGAAATCAGAGACAAGAGTTGGGCATATTGAAGCACTGGAAAGGTTCCTTCAGAGAGTTGACAGATATAACCTGCGGCTAAATCCCAAGAAATGTGTGTTTGGGGTGACATCAGGGAAATTGCTTGGTCACACAGTGGGAATGGGTGGAATAGAGGTAGACTCCGAGAAGATCAAGGCAATCACAGAAATGCCTGCACCGAAGACAGAAAAAGAAGTCAGAGCATTCTTGGGAAAGATTCAGTACATCAGTCGGTTCATCGCCAAGTTGACATCAGTATGGAGCCTATCTTCAAACTGTTGAGAAAAGATCAGCCAGTGAGATGGAATGAACGGTGTCAGACAGCCTTCGACAAGATCAGAGAGTACTTGGTAAAGCCTCCTGTATTGAAACCTTCGAGGCCGGGCAGACCTTTGATATTGTATTTGGCTATAGAATCAGAAACATTGGGGGCAATGATGGTACAGGCAGATGAGACAGGGGTAGAACATGTAGTCTATTATCTGAGTAAGAAGATGCTCCCGTATGAGGCTCGGTATCAAGAAGTTGAGAAGATCTGTCTTGCAGTGGTATGGGCTTCCAGAAAATTGCGGCATTACTTCCAGTCATACAAGATCCAGGTAGTGGCAAAGGAGAATCCTCTGAAGTATCTTCATTCGGTGCCTTCACTAGTGGGAAAGTGGGCAGATGGTTGGTATTGCTGACAGAGTTTGACATTGAATATCTCACCTCCAAAGTGATCAAAAGGCGAGCAGTAGCGGAGTTTCTGGCAATGCAAACCTGTTGATGGGGATCAGTATAAGTTTGAATTTCCAGATGAAGAGATCCAAGCAATAACAGTTCAGAGATGGAAGATGTATTTCGACGGAGCAGTGAATTACAAGGGAGCTGGAATTGGAATCGTGATAGTGACCCCCGAAGGGGAGACTTTGCCTTTAGCCAAAAGGTTGACATTCAGAGTGACTAATAACATGGGTGAGTATGAAGCATGTGCTTTTGGTTTGACAGCATTGATAGCCTTGAAGGCCGGGAGTGTGGAAGTCTACGGAGATTCTATGTTGGTAGTCCAGCAGATGCGAGGAGAATGGGAATTGAAAGAAGAACGGTTGAAACCTTACCTTTTTCACCTCAGAAAGTTGGCACAGGTTATCCCCGAGTATAAGTTTCAGCACTTACCGAGAGAAGAGAATCAGATGGCAGATGCATTGGCTACACTTGCAGCAACTTGGGAAAATCCAGAAAAGTTAGTGATGAGACCGTTGATACTGACAACAGCGAGCAGACTTGTTTATAGAGATAGAAAGAATTCTGGGAGTTGAGGTCGATGATGGTAAACCTTAGTATTATGACATCCAGAGGTATCTGGAATATGGTGAACTCCCAGAAGGGGCAGGCAGAAAAGACAGAATAGCCATTCAGAAGTTGGCTTCCTAGTATGTGATCTTAAAAGGGGAACTGTACAAAAGGCAAGCAAACGGCATTCAGTTGAAATGTTTGAGAAAAGAAGAAGCTCAGAAAGTGATGGAAGAGGTACATGCCGGGGTTGTTTGTGGTCCGCACATGAAGGGTTGAACTTGTCCCGCAAGATAGTGAGACAGGGGTTTATTTGGGTCGACTATGGAGACAGACTGCGCAAGGATGAAAGCACTGTCACGACTGTCAGATACATGGCAATCTGAGTCATCTGCCAAATACAGAGTTGCACGGGCTGTCAGAGCCATGGCCGTTCTCAGCATGGGGGATTGACATGATCGGGGAAATTCGACCGAATGCATCTAATGGGCATCACTTCATAGTAGTAGCAGTGGATTATTTCTCAAAATGGGTAGAAGCTGAGTCGTTCCGGAACGTTACAGCAAAACAGATGGCCAAGTTCATAGCACGGAACCTCATTTGTCGGTATGGTATGCCGCACCACGTGGTCCGGACAATGGGGTACAGTTTCAAGGAGAGACAAAGGCAATGCTACAAAGGTACGGGATAGGCCATCATAAGTCATCATCTTACAGGCCACAAGCGAATGGGGCAGTTGAGGCAGCCAACAAGACTGTAAAGACAATTCTGGCTAAGACGACAGAACTGCATGGATTGGGCTGAGAGACTACCGTATCCTTGTTGGGGTACAGAACGTCAGTCAGAACAGCAACGGGTGCAACACCTTACTCTTTAGTGTACGGATGGAAGCGGTACTGCCGGTGGAAATGGAAATACAGTCTATGAGGGTATTAGCAGAGACAGAGTTACCTGAGTCAGAATGGGCCGCACAGAGATTTGATCAGTTAGCACTTTTGGACGAGAAAATGATAAGAGCCTTACATCACATGCAGTTGTATCAGAAGAGACTGGCCCGGGCCTTCAACAAGAAAGTACGTCCCACAAAGATCAGAAATGGTGATTTGGTACTTAAGCAGTCGAGGCCGTCGACGACAGATCCGAGAGGGAAATTCAGGCCAAACTGGGAAGGACCTTACATCGTTCAGAAAGTCATGGGAAATGGAGCAGTGAAGTTGTCAGACCTCGAGGGAAATGAATTCACAGAACCAATCAATGTCGACAGGTTGAAGTTGTACTTTGCTTGAGAAGACTTGGTCGCCAGTGGAAGACCTAACCCAACGGAATAAGAAAACTCCTGCATACATGCATACACGTAACCTATATTGCATATTTTTGTGTTTGTTCTGTTTTGTGTAAACAGGTTTGAAGACGGAAAAGAGCGAGCAGTAAGCCAATCAGAGATAGTAAAAGCACAGTATTTGATCTGGGCAGTAATCTGAAGATTGAGGTCCCAATGAAGTTAAGTTCCGGGTATGGTTCTCGGAGGGCGAAGTCCACATCACATCATATCAGCTTGGGGGCGAGGCCCATATCGTTTGAGGAGCGAGGCTCCACATTGTATCAGCTTGGGGGGCGAGGCCCATATCGGCTGAGGAGCGAGGCTCCACATCACATCATATCAGCTTGGGGGCGAGGCCCATATCGGTTGAGGAGCGAGGCTCCACATTGTACCAGCTTGGGGGCGAAGCCCATATCGGCTGAGGAGTGAGGCTCCACATCACATTATATCAGCTTGGAGGCGAAGCCCATATCGGCTGAGGAGCGAGGCTCCACATCACATTACATCAGCTTGGGGGCGAAGCCCATATCGGCTGACGAGCGAGGCTCCACATCACATTATCTCAGCTTGGGGGCGAAGCCATATCGGTTGAGGAGCGAGGCTCCACATTGTACCAGCTTGGGGGCGAGGCCCATATCGACTGGGGAGCGAGGCTCCACATCACATCATGTCAGCTTGGGGGCGAAGCCCATATCGGCTAGGAGCGAAGCTCCACATCACATCATTTTGCAGGCGAGGCCCACATCATCAGCAGTATCGAGATGCGTCTCAGGATCGAGGTCCACTGCAGTATCAGCTCAGCTCGAGGCAGCTAGCTAGCCAGGTAAGTAAAAAATGCATTGCATAGACTTTGATAGGACTGTCACTATCACACACTGCAACAAGCCCCATCAAAATGGGGGCGATTGTAGGCATTGCATTTTGCATGTGAAACCCGATGAGAGTCTCATTTGGAGGCACTACCTTTTGAGTCACGGAAGCCGCGGGAACGGATATCGGAAGGGGAAATTCAGAATAAACAAGGTTCACTGTTTCGTTCGTGCTGCGTTCGTGTATGCGTTCGAACGGCAAACAGATTGCGGGCGTTCGTGTCGCATTCGAGGAAGCGTTCGAACGGTGTCGGTAATTCTGGTTTTGCTGCTAGCCTCACACCCCAAACCCATTTAGCTCCCCCAAGCCCATAAAACACATCTCAATTTAATTAAACTAAACATTAAACATTAAATAAAATATTTAAACCATTTACCAATTAAATAAAACACAAAATATAATCATACCTAAAAAAGATAAATCAAATATATTAACTTCCTAACTAAACAAATCACATACTAAATTAAAAAATGTCATGCCTAATTAAAATCAATCCTAACCAATTAAAACCAATCAAATATTTGACTTCCTAATCTAATAAGACATCTACCATTTAAAATAGTTGACTTCCTAATTTAAAATATTTTGTCCCCCCTCAATCTTGTGTATACCATCCTTAGGACTCCTAATTTGGAAACTAGATCTCTTCCTTGTGAGACAAGGGCAAACCAGCTCTCTTCTATATAAACATGCATTAACCTAGCCACATCATCTCTCTCACTCTCTCTAATACACTCCCAAGACAAAAAAACACTTCACATATACACAAAAAGAGAACAAAGAGCCTAACCATCTCCTCCATAGCCGAGACAACAAGAGCCTCAATCCTCCACCATAACCGAATCCACCACAGGCAACTATCCTCCATAGCCGAATCCAAGCACCAACAACCACCATAGCCGAATCCAAAACAAACCAAACTCACCCTTAGCCGAATCCAGAACACCAAAATCCTTCAAAGTCGAGACCACCACAAGCAATAACCCTCCTTAGCCGAATCAAAACACTCCCCTCCTTCACCGAGAACACATCCCCCCATACTACAGCCATTTACCACGATGCTTTGCCGCGCCGGTTGATGTGTGTTCGGTTGGATGCAAGATACGTCCAATCGGGCATACTTAGTTTGATATTATTGTCTTTATCTTTTTATGCATGGTTCAATCAAGCGCATGGGCTTAGTAAGTGGAATGAAAGATCCCTTATGGGGAGGGGTTAAAACCTTTTACCATGATGCTTTGCCGCGCCGGTTGATGTGTGTTCGGATTGGATGTAAGATGTGTTCAATCGGGTATACTTGGTTTTGATATGATTGACTCTATTTTTGTATGTATGATGCGATCGAGCGCATGGGCTTAATGAGTTAGTCCAAAGGTCGTCTATCTGAGAGACGAAGAGCCTAAAAGGCCACCTTTGTGACACTACTTCGCCGCGCTGGACGAAGTGTGTTTGGGTTGAATGTACGTTCAATTGGGCATACGAAGTCCTACACTTTTGTTGTCTTTATTTCATGTGTTGTGATGTGACGCGCATGGGCTTAGTATGTTGGTCTAAAGGTCCTCTCTTTGAGAGACCAAGAGCCCCAAAAGGCCACCTTTACGGCGGTACTTCGCCGCGCCCCTTTATTTTTGTTGTTATGTATTGCGTCCCATTTCATACATCAGGTCTGTTCCCGTTCGAACGCGTTTACGAACGTAACTCGAACGCGCATGCATTTTGCCTTATCATGCATCAGGTCTCATTTCCGTTCGAACGCGTTCATGAATGCCATACGAACGTGAGCATTCTGTTTCATTTCCGTTCGAACGCGTTAACAAACGCCATACGAACGTGAGCATTCTATTTCATTTCCGTTCAAACGCGTTATCAAAACCCATACGAACGCGAACCTTCTGTTTACCGTTCGAACGCGTTTACGAACGCTACACGAACGCGAACACAGAACGCGAACACACTGATTGAGACATCACATGCCATGTATATTGTTTCTTAGGTGATTTTTTTTATGGAACCACACATAGTCATTCTTATCTTTGTGCACATAAAAGCATGTTTATTCCATTAGTTGCGTCATTTGCCTTAGTCTTGATTTAACGCATTACGATTCATATACCTATGCCATGATGACTTTGGAGTATTATTTCTTGTGATATATCGGATGGAAACCCAGACATAAATTCTGTAGCCGATCCGAATGGACGGTAATGCGGTCTGTACTTGGGATACAATTCAACGTATCACTTGGAAAAGTGCTCACATGTATGCTTGTGTTGTTATTATGTATGCTTGTGTTTTTCATGAATATGATATGCGCTGAATAAGTTGTATGTTCGTTGTTACTTTGAGGTATTTTCAGGCATGTGTTCTTAGATGTGAGATATATGTGAAATGTATGTATAAGTTTTATTTTGTACCCGTGAATTTAGAAGCATGATACTCTTGGAAATAAGTTCTACTTAAGCCTGATTAAATTATCACATAAATCCTGTCATTGCAAGTGGCATAAGTAAGGGACCATTCTGAACCCAATGGTTTGAGGTCTTCCCTTGCGAGGGGTGAGTGCGGCCTTAAATCTCATTTTTCCCGGTTCACACCGGGTGGCGACTCCATTATTCTCCGGTTTAGTCCCCCGTGGCTACTCCGTACTCCCGACCGGGCCGCAAGCCCGGGACAGCATGCCACTACAACAAAACAGACCTTCAGCGTCCAAACATTTAGCGTCGAAATTTTTTTCGACGCCAATAATCTCTTTAGCGTCGAAATTAGATTCGTCGCTAAAATTTATCTTTTAGTGTCGAAATAATTATTTGACGCCAAAGGATTGATGATTTAGCGTCGAATTTCTATTTCGACGCTAAAGGTTACATCATTTAGCGACAAAAAATTATTTAGACGCTAAAGGATGAACCTTTAGCGTCGAAATATTATTTGGACGCTAAAGGTTGAACCTTTAGCGTCGAATCTAAATTTCGACGCTAAAGCTTAATTTTAATTTTTCGAATTACCCCTTAAAAATTTGAATTTATCGACTAATAAATTCAAATTTAAATTTTGACATTTAGCGACTAAATTTTCGACGCTAAAAGTCAAAAAATTCGACGCTAAAGGGAATTTTAAAATTTTCGAATTCCCCCTTAAAAATTTGAATTTACCGCCTAATAAATTTAAATTTAAATTTTGACATTTAGCGACGAATATTCGACGCTAAAAGTCAAATATTTCGACGCTAAAGATCAAAATTTTGGCGGAAAAATTCCCGCTTTTTGAGGATTTTTAGCGACGAAATCCTTTTCGTCGCTAAAGGTTTTTTTTTGCCTATAAATTCATTTGCACTTTCATTTCTTCTATTATCATTTCTTTCTCTCATACTCTTATTTCCTCTCTAAATTTATTTTTCCTTAAATGTTTTGTTTGTTTGTTTTGTTTTGTATTTTATATTCACATCTAATATTTATTTATTTATTTTTGTAGGGGAATATGAAGATGAAGAAATGGTGAAAATGATGATAATGAAGAAAATGGAAGTGAAGATGGAAAATTGTATTTTATCATTGTATTTTATCATTTTATATTTTTTTGTTGTGATAAATTTTGTAATTTTAGTTTTATATCAATAAAAATATCATTTATATTTGTTATTGTGATAATTTGTAATTTTAGTTTTATATCAATTACTTTTGTAATGAAATTAGTTTGAGATTAATTTGTAATAATAATATTCGTATACCTTTTAGCGTCGAAATATTCGACGCTAAAGGTAATAAAATGATATATATTTTTTAATATTATATCACATTTAGCGTCGAATATTTCGACGCTAAAGGTCAACTTTTTGGCGTCGAAATTATTCGTCGCCAAATACATGTTTTAACGTCGAAATATTTTTGACGCAAAATATTGTACTTTAGCGTCGAAATTTTTTATTTCGACGCTAATTGTCTTTCTCGTCCAAGTTTTAACGTCGAAAATTAGCGTCGAAAATTTTCGACGCTAATAACCTTTAGCGTCGAAAAATTTCGACGCTAAAGACCCTTTTTTTTGTAGTGTGCGTCGCCCCAGATCTGTGTTCCCACAGTGGGCCAATCCGAACCGCAAACCGAACCGTTAGGAAAAAAACCGTAAATTCTGTTCGGTTTGCGGTTTGGTTCGGTTCGGTCGGTTTTTTTGCCCACCCTCGCAAGGAAGACTGACTTAGTTTGGAGATGAACTAAAATAATTGTTATTTCAAAATTTTTTTGAAATTAGTATCATTATATTAAATTATATATTTATTTAATTTCCCTTATGGAAAAACGATTAGATTATACTAATATAATTTCAAGTTGAATTATTATCAGTAAAATCTATCTACAACTTCTAATGAATAGATGAATTTAAGTAAAAGTTTTGTGATAAATACAATACTCTTTCAAGTTACATTTTGGCAGTTAGCACATCTCAATCTTAAACTTTAAAATTATCACATTATATTTACCCCAAAGTCATTTCGACATTAAGGTAACCTTAAATTATCTCTTATTAAATTATATTGAAAGATCGTAAAGTTAAAAAGTGAAACCAATATATCGTTCTAAAAAAATATATCAATTTCAAAATACAATTCAAGGATAATATTTTATACAAAACTTTAATTAAATAATATAAACGGTTGATAGTGTTTTTTGTGGCAAGTACTTTGAACAGTTCGGCAAGGGCAGAGATTAAATTTTTCCTTTTGGAGGGACATGTGTTCAGAGGGTGAGTATTATTCCTCGGCCAGAAAGAGAGCTCGGACACAGTCTCCCGGATTTGACCGACCAGAGTATGTAGCTTGGCACAGTTTTCAAAGACCGACCGCATCAGAACTTGTGCCGACCACAGTAGTCCAGCATATCAGATTCATTGTCGCCCTTTCCCGAATTCAAGATATCTGTATAGCAGGTAGGTCGGAAGAGGAAAGAGCAGTTCCTTTCGTCATCTGGCCGATCTCTTAGGAGCCCGATGTAGGATTAGGGCAACCGGAATTCTTTCCCTCCTAAAGCTCTCGCATTCAAAATTAAGCAAACTACCATCATTAAATAAAGAGGGTCTGACAACGCGCCTTTACTGCGTGATGTGATAGAAATCCCTTAGGAATGTTCTGTTTTCGGTGGTATTAGAATGGGGAAGGGAACCTGTCCAAATCACCGAATATCTGTAAATCTTTTAGACTGACGCCAGAGAGGTGCAGGAACAGTATCCATGTAAAGTAGTATATAAAGAAAGTTTAATCACATTTGTAAAAAAGGAGAGAAGAAAAGAAAAAATATATTTTTCGTTTAAACACAACTTGTAAGAGAACATCAAAACAACCTACTCGGTTCCTTTAGATCTCAGCCTAAACAGATCGGCCGAACCTCACCCCTCTTTGTTACCGTGGATGTAGGCTGGACGAGCTCCGCCGAACCACGTTAAATACTTTCTCTCTGATCTTCCTCTGGTTTATTCTGGTTTTTCGCTAAATTTGTTTTTGGTCATCTCCAAACCAAACAAATTAAAGGTTGATGGAAGGTTGTTTCGGGGGAGTTATCCTGAAACTGCCCCTGTAACGAAAATCAGCCTTCAACATAAACTATAAATTTTAGTATAGAAAAATAACAAACATTTTTTAAAAACCCCCCAAACAAATTTATCTTGATAATCTTTAAAAATTTATAAGATACAAAGTATTTCCAACTTCAATGTACATAATAAATAAACACAGTATTAATTATTTAAAAAACTATATTTTTCCTAACATAATCTAAACATTCATTCATAATAATTAACAAAAAAGTAAATGAATCTATCTCTAAATTATGACATGTATATCGACTAATAATAAGTAATTTTACAAATTAAATATCTAATTATTCAATAAATGAGTGTCACATCAACAATTAATCTATCCACGTTTTATCTTTGAGATGCAACCAATGCGGGCTGCTACATTTCTAAAGAGAGTCGCATTTTGTTAAGTCGTACAGAAAAAATAAATAAATAAAAATGTTTTTTTGGTTACAAATAAATAAATATATTAATTACCATAACCATAAGAGCGCGTTTTTATAATTGCTTTTTTCAACTTATTTCCGTTAAATAGTCATGGTTTCACAGGAAAGTTTTACATTATTCTATGCAATTTTCTCCTTGAGTTTCTGTTTCTCTATTCAATCATGTTAATTTCGATCTCTGTATTTTTCTTTTTATCTTATGACAAAATTAGAAACATTCATTAATATAAACCGAACAATTACAGCATACGTATTTCCAATTTTCTCTAAAACACTCTCTGTATCCGACGCCCAACCAGAGCCTAGCTAATGTATTTTTATTTTATTTGAAATTGTTGGAAATCTTATCGATAAATTATCCCTTCCGGGCTTAAGCGGAGTAGGTAAAACTCTCGGATGTCTCTAGCTCTTACAAGAAACGTATTCACTGGATTCGAACCCAATACCTTAAGGTGGGATTCTGAGCCCTACACCACCAAGCCTAGCTACTGTATGTATATGATAAATAATGAAAACAAAATAAGAAGAAGAAAGAAACAAAAGAATTGTAATGCTGTCCCCTCTCTTTGAAATTCTCTTTTGAAGAAATTGAGACAGCTAATTCAATTATAGGAGGGTTTAAGCTTATAAAATATTAAATATAAGAGAGGATCCTTATTATTACCCTTATGGTCAAGAGGGGAAGGATATTTTTACATGATGACACTTTATATATATAAACAAAAATCCAAAATAAATAAATGGTTATTCCATGAATTTTCACAAACAGGATTGATTTATTTATTACTTATCCCATGTGGGTTGTATTACATAAAGAAAGGCTACTTGAAATTTCACTTTTATTTTTGTTAACTAATATTATGCTTCTCATTTAATTAGATGGGTATAATTCAACAGCGATGCGAGGTTTTGCACGAGCATGTAATGGTTTAGCCATAAGGAGATCAATTTTTGATTCAGTAAGATCAATCTTCTTTTCATCTGATGGTACGCTCCAATCAAACCCTTGAAGAAGCCTCGCTAATAGTATACAGACATCTCAGAGCCAAGTGATGCGCCCATACAACTGCGTCTTCCTCTACTAAATGTAAGAAATCTTAATTCTGGTTCAGTCAACTCAATTTGATGATGATGATCAACTGAAGAAATATGACGTTCTGGTATGAATTTTAATGGATCTTTCCAAACATTAGGATTTCGACCAAGCCCTATTCGACTTATCAAAACGTGACTGCCTTTGGGAATGAAGTAACCGGCAATTATGGCATCACGACTTGAAACATGGGGCAAGTTAAATGGTGCAACAGGATGAAGGCGAAACACCTCCCTTAAACAGGCCTTGACATAATTGAGATGCGGGATGTCAGATTCTTGAACAAGTCTCTCTTTTCCAACAATTCCATCTATTTCGTCTGTTGCCTTTTTAAGAATTTCTGGCTGGTTGATCATCTCTGCTATTGCCCATTCTACTGCGTTCGATGGATTATCAACTGTTGCAAGCATAAGATCCTACAAGTATATATAGATTTATAAGTTTGAAAATTTCTTCAAGAGATTTAAGCATTCACTAAGATTTTCATACTAACATAAGCCACATTATAGTGTGGCTCATTATAACATAAACAACATCATATATTAGATTTTTTTTTATAAATTTTATTGTTTGTATATACAAAGATATTTAGATATCTTACCATGCATTGAGCTTTGATCTCGTCTACTGATAATGATGGCCTCTCATTTTCATCCTTTGCTGAAATCAAGACGTCTATCAAGTCCTCATCGGTTTCCATCTTCTTCCCATCTCTCCATTGTTGTACTCTCTCATCTATAATCGAATCATGATACTTGGTGATCGTTTTCATAGCATCACCTATAATTTTTTCATGGCCCTCTAAATCGAATACCCTCATCCAGGGAATATAATCTGATAAAACGAACGAATAAAGGTGTTGAAGTACAACAAAGAGTGAGTCAACATGTTCTTTTTCTTCAAATCCAGGCCCTCCATCCTCTCTTCCTTCACCGAAATATCTCCTGTTAAACATCATCTTTCTGATAACATTTCCGCAGTACTGACGGGTTACAAGTCTGACATTTATAACAGAACCAGTTGTAGCAGTTTTGCACTGATTATAAACAAAGCGAGTAAGGTTGTCGACTTCTTCTCTTCTCTTAACGAGTAACGAGCGAAGTCGTGACGAATTTAACACGTGAGAAGCCACCACCTTTCTCATTTTCTTCCATTGTTCTCCCAATGGCACGACTGCTATTGACAAGAATCCACGACTAGAGTACTCTGTCCCCATTGTAAGCGGCCTTGATGCAAAGACTGCATCATTATCTTTTAAAACTTCCAAAGCAATTTCTGGCGAAGTCACTGGAATAACATGAACGTTTCCTAGACGGATGCAAGAAATATCCGTGTTCAGTTCTTTCATGAGACCATGTATCCAATTGAAAGCTGGCTTGTTCCTCCACATTTCTGGAAGGTTTCCAACAATTGGCCATCGAGCCGGACCAGGAGGGAGAGGTAGCTGCTTCATTCTTTTCTGGGTCCTAACCTGGATTTTGAGAAAGACTGTTAGAAATATATAGAGGGAGACAATCACATGCATGGTGCGTTATTTTTTGTAATAAATAAATGTAGGTAACAAATATAAATATATATATATATCAGAATATATTTAATTATCTTAATACCTTGAATAGTTGGTCCTGAGCAAATGAAAACATATCCTTCACAAATCTCCGAATACTTCCATGTTTCAGTTGAAAGATGGTTAGTGCAACTAGGGCAATGAGTGTCACCAAAACAATGGATTCAAAACTAGGATTATTTTGAAGGAGAGGGAGGAAATCCATGGAGGAAATTTGGATTCAAAAGTATCAGCAGAACGATTTAATGGCTATCAAAGCAGAATGCAATGCTTGATGATTTATTGAAGAGGAGGCTCTCTCTGTGTGTGTATATATAGAGATGGTAGTCAAGTTTAGCAATTTTCAAATGATGGGATATATTATATAATAATCACATTATTCAATCGTGAAATTTCACACCTTTCTTCATTATTCAGTCATGAAAGTTCACGTGTTGCTTCTGTTGTTTGTTTATCAAGTTCTATGCTCATTTTTTATATTGTGGTAAGTCTTGAAGCACACGTACATGCAAGTTGGGTTACAATTTGTCTTTATATTAGAAATCAATTTAAATTTCAGAATAATAATAATAATAATAATAATATAATAATAATAATAATAATAATAATAATAATAATAATAATAATAATAATCATGCGGCCACTTGTAATTGTTCATTCAGTAAAAAAAAAAATTAATTAAAAAACTAAGACTTGCGAATATTAATATTATTTGCTCCATCGAAGTTCTAAATTTTAAAATATCCCCTATTATTTAGACTCTTGTTCCATCGAAGTTCTAATTTTTAAAATATCCCCTATTATTTAGACTTTTATAAATTCTAACCCCATTATCTGGTATAAGTTCATCCATCACCCTATCTGGCGTTAGATTAAACCTTGGGTGACTAAATTACATAAATATCCCTGACTGCAATTGTTTAAAGGTGTAATTAGAGGTGGCCGGCGGTTCGGTTCAATTCCGAATCGGAACCGAACCGGTTTGATTTCGATTCCGGTTCTGGTTCCAGTCGGTTTTTTTAAAAAAAAAATTGAGATGAATAAAATAATATAATTTTGAATTTGAATTTGAATTTGAATTTATATAATAAACTTACATTACATAATAATTACATTAAATTATAAATAAAATTCTTACATAAAAAAAATAAATTAAGGAGCTTGAACTTAAATTTTTAAAAACTTAAGTTGCCTACGTATCCTCCAGGGGTGAGAGGAATCAAAACTCACGTAGTTCCATTAAATTTGAAAGATATTTTCCCCATTGTATTTTTACAATTATTTAATTATCAATCATCATATGTGGCTGTTGATCCTTCAGCTCCGCTTGCACTTGTAGATGCATTATTGAACAAGTCTTCAAATTCATCAGGGGCATCTTGTTGTTGCCTAAGATCAGCTCGGGTCCAATCATCCACACATGTTGTTGCTTCTAGAGTGCTTGGATGTAATGACGACCGTCTGACTTCCAATATATTGCCTCTGATGCTAAAGGCTTGCTCAACCGCAACGGTGGAAACATGTGCTGCCAATATCTTTTTAGCAATAATTGATAATACAAGATATACATTTTGATGTCGGTTCCACCATCCAAGGATTTGAAAATTTTTACTAACTAAATATTCAGTTGAAAACTCAAAATTTGTAGATAAATAATTATCTAATTCTGGGTTATTAGTCGTGTTATCCCTATATTTTTTATTTCGTTGTAATAACCAACGATCACATGCGCTAAGTCTAGATTCCACTACGGTCGTTTCGTTACTACTAGATTGTCCTACTGATTACAAGTTATATCTTATGACATATTCATTAAATAACTCTATTAAGTCGTTTTTTATTTTAACTATTATTCTTGTAATATCAATTTCATTGGTTATTCCTAAATATCCATAGTAAGCGGGTAAAGCACTATTCAAACCTTCTAATTTAAATCTAGGATAAAAAACAGCAGCAATAAGATAAAATAAAGGAATGTCTATAAAATAATTCAATCATTTTCGTTTCATAGCAGTAATAGCTTCTAACAAAACAATATCATTAGGATCACTACTATCAACATGCTCATCGAGAGTTCCAACAATATTCAAACTTTCAAGAATAAATAAATGTGCCGTAGAATAATAAACTCCGCTAAAAATTGATGTAGCATCATTAAATACTTTTAAAATCTCTAATTTTTTTTTCACAAACTTCCCATTGACTAGGAAAAAGTGTGATATGTTGAACATTTTTTAGGAAAAAAACTACATAATGCATCTTTGTATTACAAAGCTTGACATAAAAGAAAATAAGTTGAATTCCAACATGTTGGAACATCTCATGAAAATTTTATCGGTTTAATACCATTAAATTTACAAAACTTGGCACATTCTCTCCTAACTTGAGAATAAGACCAAATACAATTAAGTGCAGTTTTAATAGGCTCAATGAAAGGTTCTAACTTTTCCAAACAATCTTGAACACATAAATTAAGGACATGACATGTGCAACGAACATGAAAAAAATGACCCCCTAAATTTGGTTCGCATAGTTGTATTAAATCTTTGATTGATGCAGTATTTGCAGATGCATTATCAAATCCAACATTTAAAATTTTACCTAATAAACCATATTCATCAAAAATTACTTTAATCATTTTATAAATATTTTGGCAGTATGTTATTCATCAAAAACTCTAAATGCAATAAGTCATTTTTGCATGTTCCGTGATGCATCAATCCAATGACAAGTCACACCCATATATGAGTGTGTTCGCCAATGGTCACTTCAAATATCATAACAAATAGATAGACGTCCTTTAATATATCTAAATGTTTCATTTAAAAAAAATTTGCATCTTTATATAATTTAAAAAATTTGACGTTTTGTTGTATTTCTAGTCATTCTACATGCAGCATGATTTAAAGCATTTTGAACGTAATTCGTAAAAATAATTTTTTCACCAAAACTTAAAGAAAGATGTGTCATACAAAGTTAATTTAGCAAATTCTTCTCTATTTTTAGCATCAGAATATTTAAATAAATCTAAAGCACTCGTATCTCTACTAGATGATGCGTACCTGGCCATTTGAGTTTGCGTCGTATCAAGTCCAAGCTCAACCGCATGATGTCTTTCTAGGTGTTTGATCATATTGTCGTATCCACCAGAAAATTTGTAAGAAACCCCACAATGGTTGCATACTGCTCTTGAACCTTCATCAGCAACGTCTAAATGAAAATGAATTTTGAAAACATTCGAGGAACGAGACTTAACTTCTCTTCTCTGTGAACCGATACTAGGGCCGCTCTATTGAGTTGGCACATTTGACATTGTATTCTCAGATGAGCTTGCTATTAGAGAATTGAGAATGATAAATTGTAATTTCTAATTTGTAAATGAGAGAATTGAGAATAAGATAATTGAGAGAATTGAAAGAATTGAGATTGAGAATTGAGAAATTGGTGTGTTGAAATAATGAAAAATCACCTCTATTTATACATTTTTAGAATATTTTTGTGATACCTAAATTATCCCTAAAATTAACCGTTTTATTACCGTTATTAGGGGTAATTTTGGAAAATTAAAATAAATTTTTTAATTTTTTTTTTAGAAATTGGTTGGATAACACCCAACGACTAGTAGCCGTTGGGTGTTATCGTTGGAACCCTAAGGTTCCAACGGTTCCAACCGGAACCTTACGGTTTCGGTTGGAATCGTTTGGAATCACTGGAACCGTCATGTTTTCATTGATAGCTAACGGCACCTACAGCTTAACATATTTCTTAACAGACCCGTCATGTCCTTCATGTTTATCATTTTATTCAGCAATGTGGTTAGGGATGATATCTGTCGAAATTGTAAGGGTATGTGTAAAATTATCCCCCATAATTTATTAAAATTAATTAGGTTCAATTTGTCTTTGTCGGCATTCAGCAACAGCGAAATCTGACCCATTCATTTAATAAATTTTGGTAATATTATATATTTGTTTTAAGAATAGTGATACATATATTTCATGAGTATATAATTATAATTCTAAATCAATTAAGAAATATTATGTGTATAAAAAATTATTTAATTAAATAAAATAATTAATTTTAAATCACAATTAAACTGTGATTCTATCTTTAAAGAATATTCATTCGGTATATAATTCATCATTATTATTGTTTTAAAGACTACTATGAACACAGCTTCTTAGGAAATTATATTTGTTCCTTACCGGGGAGAGGAGTTCTAAATGAAGGGAATATTTTTCCATGATAATTAATTAATTAAAGGGAGACCATCAATATCGACAATGCCATTTACAACTTTTTTTTAAAGATAAAAGAAGGTAAAGTTATATATAAATTGATTTTTAGATGGCTCATCACATCTTTCTATCATCAGATTGATAGTTTTAGAAAACACACTGTGCTATTTTTTGCCAGATATAAAATTTTTTAAAAAATAATAGTTGTACATAGAGGAAACAAAAATATGAAAAAAAATTAATTATAGAATACCAATATTCTACGTTAATATTATTTTTTAACTGTAGAATATCGATATTTTGTGATTAAATTTTGTCATAATTTTATCATTCGATTTTGTACAAATATCATACTCTAAAATATATAAAAGCGAAAAAAGAAAAAAAAAATTGAATTATAAGAATCAAAAATAAAAATGGAAATCCATGGTCTTTTGGTTTTCTTCTCATTCTTTTGCTTTTGTTCTCTTATGATAATTTTTTTGTCGCTTTTATACGTATCCTAACTTAATCCAAAAATTAACTTGAGAGTATAGATTTGTCTATTATATTTTAAGTCTCTTCATTCATCTTATGAGATATTTTTCATCAGCATTATCTTCATACGCATATGTTTTGTCTACTATATCACATAAGTATCTATGAGTCTATTTTTAATTCATTCATTCATATCATCCAAATTGAGTTAAGCCCATGTGAATTTTAAAAAAACAATCTAGTGTGACAAATTTTACGTTGCGATTATATAATGATCATACCAAGTCTAAATTTCCACAGTGATCTTTTTTTTTTAAAGAGACTCAATTTTAAACCAAATAAAAAAGATTATAATTCAAATAAAATTTAATAAAATTCATAGAATAAAATACAAATATATTAATAAAAGTGGTATAAGTTTATGGGTCATGTTAACGAGTGCTATAAGGGTACTTATTAAAGATCCGTTTTAGGAAAATTTTCACATAACTTTTGTGGGAAATACAACAAATTGTCAAAACATTACTTACTTTTTTCTTTTTTTTTTTTCATGAAATTTTTATAAAATAGATTCTTAAGGAGTGCTATTAGGATACTAGTTAGTATTTTCCTAAATTTATATTAAAAAATAAAAAGAACCCATATTTTTTATTCCTAAAATTTATTTCCTTATTTTCAAAAATAATAATAATTTATTTCCTTAAAAAAATTAGTCGTATTTGACCATTGTATATCGCTAACATTAGGGGTGTCAAAACGAATCAACGAATCGAATTTGTGTCGAATCCTAAACGAATCGAATCGAAATATGATGGATTCGTATTCGATTCGTTTATTAAACGAATCCTAATATCAGAATTCGTATTCGATTCGTTTAATAAACGAATCGAATACGAATATTCGTTTATTCGTTTAGTCAATGATATTATTTAATAAAATAATTTACCACACTTGATTTACATCAATTATTCATTAAGATATACATATGAAATGTGCAATTAATATATTTACTAAAAATACCTCACAAAATACCGAAAAATATTAATTTTTCTATGATAATTAGCTATAATTTCTCGAATATTAATTGAAAATTAACAATAACTAGTAAATAAAAATAATAAACGAATAAACGAATCAATGAGCTTAAATTCGTATTCGATTCGTTTAATAAACGAATCGAATCGAATTGACCCATTTATTAAACGAATCCATTTTTTCAAACCCGTATTCGCTTTAAAGCGAATCGAATCGAACGAATAAACGAATCCTGACCCAAATTGACACCCCTAGCTAACATTAGCAAATGAAATTGAAATATTTGGAATTTCTCTAACTAAAAAAAAAAAAAACGGACCCTTCACTTCCTTTCCAAAAACAACTGACGTGGGCAATAGTGATGGAAGTAATATGCGGTGAAAAATAATATAGTCACAAATATCAAGTAGGTCAAGCCTGTATTATTTGACCATCAAAAACTGATGTGGAAATTAGAATTATTATTAATTTATTATTATTATTCTGAATGATGTGGTCATTATAGCTGAAGTTTATTATTATTATTATTATTATTATTATTATTTAATAGTTGCTGGTTTATGTATACAATTAAATCCTCGTCAATCAATTTAAGTATGCTGAGAAAGAGAGGCAACTGTCAACAACGTGTCCAATTCTAAGAATTCGGTGACGATGAAGAATGTGGCTTGTTGCTATGCATGCATTTTGACTCACCTTTCTTGACACTTGCTAGTTTGAAACTCATGTTTGATACTGATAGAGTGCTAAAAAATAAATTTTGAAAAATGATATTTATATAAAATGGTGATAAAATAATATTAAAAACTATATAATTTTGAATGTTAAGAAAAAATTAAAAAAATAATAATAATCAAAACTACATAATTTTATTTATTATTTTATCATCATTTTGTCACTTTTATATATATATATATAGGTCAATTTTAGACCCGGTCACAGTTCCAGTTCAGAATCGAAATCGAACTGAACTGGGTGGAACTATAAGGTTACAGTTCCATAAGGTTCAGATTCCAAAATCGGAAGGAATCGAAACCTATTTCGATTCGGTTACGGTTCCACTTTCGGAACCGAACCGGAACCATTTTTTTATTCCAAAAATGAAGGATTTAATCGGAACCAAATCGATTTTTAAATATTTTGGAATTGTAACTGAACCGATTTGATTACAGTTTCAGCTTCTCGGAACCGAATCGGTGACTGGATCTAGTCCGTTTAAAAAATAAATTTCATTACTCAGGTCAATTTTCACCAACCTATTTTTGACCGGGTTAGAAAAATTAACGCAAACCAATCCAAAATGCAAACAATTTAGTTGGGTTGACTTGATCAGGTTTTTTATAATTAATATTATATAAACCCTACAATATAATATAATAATACTTATGAAAAGTCTTTTAAAAAGAAATCGCTGACATAAAATGGTTGAAAATTGAATTGACAATGGGAACATCAGTTGCAGTAAAATTTGAACAAGTCGCAAAACCATTTTTTACGGCATATTTCACCAGTCACCGTGCTCCTTCAATTCTACGCAAATACTTTTTCATTTATTATTACTTCTATCCTTTCAGTAATTTTTTGATGTAACATGATATTATCAATAAATTAATAAATGATATGTATTTAATATCAATATTTTTAATTATTTTTTAATATTTTAACATGCGTACCAATAAATTATTGGATTGTTACACAAATTACGTGGTACTTCATTGTATTGTACTATTCTTCATATATAAAATAATATGAAGTGATAACCTTTCCATTTTCTAAATTCTTGACCAAAGACTATAACACTAAACAATCAACAATAATTGCTACTTTTATTTTTAGAAAATATCCTTTTTATTTCTGTCTTTGAATATTGTGTTATTTGATTGTGGGATTTGAATTCAATATTAAACTGAGTTATATACTGAATTTTTTTATATATTATATTGTGAAGTTATTGAATAATAATTTAATGATAACTCAATCTTTAACCGTATATTTCTATTAAAACACATGTATTAAAAGATTATGAAAAATTTAACACAATTCAATTCACCACTTGATCAAAATTGATGATTATGTTCATTATCTCGTAATTTCTTCTCATGTACTTGCCATATATACACATCTGCTTCTTGGAATAAATATGCTCATGGGAATGACTATATGTATTTTATTATTATCACAAAATTTACTAATTTAGAATTGTTATGTTAATTGATGTCGGAACTTAACATAATTTTATTTGTTTTTTAAAATCCAAATATATTTTAATATTTTAATCCAAATATATTCTTGGTAAACTGCTGGCTCCAAAAATTGGGTCGAGCGTGGGTGTGACAGAGGAACAGATTCTCAATATAAATTATTGATTTCTGACAAACGATTGTAGAACCAGGTCTCCAAAGCCTGCAAGGGATAGGGCCTATAGGCAATTGGAATTTAGGAAGACGCTAAAAAATGATTAAGAATTTAAACTAATGGAATTGAAATCTACGAGGATGTTAAAAAAGACTAGGAAATAAAAGGTACTAGAATGGAAGCTTTACTGTAATTGAAATCTAAAATTACAAAGATTATGAAACTGAGTTCTACTGGAATTTGAATAAACTACAACTATAAAGTAAGACTTTACTAGAAGATTAACTACATAGTATAACTAGTAGAAATGACATGTTGAGTTTTTGGATTAAAGTGTTGGAGAGAGGTCCCTTCTTCTGTGCTCCTCTTTAGTTTTTATAACTCCTGAAAATAACTGTCTCAAAATGCTCCTCAACTTCTTACGCATGTTCCGCATGTCTTGTTAACTTCCTCCACTCATCCTTCAAGTCCCTGCACTTTTCTGTTAACTTCATGCTTCCAACTCTCTACATTCATTTATTCCAGGAAGCTTGTGTTTGTATTTGTGGATGAATGATTTTAGCATGAAGTGATTTTCTCTTATGGCTTTGAAAATAACTTCCTCCATTAGTTTCTCAACTTTTTGCTCACGTTCTACAGGTACTGTTAACTTTCTCCACCCATCCTCCAAGTTCGTGTATTCTTGCCATGTCCTGGTAGCAATCATCACGTCCTGCAAACACACACTCTTACACTTGCTTCTCATATCCCGCAATTGATTCCTCCACTTTCTCTCATGTAACTGCTATCCGCGTTATGCACTTGTTTTTTAAGGAAACTGCTACAAGATGGAAGAAAATTGGTACAAGTTCAATTTTTTGGAGGAATCATTTGTAGATAATTTTTATCTTTGATTCCCTTAAACTTAGGTCCAGTTCTTCTGATAATTGGACTGGACTTGAATATTTTGGGTACAAACATAAATATTTTATTAAGATAATTGAAATCAAACTCAACCAAAAGACAACATAATTTTATTCTCTTGGTTATTCATTATTTAAAGTGATATTTGTATGTGAATCGTTGGTTTAATATCCAATAAAATCAACTATTAAATCCAAAGACGTGGATTGATGTGTCTTAATATAACTACTACGTCGTAATGTATTATAAAAGTTATAACTACCACGTCCTAACGTATTAATAAAAGTTAATAACTTATTAATTCTAATAATGATATGTGAATAATATTTTATAAAATGGCGTTGCTAACATACCCTTGCGTATCTATTAAGGAATGTTAAGGAATATGAAATCAATATCCAAAATAGAATTCCTAGTACCATTAGGATTCATGGTTCTATTATATTTCCCTATTAGATACAGATTTCCTATATTCATTATTATTGTTCATTACTATAGGATTATGATTCTTTTTCTATTTTGGTTTTCTATGTAGCCTATATAAAGTCCCCTACCATTGTAAATTCAGACATAGTGAATTCAAGACTTTCTTTCATTATCTAACATGGTATCAGAGCCCAGGTTCTCCTTTTTCTAATTTCACTCTCTCTCCTTTCATCGGTGTTTGGGGATCGCGGCCACCATCGGCACGTGAACCTCACGCGCCACCCCTTCGCACCACCTCTTCACAAGTGTGCTATGGGCCTGCTCCTTTCAGGTTTCGCCTCTTTTTAAAATTTTGCTTCCGCTCTCTGTTGGGATTTAACTCCCTCTCTGTCGGGCTTCGGCTCTCTGTCGAGATTTCACTCTCTCTTTGGCTTTGGTTCTCACGGGCTTCGGCTCTCTTTCGGGATTTCGCTCCCTTTTTCGGCTTCGGCTTTATTTCGGGATTTCGCTCATTTTTTCGGCTTCGGCTTTATTTCTAGATTTCGCTCCCTCTTGGGCTTAAGCACTCTTTCGAGATTTCGCTCCCTTTTTTCGACTTCGGTTTTATTTCGGGATTTCGCTCCCTCTCTGGCTTCGGCACTCTCGGGCTTCGGCACTTTTTCGGAATTTTGCTCCCTTTTTCGGCTTCGGCATCCTCTTGGGCTTCGGCTCCCCCTTCGGGCTTCGTAGGTTAAAGCTCATCCATTATCTCAAGGTTTCCAGCCTCCAAGTTTCAAGATTTTCAGTTTCAGAACCCCGCTCTCTGATTTCAAGATGCAACCTCAAGCTTACTCCTTCGTTACCAGCTTGAGTTTGAGTGGGGTGTTAAGGAATGTTAAGGAATATGAAATCAATATCCAAAATAGAATTCATAGTACCATTAGAATTCATGGTTCTATTATATTTCCATATTAGATACAGATTTCCTATATTTATTATTATTGTTCATTACTATATGATTATCATTCCTTTTCTATTTTGGTTTTATATGTAGCCTATATAAAGGCCTCTACCATTGTAAATTCAGACAGAGTGAATTCAAGACTTTCTTTCATTATCTAACAGTATCTGATACCCAGGGGTTGTTAGCATTAAAAAAAAGAAAAAAAAAAGAGTAACTGGTTGCAACAACCGGTTGCAACCAGTTACTCAAAAAAAAAATTATTATTTTTTATTAAATAAATTATAAAATATTGATAAAAATAAAATAATACAAAAAATTTATTGTATGTTTTTAAAAATTTATTTTTATAAAATATTGATAAAAATAAAATAATATAAAAATTTTGATAAAAATAATATAATATAAAAATTTATTGCATATTGATTGGTAAAAGTTGCAAGTTTAATGGTAGAAGTTGCATATTCAATGGTCATAGTTACATGTGCGATTTTTGAGGCATATGCAATTGCATGTTATTGCTAAAATTTCAAGTCCAATGATTTTATTTTGCATGTTTATTGCTAAAGGTTTCATCTTCGAAATATTGCATATTTATTGGTGAAAGTTGCAAGTTTAATGGTAGAAGTTGCATATTCAATGGTCATAGTTACATGTGCGATTTTCGAGGCAGATGCAATTGCATGTTATTGCTAAAATTTCAAGTCCAATGGTTTCATTTTGCATGTTTATTGCTAAAGGTTTCATCTTCGAAATATTGCATATTTATTGGTGAAAGTTGCAAGTTTAATGGTAGAAGTTGCATATTCAATAGTCATAGTTACATGTGTGATTTTCGAGGCAGATGCAATTGCATGTTATTGCTAAAATTTCAAGTCCAATGGTTCAATTTTGCATGTTTATTGCTAAAGGTTTCATCTTCGAAATATTCCATATTTATTGGTGAAAGTTGCAAGTTTAATGGTAGAAGTTGCATATTCAATGGTCATAGTTACATGTGCGATTTTCGAGGCAGATGCACTTGAAATTTTAGCAATAACATGAATATTTATTGGTGAAAGTTGCAAGTTTAATGATAGAAGTTGCATATTCAATGGTCATAGTTACATGTGCGATTTTCGAGGCAGATGCAATTGCATGTTATTGCTAAAATTTCAAGTCCAATGGTTTCATTTTGCATGTTTATTGCTAAAGGTTTCATCTTCGAAATATTGCATATTTATTGGTCAACCTTGCAAGTTTAATGGTAGAAGTTGCATATTGAATGGTAATAGTTACAAGTGCGATTTTCGAGTCAGATGCAATTGCATGTTATTTCTAAAATTTCAAGTCAAATGGTTTCATTTTGCATGTTTATTGCTAAATGTTTCATCTTCGAAATATTGCATATTTATTGGTGAAAGTTACAAGTTTAATGGTAGAATTTGCATATTTAATGGTCATAGTTACATGTGCGATTTTCGAGGCAGATGTAATTGCATGTTATTGCTAAAATTTCAAGTCCAATGGTTTCATTTTGCATGTTTATTGCTAAAGGTTTCATCTTCGAAATATTGTATATTTATTGGTGAAAGTTACAAGTTTAATGGTAGAAGTTGCATATTTAATGGTCATAGTTACATGTGCGATTTTCGAGCAGATACAATTGCATGTTATTGCTAAAATTTCAAGTCCAATGGTTTCATTTTGCATGTTTATTGCTAAAGGTTTCATCTTCGAAATATTGCATATTTATTGGTGAAAGTTGCAAGTTTAATGGTAGAAGTTGCATATTTAATGGTCATAGTTACATGTGCGATTTTCGAGGCAGATGCAATTGCATGTTATTTCTAAAATTTCAAGTCCAATGGTTTCATTTTGCATGTTTATTGCTAAAGGTTTCATCTTCGAAATATTGCATATTTATTGGTGAAAGTTGCAAGTTTAATGGTAGAAGTTGCATATTTAATGGTCATAGTTACATGTGCGATTTTCGAGGCAGATGCAATTGCATGTTATTGCTAAAATTTCAAGTCCAATGATTTCATTTTGCATGTTTATTGCTAAAGATTTCATCTTCAAAAGATTGCATATTTATTGGTATAAGTTTCATGTCTAATGGTTGTAGTTTGACGTTTATTGTTAAAAGTTGAGTTTCTAATGGTCATTATTTAATTTTTTATTTTTCAAGCATAAAATATTTGTTGCATCTTTTAAGGTTGAAAATTGCATCTTAATGATTAAATTGCATATTGATGGTGTGAAGTTGCATGTATTGGTTATATCTAACAATTACAAATTATTCAATATCATGTTTATTACTTCGATTCGATCTCGATTTCGTGTTTAATGGTTATAAGTTAATACAAAAAGATGAAACATCACAAATAATGAGCACAAATTATTAATATTGATATCTATTTATATGTTTCGTTAATTACATATGTTAATTTAGCATGTATACGAGTTTTATACTTATTGTTTTCGCTTACAATTTTTATTCATTACGGTTATGGGTGGCAATTTTTGGTAAGGATTTCATTTATTTATTCGATTCAATTCGCTTTAAAGCGAATGTGAGTTTCAAACAATGTATTCGTTTAATCAATGGGTCGATTCGGTTGAAAGCGTTTAGTAAAGTTATGGAATACGAATTTAACATCATGAATACGTTTATTCATTACTGAATCGTTTTATTATTTTCTTTGACCAATTATTTTTCAATTAAGATTCGAGTAATTATGCCTAATGGTTCATATAAAAAAAAATTTCGATATTTTGGTGAGGTATTTTTAATAAATATATTAATTACATGTGTTATGGTTTAATTTTCGTTAATTATATATGTTAATGAGCATGCATATGAGTTTGAAAAAATCGATTCCATATTAAATTAATCAATTTTCTACTTATTTATTTATGTAAATATTAAATTCAGTTATAATTAATAGTATTTCGGATATTGACTAAAGTTAATGAGCATGGAGGAGAATTTTTTAAAATTTTGTTTATACAATAATTTTTATTTCATATCCCTCATATGAAAGGTATTTAGTATGAAAATTAATTTTTATTAGTTATTCATGTATGATTCATTTTATTATTTTATTTTATCAGTTATTGGTATTTTTCAATTAAGATTCCAGTAATTATGGCTAATTACCTTTGGAAAAATAATATTTTCGATATTTGTTCATGTATTTTTATTAAATATATTAATTATAGATTTTATGGTTTAATTTTCGTTAATTATATATGTTAATGAGCATGCATATGAGCATTTATTAAACGAATCGAATCAAATGTTTTAAAAGAAATCGATCCCATATTAAATTAATCAATCTTCTACTTATTTATTTATGTAAATATTAATTTTGGTTATAATTAATAGTATTTCGGTTATTAACTAAAGTTAATGAGCATGGAGGAAAATTTTTAATTTTTTTTATAAATAATTATTATTTCATATGAAAGGTAATTACTATGAAATTGATTTTTTATTAATTACAGAAGATGAGAATTTTTTTAAATTATATTTGTTGCCTTAAATTTTTTAATTTACTTAATTTAATGACCATTTACTCCTACATTTGTGAGATGGGCTTAAGATGAGCTGCTCAAAAAGGAAATTAGGGCCAAATCCATAACATGGGCCTCCTATTCTTTTCAACTTACTTCATTAATGGAAATTAAAATTTGCAGTGAAGAGTTATTTGAAGTCCACGTTGTATGATTTTATTCGACAAATATATCGTGCATTGTATTGCATACGGCATAAAGAATCAAAAGACGAGTTTGATTCGACCCATAGTAGTCCAGTTTTAACGACACATCTACATAGCATCGAAAAACATTCTTCTGAGGTTTCTACAAAGAATGTATTTCAATGGGTTCGGGAAGAGATAGCTTGTTAGTCATCGTTAATTATGATGAATTGTGACAAGTCCATACGTTCGAATATATATACAATTACTAAGTTTTAGCACCCGGGCCTTAAATGGACATTTGTTTTTTATGTTGAAAGAGTGCACATTGCGTGTTCATGTAAGATGCTAGAGTCTTAAGGTATTCCATGTTCTCATATTTTTCATGTTATGAAATTGGAGCAAATGGTTCGTATACCGACTACGTTGATTATAGAGCGGTGGACCAAATCCACGAAGAAGTCTGCCAATTATATTGTGGATATTGCACCTCCTCACATGGACAATCACCTTATGGAGGTTGCTAAATTTGGTTCTTTGGCAGCAGCATGTAATAATTTGTGTTTTATTGCATCAAAAAATGAGCATGCTTACACATAAGCTTTATCTGAGATTCAACGGCTGACAAGCAAATTTCATGAAGTTATTGCGATTGAAGAAGATGGAATAGTTGGTAATGTTATGGGTTGTGATACAGGCATACAAGTCAAAAACCCTGGTATAATTAAAATAAAAGGATGTGCTAAAAGGTCAACGAATGACGTAATGAAAAATAGAAAATGTAGCCAATGTCAGCAAACGGGGCACAACAAAAGGACTTGTTCTATAAAAATTGTTACTGCTAATGATGAAGGTGGAAGTAGTATGAGTGGGGACTAGTGTATCTTCACAAACATATTGGATGCCATCGACACCAGAATGTTCATCAGGTATTAAGAATTAAGAAAATTTCAAGGGGGAATAATTGACTAGATTTGCTTATTTGTATTAAATTAATTTTTTTGTTTGTTAAAAAATTCGGTTCCTTCAAAGAATAATTGGTAGGTCAATATTTGTAGGTTTTGCAAGTGACGGTCTAACGTCATCTACGTATCCAACGCCATCGACTTCAAAAGCATTTGCAGGTATTAATATGTGAATGATTTTGAGAATTTATGATGACCGAACTGAATGAACATAAAAACTTTTGTAGGTTTCGGTAGTGAAAGCAATTTTTTTGGAACAGCTTCACAGTGCTGTTACGAAAACTGCACATGGTAGCCTTACTCCATGTAGTCTTTTATTTCATTCTTGGATGACATTTTGGATGCTGTAACTAGTACGTAGTAAGCATAATGGATGTTGTAATGGCACGTTTAGACCTCAAACAAAAATCATTGTAATGAAAATGTCTCATTATTTTGAATATGTTTTTATTTATCCTTACTTTATGTTTATTTTTATGAATGGTTTTATTTGTTTACTGACTTGTTTAATAGCTAATACATAAGACTAACGATAAAACATGAAATTTTGAAATTCGGTCGCGCTTGTTGTCCACAAACATGTGAATTTAGATCTAACAAATATGATTCTAGTTTATCAATCTTTTTTGTCAATTCGTCCAGTTTATTTTCCATCAATTTCATGCCTTGGGAGGTTTTTTTAACATGTTCTCCTATAGTTTCCTCAATTTTGTGTAGCCTTCTCATAATTGGATCGAATTCTTTCGCACGTACAAAACTGTCTTCGTGGCCAATGTCCTTCCTCATGGGAACCTAAAGAAAAATTAATAATAATAATTAATTTTTTAATGATAACTTGCAGCATACCATAAAAGGAAATTATTAAACGACTAATACCGCATTGCTCTCGAAACCACCAAATTTTTTCTCCTATTGAACAAATTTTTTATTTTCGTGGCAGTCCACTGCATGATAGGCCAACCATTCCTCGGTGAAGAGAGCTAGTAAGTTGAAGACGACATGTAGAAAATCTGCATAAACAAATAAATGTCATAATGATAAACATGGACTGCATGTCGGTAGCACCAACATGACGAAATTAAACAGATAAAATGTTATTAATTGCATACCATCAAAAATAAAATACATCCTCTAATTGAAGAAGTTTTGTTATCATTGACCTTCTTCACTCCATTCCATAAAAACTGAAAACACCAAGTAGCCCAATTTTTATATCTAATGGAGTTGACATCTTTCAATACATGCAGGTAATATGGGTTGATGTACGAGGCAGAAGTAGGACTTAGGATAGTACTGATAGCAAACAAACAAAAAAGGATACATAAATCATCATCAGCAGTGGTACTAGTGCTTAGTCTCTCAATCATAATTTCTATTGGGATGTCTTTCTTAGTAGTACAATACTAGGCTCTTAACTCAGATATGTTATTGTTTTCCCCATAATTCTCCAACTTGGAACCCCCATCGTCAATACCCATAACTGCAGCAAAAGTATCAGCACTCATACTGTATTCAGTTCCATTGAGTGTTATTATCCCTCTCTCTGTGTCACATTGTTTAACCAACCATCTACATAACTCTTGTCGCAATCTCCCACATCTGAGACCCATGAGGCTTCCAAATCCAAGCTCCCTTACAACTTCTTCTTGTTCAACAGTAAATGTGGAAACCATTTTCGAGAATTGAGTGACACTATCTTGATATTCCTCTATAGTTAGGGTCTTTATCTTCTACCTTCTCCTCCACTGGATCGCCTAATAATCCACGAGGCCACCTTTCATGGTTGTCAGATTCCTGATTATAATTGTTCACAAAAGCCACTTTCTGTTCCAAGCTCATTTTCTTCCAATTAGTTCCTATGTGACCTTTTATCTATAACCAAATAATATAGTAAAACCAAATAATATAGTGAAGGTTAATAAATCAAACTATAAAGTTAAATAACAAAGAACAGTTAAATGGTATATTGCATACCTCTTTGGTCAGTTTAACACCTTCTTCTTTCATCCGCTTTGATTCACACTTGCTGTAAATTAATTTTGTATGTACATCATCAAATAAACTTATTTAACTATTGAAACTATTTGGTTAGCTAGTAACTTACTAATAAAAGCACCATGCGTGTTTGCCCGGTCCATGGGGTTGATTATTCGTTTCAGTCCTCTTTTGTTTAGCCATTGTGTTTACAACAAAGGACAGAGACGATTGACTACAAATACATCAACAATGATAAGTAAGTTAATATAAAGTTGGAAAAAAACTTGACAACCACGTTAAATGTGAAGCTTCACAAACACGTATAATGCCAACAAATATTGTATTTGTACACAATAAAAACTATCAACATCCACTATATTTAAAAAAAATTACGTCAAAATATTAAACATAACAAACTTAATGGCTTACAATAATTCATTGTTTAACCCACAATTCAAAAGCAAACTGCTGATAAAACTATCAAAAAAACTATTACAATGTAATGATTTGAATTAGATGAAGATTGAAGAAAGTCACAAAAAGACAGATAAGTACAAAATCTAAGTCAAAAACTAATGATTTCAACTTTCAACATAATAAGGTATTCTATGTATATCAAAATCATCACCCATAAACATCAGCATATACAACTCACTATTAAAGGCAATAACATTAATGGTAGCCAAGACTTTATTTAAGATATTAACATAGATCTGACAATACTAGTATCCTGCATGTTCTGGTTTCATTATTCCGATTTAAACAAGTTACAGGCAATGTTTAACCTACAATTCAAATGCAAACGGCTTACAAAACTATAAATAAAAACTATCACATTCTTTAACCTACTATTCAAATGCAAACGACTTACAAAAGCTCATACTACATGTACATGCATGAAAAGTCATTAACGATATTCATTTCAACAATTCACTTCCCAAAAAAGTTAACAAAGACAATCTTACAGTTCCTTAAACTCATTCAGAAAAGTCAAACATAAGCTTTTTTGAAAAGGCTTGTACTTTACTTCCATATATTGTAGTTATAGCAGACAATGCACATAGATCTCCATTCATCAATCCATGAAACACTTACCATTTTAACATGAAAGGTAATGAGAAAACTGAAGGTATTTTACACAAGGTTTAGTTGAATCAGATGAAGATTGAAGGTCAATAAGCTTTTGGAATAAAAATATGGAAATACATTTATAAACATAATGATAAAATGAAGCAAAAATGTTCAAATAATCACTTCTTAGAACTAAAACAAAAAACAACACTCTACTTCAAATCACATGACCACAAAGACAATAGGTTCAAATCAAAAGTGAACCAAGAATATGGCAGCTCACCTTCAACAATCTACCATTGCACATCAGACATGTTCATGCACATCACAGTCTACAACACCGACTTTAATCAAAGTAACATGTAAAAGATAGGAAAGAAAAAGGCCATGTCACATATATCATCGATATCACTTGCTTTTCTATTTTTAACTCTATGTCAATAAGCAGAATCAATCGGCTTATTTCTTCCCATACAGTTATCAGTTACCAAATTAAATCATGAAAAACTCACAAAGTAAACAAAGCCTCAATATTTCTCAGACCATCAAATATTTCCAGTACCTTATCATTCTCTTGTCTATTTAGTATTCATCAGCCATTGCTGCCGAAAACTTCACAAAAAAATTCAGAATATTTGACATCAACAAGAATGTAAACAAATTCATACCACTAGACTTTTGTAAATATGTGTCTATGGCATTATAGGTCCAAAATGGCATTGTATAAACAGACTTTCAAATAAATAAAGATTATATAGTAACTTTCTTAACTATAACAAACCAACTAAGTTGCTAATACTCCAAAAATAGAGCACTCCACAAACTAAAAGTAACTAGGACCTACTGTGCAACCGAGTTGAACAGCGTGCGACAGCATTACTGTAGCAGCACATGCGACAACGTTGAACAGCAACAGAGTTGAACAGCAACAGAGAAGCAGCACTTGTGAAACGACGCCGGCGTTGGTGTAAGGTGATTTTAGGGCACAAAAATCCAACCACAAAAATTTGGTGTAAGGCGATTTTAGGGCACAAATTAGGTTTGTCTTGTGAGACAGACAGATCGTGAAAGTGAGAGTGAGAGTGATGAGACAAACACCGGAGAAGCCGAATCGGTAAAACGCGTCGGCTTACGACAATTTTAGGGCACACATTTGGTTTGCTGTGAGAGTGATAATCGATTTCTGTGAGATGGAGAGAGAGATCGTGAGATGTGAGAGAGATGAAAGAGAAAGATGAAGAGTTTTGAAATAGATGAGAAAGATGAAGAGTTTTGAAAGAGATGAAGGGTTTTCTGTGATTGAAATAGATGAAAGAGATGAAGTTTTCTGAAACCGGTTTATCCGGTTTTTACTTTGTTTTTTTTACTTTATTTTTTAAGATGAAGAGTTTTGCTGACAATGATCCAACGGTCAGCAACCCAGGGGTATGTCATACCCCTGGGTACCATAGACGGGCCCTTTATAAAATTATATGTAAATAGAAAAGTAGAAAATGAATATGAAAGTTTGAATTTATCCAAGCTTCTGACCCTATGCGGAATTAACACAATAAATCAAGATAAGTCATGACTATTAATTCTATGGATTTCTAACAAGCAACCTCAATATCAAACAATTAAAATATAATGTAGAATATTAAAAACAATCACACAAAATCAACACAAATATTTTGGTGACGAAGTGGAAAACTCGTGCGAGTAAAAAACCACTCAGGATATCTCGGCTACCAGCCCAAATCCACTATCAAGAGAAAAACTTAAAGCGATGGCAAAAGACCTATGGCGGTAACTCTAACGAATCTAATACCTCTGAACTGCAAGAACTTAAGGAACTCCTCAAGCTTGCACACCACGGTTTTCTTCAGAACCTTTGAAGTCTCTGAGTGAATCAACTCTGCAACTCTGAATGTCGGAACTCCGACTGTCAATCTTCCTCCTTGAGAACTCTGAAGGGTTAGGAAGTTGGGTTGTTTATTTTGATGGTTTATCAAAGTTCTATATCACCAGGAAACACGAAGACATGAGATTCAAAGAAGTCTTCAAGGTGATGAACAAGTAGGTTGAAAGCTATGAAGGTTTTGTGGTTCAGAGGAATATGTTTTCAACCATTGGGGAAGGTGGCTATGTGTTCTTATATAGGTAGGGTAAAAAAAGAGGCTTCCCAATACCAAATTAGGTTAAAAACGTGTCCAAAATAACTCAGTTCCGCACGGGCATTCGAACACCACTCAAACGCGTCATGAACGCGTGCTATTTGGAAAGGTTTGTTCGAACGTTTACTTGAACGTACAATGAAAATTTACTCTCTGGAATATTTCATTCGAACGCTTACTCGAACACACCACGAACATTTACTCTCTGGAATATTTCATTCGAACCCAACAGCGAATGTGCCACTAACGCCACACGTTCGAATGCTTCAACGAACACAACACTAACGAATTTGCTCCAGCTTTACCAAATACCAGTCAAATTACTCCAAGTTCTTCAAGACTTATTACAACTCAATTGAACTTGTTTCGTTACGGACATTACCAATAAAAATGGAATTAACAATCTCCCTCTTTGGTATTCCGTGATAAAATACTATCTAACACAAAGACTACGGTAAAAGACCCAAAAATAAAATAGCCAACTGCAAACTATCACGACAGTGACTTATTACAATAAGTCTCGATCTAATACCTAACCAAATAGTCTTGAAATCAGTGCCACCTTAGCAAATAACTATTAGGGTTGGTGCTCGGAGTGCCAAATCGGATCTTATTTATGTCTGATTCATAATTACGAGCAATTTTATTTTCCATAATATTACTAATTTAATGGTAGCACCCCTGTCTTTTATACACTTATCCGATCTAATTACGATTAGATATCTGATTATGATTAGATCGAAACTAAATATGGTTTAGTGATATGTGTATATTAGACAAAGACCCTAGGATTTACAATGTAGTGCGCAGTTACAACGTAGTTTGTAATTGACATTGGGAAGCACACTATAAGATGTATATCCTTAAATAAAGTTCCTGGTCAAGATTTACTAACACGGGTCGGTTAGTAAAATTCGCTGAGACCAGTACATGTCGTATATCGTGACTTGGTCTGATGGTTTATCCCAATGAACCATGAGTCTCGGGAGACTCGTATAGACATGTAGGTGTTTATTTGATAAGCACTGAACGACTCACTGAAGATTTCCTAATAGATGGTACACCAACGTCAATAGAAATCTTCTCGAGTTGAGCGAGCATAGTGGTCATTTGACTTGAGATACCACAACGAGATATATGAGTTATCATCCATACTTTGATGGCAGTCACATCACCGATATATTTAGATCAGACCTCCATCTGTTCGTTGGGTGTGGACTGATGCTCATGATATCCAGTGCGTATCAAGATAGGATTTGTCAGTCCTGTGTACAGGGCATAAGCATCCGCAAGTGTTTACGATCTAGTAAATCTGTGGCCGTGGTATAACTTCGGAAATCAGTTCCGAGTGTTATTTAGAGATCGTAAATTGAAAGTCGACTATATTATACCGAACGGGTTTGACATTTTTATCTATAGCCCAATTATAATATGGATAGCCTGTGACGGAGGGATTATACGTATGCAATGACCTCGGTATGTATAGTTTAGCGAGATTATCCGTGGTCGTCATAATCCATGAGTGGGTGGATTATGGACACGAAATTGGATTTCGTGACGGATAAACCTAAACTTAGAGAGTCCCACAATATGAAGTGTACTCGTTGATCATTTGAGCAACGCGATATGAATAATACGAATTATTCATAATACTTCATCGGATCAAATGAGTTAATTTGAATCGTTTAATCGGTTAAACGATAACACATGCATATGGGCAATTTTAGTCAATCGTAATTACTGTGTATTTGTATTTGATACATAATACGATTAGATACACATTAATTATTCGTCAAATGAGATTTTGACACATGCCATAAATATATGTATTTTTTATTTATTGTAAATAAAAATACATGTATAATAATAATTATATTAATTGATTATTTGGATATTTAATTGTTAAATATTTGAATAATTAATTAATTAATTTTTTTCCATAAATGTTATGGAATTTGTCCAATTATTATGGGTTCACATGGCATGATTCATTAAGCTTAAATGTTCAAATTTGATTTGTCCACCTTAGAGCTTATTTTATATTGATTTTGATTTAATGAAATTAAAATCCAAAAATGACAAATTTGCCCCAAAGAGTCGGTTATGTGGTTTTAAAGGAAATATAATTTTATCTTCTTCAATCATCACTCTCCATTGCCGAAACCACACAAAGAAAAAGCCCTAGGCTTTGTTTGAACAAACCATGGAGAAAACAAAGGAAAATTCAAGAAAAAAGGCTTAGGAAATTGAAGATTAAAGGTAATCTTAAATCTTCTTGAGCTTGGAAATTTGTTTATTGTTTTCTTGAGTTATTAGGATGATTCTAGGGTTCATTGTTTCTTAAATTTGGGGCTTTTGATTGTGGTGGTTGGAGATGGAAGTATTATGCATGTGTGAAGTTGAGTTGGGTAGTATTATTGTAATATTTATCCAATTTATTCATTAGATGATATGTTTCCATTCTAGAGTGTTATGACCACTCTTGTAATGCCTAGAATTATTCTTGGGTGGTTCATGTGTGGTGACTTTGATTGGTGTTGAAATTAATTTGATTAATGTTGAAAAAATTGGATTTAAAGCATGAAATTTGGTAATTTCAGTTTCTGGATCAGATCTGAGTAAAATAGAAATTCTGTGATGAATTTGATGTCATATGAATGTATTGGATGTGTTTTGGGAGTTGGAACAATTGCCGAAAAGTGTTTCGGAGTTGAAATAAGCGAAAACAGTGAAAAACGGCGTTACCGGGTGACTTTTGAGCCAACCGGGTGACGGCTGTCCAAACAGTGAGTTCTTCACTGTTCGGGCAGCCCATGAACTGCCCTAACACTATTGGGGCTTACCTGGGCATTCTCCATAAGTGTCGGGTGGTCAGTTCGGTCAAAACGCGTTTTGCGTCATTTTACGGAAAAATATTTTTGTAAAAGTTTCGCGATGTTTCTTTTATATTTATGTCACTATTTGATATCGAATAAATAGGTTTAGGTGAAATATGAATAAATTATTCATATCAGATATTGAATAATTTATTCGATAATTTGAAAAAAATTTAAATTACGATTTCGCCCGAACGGCGCTTCCGCTGCGCCGTTCGCCCAAAACCTCAACAATAACCTGCTTACCTGAAACATCCACAAATAAGAATATACCGTGAAAAGCACAAGAATTATAAAGAACAGATAAAACAGTGATAAACACATGCATGTATAAATAGATAATAGATATTCTACTCCCTCTTAGTCTTACTCCCCTTAAAACAGAGATATCAATTGGATATACTACGACTCTCATATACTACTACTCTCTCATATACTACTCTCCCATTTTTTTGTCACGAAATGACAAAGGGTGAAAGTACCAGGATAAACAACACATGCAAGAGTATATACAAACATGACTTATTCCCCCTTACTAACAGCTTTACTACGTTAGCACAAAATCATACGGGAAGTAAGCACTCATAGATATGCAAAGAAAATATATATGTAGAAACTTGAAGCATACACATGCACATAATGAGGTAAGAACAAAAATCAACAAAATTTACTTAAACAGCACTTCAAGCAAGTACAATGATACCCAGTCAGTATTCAGCTATTTATGACATAAAATAATATGCATCACTTTAGATTTTGCTAAATATTACACGTATGCATATGACATATATACCAAAGCATAGCAAGTACTTACGTGAAAAATAAGTGCACAATAAATCAAGGCTTAAGATCTTATTTTATGAGCGGGACACAACCAAATAAATATCATCTCTTAACAAACCAAGTCCATAAAATATGTGTTCAAACATAGCACCACTATGACCTAAAAATTAGCAACATTGGTTGCATGCTATGTTATTCTCCCCCTAAATATCCTGAGCTCATAAATAAAAACTATTTCGAGTGAAGGGTTTTTGCCCTTATCTTTTGAATTTGGCCCATTGGCTCTTTTGCACTTGAGACTCGTGGAATTTTTTTTTAAAATTTTTACAAGGGGATAGCACAAGGTCATCTAGTCAAAGGTCATACTATTTAGTGAGCAAAGTATGGTAGAAATTAGATTGCCGTCCAAAAACTCATATATGCGACCAAGCCTTGACATAATAAAAACATGTGTATGTGAAATGCAAGCACAAGATATACTAAAGGTTTTTATCAAACACACTCATGCGCATAGCATCAAGAAAAATAAAAACATATTACACATGCATAAAAATATATCCTACATACCAGGATCACATACAACAAGCTTTTCTTGCTCTAATAAGGCAAGAAAAAATATTTTTGGTCTTTTTATTTTTTATTTTTTTATTTTATTTTTCAGTTTTTAACCCAAAAAAATATAAAAACACACGCACATACACATGTAATTGGGAAATAAAATGCAATTTCTAAGCAGAGTTATACCGAAGTGAACTCACATCATACCTTTGAGGATCAAGGCATTCAGAAGTAGATAGGAAGTTATCATGCTTCCTCACCCAAACTTTCTTAGGAATCTCTTCCACTTGAGAGTTCTTAGTCAATATAACAAGTTTCTCACTAAGGAATTGTGCTTATTTGGTTAGTGCAGAAACTTGAGACACTAGATTTGAGGAATCAAATCTAGGTGACACATTGTTAGGCATTTTCTTATGTTTGTGCAACATGAAGCACTTAGGCCTAATGTGTCATGCCTTGCCACAATTATGGAAAACATACACAAACCTCGGATGAGAACGAGGTTTACCCACAACACCTCTAGATCGAGATTGGGTCACAGGACGAGGAAAATCATGAGGAATCACATAACTGCACTCAACAGACTTCTTGCTTAAGTCATGTTTAGGAGGGACAGACACAGTTCTAGACGATGACACCTTATATCAATTAGGCTCAAAGATAATCCCTAACATGCGATTTAGTTTTTTATTCCCATTAGAAAATACATACAACTGGGTTCCAGCATCTTCAAATTCAGTTTCTAAGGTTTCAATTCTATCAACTAGACATTTATTCCTCTCATCGAGGTCATCAATCATCACAACTGAGCTTCATTCTTTTCTAGCTCTACTTCCTTCAGCCTCTTATTGACATATATGTTCGTCTTCTTGATAGCTAAACTCTCATTAAACAGTTCAACATAAGCTACTTGAAGACTATCATCATCTACAGACTCATCGAGAAAGACTTCCGAATCAACATCATTAACATCATTCTCTCGCTCATTAGTCACACTAGCAACAATAGCTGTAGACATTGTATTTTTGCATGAGCCCAATGATGAGCCTCCTATGGAGGCACCACATGAAAAGTTACGGAAGTTGCATGAAACGAATGCCGGAAGGAAAGAAAATCTCCAAAATTAGCACCTCACTGGATTCGAACTCACTAGCCAGCCTCAGATTCGCTCAGTCAGTTGCTGTTTCAAACACCTGCAACTGGCCTATAACCCTGCAACCCACACAATCGGCCCAAAGCCCATACAACCCACCATGCACACGCTCATAAGCCCATGCAACCCACTATGTACACGCCCATAGGCCCATGAAACATCCCATGCACGCCCAAACCTTCCAAAATAGATAAAATCCCATGAAATTCACATGTGCAAATCCCCTCAAATCACTTTCCAATTTAACAAAGATAGGAAATCCCATGCAAAACACATGCTCAATTTCCCTCATCAACACCTTCCAATATTAATAAGATATGAAATTCCATGCAAATCACTTTCCAATTTAGTGAGATCATCACCAAAATAATATATTCCCCAAATCCATGTGAGATCCTTAGAAAACATTATAAAAATGAGCAATCACCAAACTTTTCTCAACCTTTGGACGTGAACCATAACCTTGAAACTCTTTCTTCTTCTTCTTACCACCACAACCGAAAACAACAAACCCTAAAACAACCACCACAATCGAAAACAAAACAAAAAAAAACCACCATCGAGAAGCCACCAAACCCCAAAAATCGTGAACTAGAGACACCAAAACAGTAACCCTTATCACCGAAAAAATAGTGTCAAAAATAGAAGAAAACAACAGCTCTTATCACCGAAAAAATAGAAGAAAATAGTCCCAAAATACAACCAAAACAACCAACCCAAAAACAGTGAAGAAACCACAAAAATAACAGTAAAACAGCCCCTAAAATTGTAAAATTAGTAGCCAAAACAACAACCAAAACAACCAAAACATCTGTCCAAAAATGACCAAAATAGCAGCCCAAAAACAACCAAAACAGCAACCAAAAAATAGCAAAATTGCAACCAGAAACAGCAAAACAGCAGCCAGAAAGCAGTGAAATAGCAAGCAAAAATAGCAAACCAGAAACATCAAACAACGAACCAGTTTCAATCCTTCCGGCGACGGCCTAACACACTTCCAATAAGCAATTTAAAAGGTAAGACCTGAGGGCACCTTATTTATTTTTATAGTTCCGGACACGGCATGCCTGGCTGGATGTGAAATATGTCCAGCCGGTTATGCGTAGTCCTACATTAAAGACGGCCAAGTTTCTGGTCACATCTTCCTTTTTTGGCATTCCATTATTTATCTTTTTTATTTATTTATTCACCGTTATTTTATTATTTCGCATTTAGTTTGTTATTTATATTTTTGCATATTTATTTATTGTTATTCTTTCGCCTTTATTTTATTTTTTAATTATATTATTTCATGTCTATTTTTATTTACATTGCATTAATGATTTACGTATGGTATTATCTCTTGTGGTATATCAGATGGAAACCTAGACGTAAATTCCGTAGCCGAACCCGAATGGACGGTAGTGCGGTCTGTATTTGGGATACAACTCCACGTACCACTTGGGAAATACCCATATATGCGTGACTAACCCCCTCTTTCTATTCGCTATTTATTTATTGACGCTTTATTTACTTTTGATTATTATGACTCTTATTATCGTACCTTATATTTCTTAATTTAATTTGCTTTTGCTTATATTAATGTTTATGGGTGTGAAAATTTGTGTTTTTTTTGAATTATCTTGCATGAACTGCATAAGACTTGGCTATACCATTGTGTGAACCCATCCATTATACTGTCATAAGTAAGGGATCATCTGAACCCAACAGTTTGAGGTCTTCCCTTGCGAGGGGTGAGTGCGGCCTCAAATCTTTTCCCAGTTCACACTGGGTGGCGACTCATTTATTCTCTGGTTTAGTCCCATGCGGGCTACTCCGCACTCTCTACGGGCCGCGAGCCCAACAGTGTCGTGGTCACTGAACATCATAGGCATAGCGGTAAACCCCGCTTCGCTCCTACAATAGCCATATAGTTGCTATTATTCTTAGGAGACTCATCAGAAGTATAGCCACCTTCTGAATCACTAAGGGAGGCTGCCATGACTCTATTATCTTTAGCCTTAAGGTATATGGGACACTCGGATCGAATATGCCTATAGTCTTCACACTCATGACATCGGATACCTCGGGGTTTGCTACCCATATCCTCTCTAGACTCTCTCCTACTGTATCTAGTCTCTCTAGGCTCTTCTTCCCTATCCATATTACTGTTACGACCATTCTTCTTCAGCTTAAGAAATATCTTAAACTTCTTTGCAAACATGTCCAAATCATGATCCGTGAGGGTATCATCATTATCGCTAGACGGATCATGAGCGACTTCATTTGTGGTCTTCATCGGTATGGTTTTGGGCTTTCTATAGCCAGTGGGTTTCTTCTCATAAACCTGCAACTTTCCTACAAGGTCATCTAGTTTAAACTGATCGAGGTCATTGTTTTCCTCGATGATGGTAATCTTTGGTAGGAACTTATCAGGCAGTGATCTAAGGATTTTTCTTACTATCTTATTAGTATGAATAGTCTCGCCTAGGTTAAAGCTTGAGTTAACGACATCATTAATCTCACCATAGAACTCATCAAAGGTCTCACCATCTTTCATTTGGGCGACCTCAAACCTAGTAGCAAGATCATGGAGTCTATTATTTTTAACAGACAGTGTGCCCTCATGCATAGTCTGCATGATGTCCCAAGCATCCTTGGCTATTTCGCACATGGAAATTTTCCTAAATTCTGCCGAGCAAATAGTACCATGAATGACAATAATTACCTTGTTGTTCCTATTTTTAGTGTCAAAATCATCCTTGGTACATGTCAGTTTGTCTTTAGGGGAATAGACCCCATCAACTATAACCATGAGAGGTTCCCACCGATACTCTACTGTCATCCATAATCTCTCATCTAAGGACTTAATGAACACTCTCATGTGAACCTTCCAATGTAAATATTCAGTCCCGTCAAAGAATGAGGGACAATTCAAGGGTTGACTATGTTCCATAGCTAATGGGTCAATGATCGAGTTTAGTCTTTGATACCAATTGAAAGTTTGAATTTATCCAAGATTCTGACCCTATGCAGAATTTATCACAATAAATTAAGACAAGTCATGACTATTAATTCTATGGATCTCTAACAAGCAACCTCAATATCAAACAATTAAAATACAATGCAGATTATTAAAAGCAATCACACAAAATCAACACAAATATTTTGGTGATGAAGTGGAAAACACATGCGAGTAAAAAACCACTTCGGGTATCTCGGCTACCAGTCTAAATCCACTATCAAGAGAAAAATTTAAAGCGATGGAAAAATACCTATGGTGGCAACTCCACTGACTCTAATACCTCTAGACTGCAAGAACTCAAGGTGTTGGGGTTTTTAAGGGGAATATCGGTAACACAGCGGAATAGTGGAAAATCAAAATTTTCCGATTTCAAAATTTTTCTCGGATCAATTAAATAAACTTATTTATTTAATTATCCAATTATCAAATTCTGAAAAATTACACAAGAAATTAAATTTCTTGGTAATTACCAAATTGCCTCAAAACTTTTGTAAATTTATCATTTTAGTCCAAAAGTTGTTGTTGACGGTGGATTTTGGTCTCAGGGTAATATGGGAATATCACCTCCGAGGGAATCCTCCTTCAACTGTGAATTTGTTTGGTTATGGGGGACCAAAAGCAAACTTAGCGGAAAACAAGAAAATACGCCAATCAGACAAGGTGATTTAACGTGGTTCGGTGGATTTTTGGGATCCGACCTACGTCCACGGGCAAGAACAGGGTGGTGCTTTTTATTACTCAAATACACTTTTCAGGCCTCTCTTTCGCTCTTACAGATTGGAACTTTACAATTCGAATCTTTCACTCTTGTGATGATTTTCAGATGTCCTTTTACACATGCCCTGCCCTCCTATTTATAATAACAGAATTTAGACTCCTTCTCCTACAAGGCTTCCTAGTTGAGCCAATCTCCTTTTCTTACAAGGTTTCCTAATTTCAAGTCACCTTTACTCCTTTTCTTACAAGGTTTCCTAATTTCGAGTCACCTTTACCCCTTTTCTCCTATCAAAATACTAATTCCACCAGTTTTCCCGTGATAGTAGGATAATTTTGTCTCATTATCCGAAAAGATAGGGGGCTCTCTCTTCCTGAACACGCCTTGCTATCTGGTCGGTATGCATGAGGTCGGTCATGGCGATCCTTCTATGCTGAGAGTGTCTTTTCCGCCCTCTTTAATGCTCGGTCATCTGAACCAAAGTGGTCGGTCTCTTCATGATGTGGTCGGTCTGATAATGAAGTGGTCGGTCTGACCATGAAGTGGTCGGTCTGACCATGAAGTCAACCAGAGAAAGGAAATTACCCTTTTGCCTTTGTCATGCTGTTGTAAATATTGTAGTGCTTGAAAACACCATCAAAGTTGTCAAATACAATTTTGGATGATTCTAAATCATTTCTAAAATATTTTTCAACACATATAATGCATCAAAATCAGATTTCACACAAATCCCTAATTTTTCTGAAATTGCCGAGAGCACCCCCAATTTTCAGTTTTTTTGCAATTTGGTCATTTTATTCAAAAACAAGCCAAGATCAAATCCAATTAACCCAAAATTTTACATGCATCATATTCATACCATAATACATCACATATATGAAAAGCCCCAAATTTGGAGAAGGTTATGAATCCTAATTTTTCAATTTCATCAAATTGTCCAATTTTACCAAATCTTTAAATCCAACACTTTAATCCATTCAATACTTCACCAATCTAGCCTCACCACTTTGAAACAACTCTAGAAAAATTCTAGGTCACCAAGGAGTGGCTTACCAATCTAGAATGGCAACTTGATTTTCTAAAAATCAAAAGTAAAGCTTTGAAACAATTTCAAGCTTACTTACATGCTTCAATCTTTCATCAAAGTTCACAACCATATAAAGACAAACTATAAGATTAGAGATAACATCAAAGCATCACAAAATGAAGCTAAGCATATTAGAAACATTTTCTATGTTGAAGACTTTAAAGAAAAACTTACAAAAATAAGATTTTTTCAAGCTTTCTTCTTTAGCCTCCAAGCTTTTTCTCTCAACTTCTTTTATGTTTATTTTGTATCAAATGAACTTGTTAAACCCTAAAAATGAAACAAAAAATATATACGTCCTCCAAAATAAGCCTTGGCCGAATTTTAGGGAGAAATAAATAAAATATCTAGATATTTTGTTTTTGTTTCATTTAATGGTTTATCAACTTGTTTTGCTTTTATCATTACACTTTAATGATTCTAAACAAGTCAACAATGGCAACTTAGAAAATATAACACTTATATTTAATAAGTAATGGCCGGAAATTACAAATAAAAAAGGAAAAATGATATTTTCAATTTTAACATTAAAAACAATATACAAGGAAGTCAAATTCAATTTGACAACCTTTTTCCTTTAATGTAAAGTCAAACATTTACACTTATAATCATTTCCCAACTTTATCATTTGATGAGATATTTATATTTTAATTATATTAATCATTTAACAATTAAATAATTAAATAATTAATTAAATACAAATATCTCAAATATATGTATTATATTTACTTTAAATATTTCAAATACATATATTAATGATATATGTCAAATACCTTTATTTGACAATTTATTAATGTGTATTTAATAATTCATATATATATATACAATACAAATACACATTAATTAGGAAATGACGGTTCGACCCGTTCGCATGTATTTTCGTTTAACGTTTAAACGATTTATAAATAATCAACATTATTCATAAAAGTTGCCCTAGTGCTCTACGAGTATATTTCATTAGTGAGACTCTCTAGATTCAGGTATATCCGTCACAAAATCCAATTCGTGTCCATAATTTACCCACCTGTAAATTATGACGACCACGGATAAACTAGCTGAATCATACAGGTCGAGGTCATTGCATACGTATAATCTGTCAGTCACAGGTATGTGGATAATCCCAGAGATATAGATGTAAACGTCAAATCTCTATAGGTATTATCCCGTCGACGTATCTATTAGCAATCTCTAAATAACATTCGGAACTTACTTCCGAAGTTTACTGTGGCCACAAATTTAACAGACTGCTAATTATATATGGACTACATATGCTCTGTACACAGAACTGACGGATCCTATCTTGATACACAGAGGATATCCTGAGGATCGGTCCACACCCAATGAACAGGTGGAGGTCTGATCTAAATACATCGGTGACGTGACTACCATCTAAGTGTGAAGGATGTCTCATACATCCACAGTAGTATCTCAAGTCGAATGACCACTATGCTACTCAACCCGAGAAGATTCTTATTGACGTTGGTGTACCATCCATTAAGAATCTTCGGTGAGTTGTTCAGTGTTTATCCACTATAAACACCTACACGTCTATACGAGTCTCCCTAGACTCATGGTTCTTTGGGATAAACCATCGGACCAAGTCTCGATATACGACATGTACTGGTCTCAACAGATTTGACTAACCGACCCGTGTTAGTGAATCTTGACCAGGAACTATATTTGATAATATACATTTAGCAGTGACACTTCTCAATGTCAATTACAAACTAGCTTTGTAACTGTGTACTGCATTATATATTATCAAGTCTTTGTCTAATATATACATATCACTAAACAACATTTAGTTTCAATCTAATCGTAATCAGATCGAATACGTATATAAAAACAAGAGGTGCAACCATAAATAAGTAATATTATGGAAAATGAGATGTTCGTATTCATGAATCAGACATAAATACGGTCCGGATTGGCGCTCTGAGCACCAACCCCAACAATTTCTCCCACTTGCTCTAGTGCCAATCCACGGTATCATATACACATCTCAATGTGTATCGTATACTCATGGCTCTCAAAAGCTCACTTAGCATTTAAGAGGTAGGCAACAAGAAGTAGGTCCGCTATTACATATTGAGTTTGTCAAACAAACTCCATCGTTTCCCATAGTCAGCATCATTCATATTTTGTAGAATCTAAATTATACATTAATATGACTCTGATGCTACATTAGTATTGTGTTACAACTACTGAGTTGTCCAAGTATTTAAGGATCAAATCCAAAATACTATGAAGACAATCGCAATCACAACAACATTATAAAACTTCTAATTTATATGGTCACTATGCAACTTCATAAGTTGCATCTAATTCCACTTAATAGTAGAATCTTTCGTGACACTCTCACTGCATCTTTTGTGACTCTTTATGACGTAGACTGTCTAACGTCATAATTAGTCTCAAAACTAATATGACCCTATGGTTGCAGAATGTATTCTCCATAATTAGAAACTCGTTCTTAATATCTCAAAGATCACAAAGAACGTGTTTCAAGATCCATCATATGGTCTATAGGATATCAAAATAACTCGTAAAAATTACGATTAAATCGATATCTACAATCGTACATATAAAGTATTTATTATGTCATCATCAAATGATACATAAGATTGATTAGACATTCTAATCAATATCTCTTTCGAAAAGGAATCATCATTTACGAAAGATGAATACTTTATATAAGACACACAATAACTGTCCAACAGTTATACTAACTGTCATACAGATAGCCTAGTTATGTCCTTTATTAGATCATATCTAATGCACGACTAATATGAGTATCTCACAAGTCTCAAAGTTTTATATCATATATAAAACTTTATATCAAATATAACAAAGACTACTCACACTGCTTTCACGGAGTAAAGAAGACTTAGGTAAATCTTTTACCTTACAAACATCTCAGTATTACTATAATAATGATAATGTTCTTAGGATATATAACACTAGAAAGTAATTTGTACGTTCCCACTAACCCTTCAAGCACATATGTATTCTCTATACTTTGACAAGATCAGACAATCTGACTGATATCAAAAATAGAGAATACGGATTTTCGGAAGACTTATCCGAGTCTAAAATAGGCTCTATAAGCTAGCACACTAAATTGCGATCTCAGCAGAACACAAACTCTAGGGCCATTCCAGAATGAACTCTTCAAACAAAGAAATCACAACTGATCTCTTATCTGAATAAGTCATTCAAAAAATGTCACTTTGCATTCTTTAGCTAAAATGTACAGTTTAATATCAACATTAACCAATATATCTTTAATTGTTTAATTAGTGTGACTAGAGACAAGTTTCCTCAGAATCTACATAAATTGCTGAGTATAACTTTTCTCACTGTCATACTGTAAAGGTCAAACCTTTAATAAGCTCACACTGCTTTCGCTGCGCAAATAATTAGCACATATCATAAACTAATTCATAATGAAAGCTTAATCAAGTTCAAAACTTGATCGTAGTAAGCTATGAACAATCTTAGATCTATGGTTCAATGGTGAACTTCCAGAATCGATATCAAATATCGCTTCCATTATAAGTTATAGGATAATTTTCTTCAATAAGAAAACAACAAAACCATTAAGTATCAAATACTCGTAAATGATTCTGTTATCCTATTGGATTTGTACGGAAGATGTATAAGGGTTGTTTCATCTTATTAATTACGTAGTTCCAATTATAGTTTATCATTCTCACATTTGACTTCAATAAGTCAAGTCATTTTTACAATAATTAACATCTGATGTTACACACCAAGTAATAAAACAATTTTATTACATAGGATCGTAGGAAAGATATTTTATAAATAGAATACATATTATAAAAATAGAATAAATGATAAACTTTTACTTATATCTCCGAGGTGTAAGTAATTTCCATTATATAACTATTATATAAATAGAAAGAATCAAATCTCAACTTTTCAAGATTCGGATTTTCTACCTATACATATCATATATGCAACTGTGGAAATTAATGGAACATAAATTAAAAGGATGAACTAGTGTTACTGGAGTATATCCCCAAGAGTATTGAAACTAATTTGGTAACATTCAATATCAAACGAATCAAATCATATAATATTCGACTGCTCCCACTACTCAATTCCATCAAGATGGAATCGTGGAAGAATAATATTGAATATGAATCATATTCACTGAATAACCTTAGAACTAATTGCTTTAAATTCATATGTTTGATCGTATCAAAGATCTTTGAACAATTCAAATACTTTTTTATGAATTTTAATGATAGAGTTCTCACAAAACTTCAGATTGAATATATTTGAACAAGTCAAAAATGTTCAACCTACGTTTCATCAGAACAGATTGAAAGTCTTAATCATTTCAAGATGTTCAATATGTGTTCTTTTAGAAACACGTAACTAAGTTATGAAAATTCATAAACTAAGTTATGAAGTAAAGAAAACTACCTTAAGCAATTACAATTCATTAAAACTACATACATCTAATGTATCAGTTTAATGAATCTGGTGGTCCAATGACAAATCATTGGTTAAACGAGATTTTAATCACCTTCCTGAATACAATATTCATTAAATGGATAAGGATGTGTGGTGTGATCTTGTATCACCATCATTTACCATACGAAATAAGCATCTATTGCTTAAGTGATTAAACTCATAAAGCACCGTTCTAAATTAATTATTTTACCGAATAATTTTTCTTAATGTTTATCTCTACGCCAATGACACTACTAGTTATATTTAAAATATATAACAATTGTTTATAAAGAACAAGTAACTATCAAATAGTCGCGAGTTCAGATATCAAATATCAAAACAATCGTTAACTAATATTTTTAAATAACTAGATGGGAGATCTGGTATCTAATATATATAGTTGTAGTATTGTGAAAATCGATATTTTCTATACACAAATGTACACATCTCCTTTCTTTAGCTTTACTATTTGCATTCAGCTATTCACAACAATTGTAAATAATTGATTAGCAAATTGTGTGAGACACATTGTCTCTAAAGGTCATTAAAGCTAAGAAACGTCATTACTAGATAAACAAATACCTAATGAGGCTTTCTTAATACCAGTTAAGAATCTCGAGACATGAACTAATTCAAGTCAATTCTTACTGCATAAGAAACTATTCTCTCTAAAGTATTATATCCTAAAAGAGATATCTATCTAGATTATCTATCATGAATTAGAAACTAAGTCATTAACCATCTTGATTTTTGAAGAAAATTGGAACAATAGTTCTCGATGGTTAAGACCAATCTAATAATATCATAGTCTAGTAGTATCTAGAACCTATTTTAGAATAACTGCAACCAAGAGTCAAGTCAGATAACATATCAAAATATGTGTGCAGTGAATTAAAAGTTTAATTCTATCTATATAGATTAAGGAAAACAAACAAGCGGCGCTATTTCCATAATGATACACAATGCCTAAGTTAAGTAATATTTTAAACTTAGCAGTGCCTCCCACTATTTTACGTAATACCGTAATCCCCAACGGAAAAACGAGAATTCAATAATTAAATCGAATTCCATAATGGGAAGTGGACCCCATGAATATATTTCGACTCACAACAGAGGCACGGTCTCGCCTACATATATTCACATGTAGACAACTCATTGTCAATCACTCACTAGTGACTCATGGGTTTCCGGTCCTGGTCGTTTCTCGTTATCGCTGCTAAGGCAGGACCACAAGGAGATGTACCAAGGTTAAACTCGTCAATGATAAACTCAAGTTACTTGCGTAATCCTGACAGCTAGGGCATGTTCAGGATTCCGCTTTCGCTTGAATTTATCTAGTATCTAATATACATCCGGCATAAATAAATCTCTATCAGGTACATCCTCACAGCAGAGGCACAGTCTCAGATGTAGTCACGGAAAAATATTTATAAACCGTATTAACAAGACGGACCAAGAAATAAGTATTCCAAATACCAGTTACTTTAAAACCTTATTAAGCGGGGATATTCCATAAAACGCATACACTTTAAATTTAATCAAATTAAATGAAAGCATTAATGTATCAAGTAAAGAAAAGAAAAAATACTAGATTTAAAGGGATTATCATATCGGGGTGTCCAGAATCAGACCTGCTCTGATACCATTTTGTTGGGGGTTTTTAAGGGGAATATCAGTAACGCAGCGGAATAGTGGAAAATCAAAATTTTCCGATTTCAAAATTTTTCTCGGATCAATTAAATAAACTTATTTATTTAATTATCCAATTATCAAATTCTGAAAAATTACACAAGAAATCAAATTTCTTGGTAATTACCAAATTGCCCCAAAACTTTTGTAAATTTATCATTTTAGTCCAAAAGTTGTCAAATACAATTTTGGATGATTCTCAATCATTTCTAAAATATTTTTCAACACATATAATGCATCAAAATCAGATTGCACACAAATCCCCAATTTTTCTGAAATTGCCGAGAGCACCCCCAATTTTCAGTTTTTTGCAATTTGGTCCTTTTGTTTAAAAACAAGCCAATATCAAATCCAATTAACCCAAAATTTTACATGCATCATATTCATACCATAATAAATCACATATATGAAAAGCCCCAAATTTGGAGAAGGTTATGAATCCTAATTTTTCAATTTCATCAAATTGTCCAATTTTACCAAATCTTTAAAATCCAACACTTTAATCCATTCAATACTTCACCAATCTAGCCTCACCACTTTGAAACAACTCTAGAAAAATTCTAGGTCACCAATGAGTGGCTTACCATCTCTAGAATGACAACTTGATTTTCTAAAAATCAAAAGTAAAGCTTTGAAAGAATTTCAAGCTTACTTACATGCTTCAATCTTTCATCAAAGTTCACAACCATATAAAGACAAACTATAAGATTAGAGATAACATCAAAGCATCACAAAATGAAGCTAAGCATATTAGAAACATTTTCTATGTTGAAGACGTTAAATAAAAACTTACAAAAATAAGATTTTTTCAAGCTTTCTTCTTTAGCCTCCAAGCTTTTTCTCTCAACTTCTTTTATGTTTATTTTGTATCAAATGAACTTGTTAAACCCTAAAAATGAAACAAAAAAATATATACGTCCTCCAAAATAAGCCTTGGCCGAATTTTAGGGAGAAATAAATAAAATATCTAGATATTTTGTTTTTGTTTCATTTAATGGTTTATCAACTTGTTTTGCTTTTATCATTACACTTTAATGATTCTAAACAAGTCAACAATGGCAACTTAGAAAATATAACACTTATATTTAATAAGTAATGGCCGGAAATTACAAATAAAAAAGGAAAAATGATATTTTCAATTTTAACAATTAAAACAAATATACAAGGAAGTCAAATTCAATTTGACAACCTTTTTCCTTTAATGTAAAGTCAAACATTTACACTTATAATCATTTCCCAACTTTATCATTTGATGAGATATTATATTTTAATTATATTAATCATTTAACAATTAAATAATTAATTAAATACAAATATCTCAAATATATGTATTATATTTACTTTAAATATTTCAAATACATATATTAATGATATATGTCAAATACCTTTATTTGACAATTTATTAATGTGTATTTAATAATACCATATATTAAATACAAATACACATTAATTAAGAAATGACGGTTCGACCCGTTCACATGTATTTTTCGTTTAACGTTTAAACGATTTATAAATAATCAACATTATTCATAAAAGTTTCCCCAGTGCTCTACGAGTATATTTCATTAGTGAGACTCTGTTGATTCAGGTATATCCGTCACAAAATCCAATTTCGTGTCCATAATTTACCCACCCGTAAATTATGACGACCACAGATAAACTAGCTGAATCATACAGGTCGAGGTCATTGCATACGTATAATCCGTCCGTCACAGGTATCCGGATAATCCCAGAGATATAGATGTAAACGTCAAATCTCTATAGGTATTATCTCGTCGACGTATCTATTAACAATCTCTAAATAACATTCGGAACTTACTTCCGAAGTTTACTGTGGCCACAGATTTAATAGACTACTAATTATATATGGACTACCTATGCTCTGTACACAGAACTGACGGATCCTATCTTGATACACACAGGAGATCCTGAGGATCGGTCCACACCCAACGAATAGGTGGAGGTCTGATCTAAATAGATCGGTGACGTGAATACCATCTACGTGTGGAGGATGTCTCATACATCCACTGTGGTATCTCAAGTCGAATGACCACTATGCTACTCAACCCCAGAATATTCTTATTGACGTTGGTGTACCATCCATAAAGAACTTTCGGTGAGTCATTCAATGTTTATCCACTATAAACACCTACACGTCTATACGAGACTTTCTAGACTCATGGTTAATTGGGATAAACCATCGGACCAAGTCTCGATATACGACATGTACTGGTCTCAACAGATTTGACTAACCGACCCGTGTTAGTGAATCTTGACCATGAACTATATTTGATAATATACATTTAGCAGTGACATTTCCCAATGTCAATTACAAACTGGCTTTGTAACTGTGTACTGCATTATATATTATCAAGTCTTTGTCTAATATATACATATCACTAAACAACATTTAGTTTCAATCTAATCGTAATCAGATCGAATACGTATATAAAAAAAAGAGGTGCAACCATAAATAAGTAATATTATGGAAAAAGGGATGTTCGTATTCATGAATCAGACATAAATACGGTCCGGATTGGCGCTCTGAGCACCAACCCCAACACAAGGAACTCCTCAAGCCCGCACACCACAGTTTTCTTCAGAACCTCTGAAGTCTCTGAGTGATTAACTCTGCAGCTCTGAATGCCGGAACTTAGACTGCCAATCTTCCTCCTTGAGAACTCTAAAGGGTTAGGAAGTTGGATTGTTTATTTTGATGGTTTATCAAAGTTCTATATTACCATGAAACATGAAGATATGAGATTCAAATAAGTCTCCAAGGTGATGAACAAGTTGGTTGAAAGCTATGAAGGTTTTGCTGTTCAGGGGAATATGTTTTCAACCCTGGGGGAAGGTGGTTATGTGTTCTTATATAGGTAGGGGAAAAAAATAGGCTTCCCAATACCAAATTAGGTTAAAAACGCGTCCAAAATAATTCAGTTCCGCACGGGCGTTCGAATGCCACTCGAACGCGCCACGAACGCGTGCTCTCTGGAAAGGTTCGTTCGAATATTTACTTGAACTTACCACAAACGTTTGCTCTCTGGAATATTTCATTTGAACGCTTACTCAAACGCACCACGAACGTTTGCTCTCTGAAATACTTCGTTCAAACTCAACAACGAACGTAGAATGAAGGTTAAAACTTCCCCTAAACAAAATTCAGCTCTGGCATATCAGATTTTGAGTAGTCTCTCATTTTTAATAATTCTATCTATTTTATCTGTTACTCTTTTTGAGAGGTTCAGGTTTGTTAGATAATGAAAGAAAGTTTTAAATTCCATCTATATTATATTTATAATGGTTGATGAACACTAAAAAGTACACATTTATTAAAAGAAAAATTAATCATTTTACACTTGTAATTTCATTAATCCCCTTAATTTAGCATATTTATAAAATAATAATTAAATTTATATTTTGTATATTTTTATTATGAATTTTTATTTTTTGTGTAGGTAAAATACTTCTTCGGAAGCTCAACAAGAAAAATGAATATAAGATCTGAATTCCAGGATCCATAAATCCAAAAAAAAGCGTGACAGCTAGATTCAAATCGGATTTATAAAATATTCACCTTGTTTAGATTGACAACAAAATGAGTTTATATTGTATTTAGCTACACATGTATTGTATTATTATTATTATTATTATTATTATTAAAATATATTTAGGAGGTTCCACCGATATTTTATATGACAAAATATATATACACACACACATATATATATATATATATATATATAGTCATCCACCAAAAGTTTTTTTGATGGATGGCAATAATGCATTTGCTTTTTGCAAATGCATTTAATAATTGTGTTTTATAATTAGGTGCCAAGGCAATGGAGAGCTCCCCTCCAGTTCGGGTGTTATTTCATTTTTCCCTTTTGGGAGATTTGGGGGTAAGTATCATGTGTGTTTTATTTTATTTCTTTTGTAATTTATTTTCCTTTTATTAATAAAATCATGGGTTTTTTTATTTATATTTTGTTTTGTAAATTTGTATCATGTTAGGATAAATGGTGAAGCTAGTGGTATGAAAATATATGCGATTTTTATTTATATTATATTTTATAAATTGTGATAATTTCTCAAATAAAATTTATACTCTTTCCAGTTTATTGAGGACCTTTGATTAGTTGTAAACAGTCATCGATTGACACAGATAATACTTGAATCCATAAATGAGAGAGAGTGGATTATCAATTGACAAATTTTGTTACCGCCTATATGATTGATTTTTATATATTTGACATAATTGAGTACCTAATTGGACTTATTATAGACAAATGATATCACCGCCTTTATGACTGGTTTTAAATATTTTGGCATATATAGTACATTGGTATGACTAATTATCGACATGAAAGATTACATGTGTTGACATAATTAATACATGATAATTATGAAATAAATTAATTGAGAAATAATTATAATTTATATTTTATAAAAAGTAAAAATTATTTTATATTTGAAATATCAAGAGCGGATCCCCAATTTATAGCATTTTATTTTATTAGTTGAATTATTATTTTATCTTATTAAATTTATTCCCTGTGGATCGACCCCGGTCTTACCGGGTTATTTTATTACTTTGACACTTTTATGCTTGGGAGTAAAGAACTACTTTTTGAGAGTCTCAATAGTAGGGGCCTTTATATAAGCTATATATCAAACTAAAATATGAAAGAAATAATACTGATAATGGAAATATAATAATGTCACAAAACTTAAGAATTATAGAAATCATATCTTGGAGATTGATTCCATAATAAAGAGATAATATTTCATTAATATTATTTCCATAATAATATTTCCTTAACACCGTTTCTATAATAATATTTCTTTAACACCGTTTCCATAATAATATTTCCTTAACACCCCCTCAAACTCAAGTTGGTGATGAAGGAACAAGCTTAATAATGCATCTTGAAATCAGAGATTGGAGTCCTGAAACTAGAAATCTTGAAACTTCAAGGCTGGAAACTTTGAGATAATTGATGAGCTTTAACCTACGAAGCCCGAAGGGGAAGCTGAATAGGAACGAGTCTTTTTTTCCATAATATTACTTACTTAATGGTTGCACCTCTTATTTTTATATACGTATTTGATCTAGTTAAGATTAGATTGAAACTAAATATGATTTAGTGATATGTATATATTAGACAAAGACCCCGGGATTTACAACGTAGTGCGCAGTTACAACGTAGTTTGTAATTGACATTGGGAAGCGTCACTATAAGTTGTATATTGATCAGTTAGTAAAATCCATTGGGACTAGTACATGTCGTATATCGAGACTTGATCCGATGGTTTATCCCAATGAACCATGAGTCTCGGGAGACTCGTATAGACATGTAGGTGTTTATTTGATAAATACTGAACGACACACCGAAGATTTCATAATAGATGATACACCAACGTCAATAAGAATCTTCTCGGGTTGAGTAGCATGGTGATCATTTGACTTGAGATACCATTATAGATGTATGAGGTATCCTCCACATTTTGATAACAATCACGTCACCGATCTATTTAGATCAGACCTCCATTTGTTCGTTGGGTGTAGATTGATTCTCATGATATCCCGTGTGTATCAAGATATGATCCGTCAGTTATGTGTATAGAGCATAGGTATTCAATATGGAATTACCAATCTGTTAAATCCATGGGCCCGTGGTACACTGTAGAAATGAGTCTAAGTGTTATTAAGAAATTGCTAATAGAATCGTCGACATGATTATACCTATAGAGATTTGACGTTGATATATGTATCTCTGGAATAATCCGGATACCTGTGACGGATGGATTATATGTATGCGATGACCTCGACCTGTATGATTCAATGAGTTTATCTGTGATCGTCATAATTTATGGGTGGGTAGATTATAGACACGAAATTGGATTTCATGACGGATATGTCTGAATCTAGAGCGTCTCACTAATGAAACATACTCGTAGAGCACTAGGGCAACAGTTAATAAATAATATTGATTATTTATAAATTGTTTAACAGTTAAACGAAAAGATACATGCATAAGGACCTTTCGGTCTTTTCTAAATTAATGTGTATTTGGATTTAATATATGATTTTATTAAATACACATTAATTATTTGTCAAATAAAGTATTTGACAGATGTTACAAATATGTGTATTATGGAATATTTAAAGTAAGTATGATATATATATTTAGATATTTATATTAAGTAATTATCTAATTATTTAATTGTTAAATAATTAGAATAATTAAATACAAATTATCTTTATCATGATTATGGTTGGACTTGGCTAAGTGTAATTGGTTACACTTGTAAACTTACTTTAAAAAAGAAGTAGATAATTTGAATTTTGCTTCCTTTTAATTGTTAAAAAATTATAAAATTTAGGTTTCTCTTTTTTGCCCCTTTTCAGCCACTTACCCTAAGTATATAAGGGTTTCATTTTTCATTTTCTTCATAATTCTAAGCTTTCAAAAACACAAAAGACATAAGCGACTTGAGCTGAAAAGAGAAGAAACTAAGAAAGAAGTGAAAAAAACTTACCAATTAGTAAGTAATTTCAATTTTTCTTTATAAAGAAAAAAATTTCTTTTGTTCTTGGCTACAACATATGATGTTCATAAGTTTTTCTACTCTCTTTTGTTTGTGTTATGAAGTTTGGAAGCTTGAATGAAAGATATATGCATGTATATAAATAAAGTTTGCTTAATAATGGTTAATAAGCACACTTTTGGTCATTTGATTACTTGGTTGCCATTCTAGAGTTGTTAGGCCACTCAATGATGACCTAGAATTTTTCTTGAGTTGTTTCATAGTGGTGAGACTTGATTTATGTTGTTTGATTAAAGTGTTGGATTGTATTAATTTTGGTTAATTTGATTAATTGGAAAAATTAAGGTTTTGAACCTAAACCAAAATTGGGTCTTTTTATATATATGTTATATTTTGATACATATGAGATGTATAAATTATTTTGGTAGTGATTGGAAATCACTCAATCTTGTATTTGACAAATTATGACCAAAATGATTAAAATGATAACTATTGGGGCTCACGGTAATTACTTCAAATTCTAAAAAAAAAAATTATGGGTTACATTTTAATGTATATATGATGTACAAATCATTTTGGTTGTGATTGGAAATCACCTAAGCTTGTATCTAACAACTTAGGACTAAAATGATTAAAATGGAAAGTTTTGGAGTTTCACGGTAATATACTGAAATTCTGATTTTTGGGTAAAAAAATTATGTTTTTTAGTCTTGAGTAATTAGAATAAATAAATTTATTTTAATTACTCAAGAAAAATTAAAAAATCAGAAAAGTTTGATTTTCCCACGTTCCGCTGCGTTACCCGAACATACCTCACAAAACCCCAACAAACACTTCATTGTGTCTCTGCACAATACTCTTCTACCGTGTCTCTATACATCACAGTTTCGTTGTGATGTTTCTTCACCCATTTATTCCTCAATGTCTTCTTGTCTTGTGGGAAACTCTCTGGCTCCCCATCATCAATAAGCAGAATATATTCGAATCCCGGATATTTGGTTAATGGAATCTTGTCTCACTTAGATCTTCTTGTCCGAGGTCCACTGGTTTCATGAGGTCTTTTATCATCCAAATCTGTGGATGATCCTGTAACATCTAGTAAAATGGGTTGCGGGTCCCCTTGCTCAATACTTTCTTTTATAATATCCGATGGAGTGGGTTGTGTCCCCCCCTGCTCGACATACTCATCTGTCTCTTCTAGTTCTATTTCTGAAATATCATGCACATTATATGCGGCCAATTGTGTTGGTGCTGAGTTTGGATTTTTGTCGGCATTGAAATTGGAAGACATATTGGGCATTTCAATGTCTTCAATTATCCAGTCTTCAAGAAACTCTACATCATGGCTTCTGATGACCATCTTTTCCTTCGGATCCCATAGTATGTATCCAAATTCTTCATCTCTATAGCCTAGGAATATATATATATAGTAGTCCTTAAATCGAGCTTCTATTTGAGCTCTTTGGATGCATATGCAACGACTAAACAGCCGAATACCTTAAGGTGGGAGTATGAAGGATTCTTACTAGACCACACATTCTTCGGAATCTCAAAATTCAAAGGTACAAATGGTGATTATTGATCAAGTAGCAGGTGGTACGAACAGCTTCTCCCCAAAATGGATTTGGCAGCTTAGTCATACTGATCATGCTTCTGACTTTCTCCATAATGGTGCAGTTCATTCTTTCAGCTACACCATTATGACGTGAGGTGCATGCAACAGTTCTCTCATGTCGAATGTCATGTCTCCTGCAGTAGGCATCAAACTCATTGGAAATGTGCTCACATCCATCGTCTGTGCGGAGAAACTTTAGCTTCTTCTTTGTTTCATGCTCTACCATGGCTTGGAATAACTTGAACTGATGTATGACTTGATCCTTCATCTTGAGGAAATACACCCACACTTTCCGAGAAACATTATCAATGAAAGTCAGAAAATACTTGTTACCACCTAGTGAATCAACCTACAAGGAACCACACACATTAGAGTGCACCAGACTGAGCAACTCTGATATTCTCTTTGAAGAGAATTTAGACGAGACTCTGTGTTGCTTACAAAACAAATAATGGTTGCAAGGATCTAGTGCAACATCCTTGGTAAGCTCCTTATTGGACAGGATAAACAATTATTTCTCACTCATGTGATCGAGTCCATGGTTCCATATATTTTGAAAAACCTTTTTTTAGCTACATTGAGGCTGTCAGTACAAATCTTCACATGAGTCTTGTATAGTGTGCCGCAAACATGTCCTCAGAAGACAACCATGACACCTTTTGTCATTTTCTATGTGCCATTTCTGAAGTGACTGTTATAACTCTGTTTATCAAGGGCTATCTCCGAGAGTACATCCAGCCGAAGTTCTGGAACATGCAGGACATCATTTAAAATTAATGTAAATAAGATATTTATCCGTAATTGAATATCATTTATTCCTAATATCCTAGAGGAACTGATATTTCCCTTCTTCATTGAACCAAAATATTCTGCTTTGTATGTTGTGAAGAAAACTCTATGAGGAGTGAGGTGGTAGGATGCTACAATATCTACTACCCACTCAACATCTTGGGTTGCGGTGTGAATACATGTATCTTCTTGTATAGAGTATATGGCTACATCTCTTTGGAAAACTACTAGTGTATCTCTTTCGTTATTCTTCGGCTGAAAATTGCGTTGGCCTTGCTATCGTTGCTGTTTTCGACAATTCTTCTTCAAGTGGCCTTCTATGCCACAATGGTATCACTTATAGGTATGCATCCTCCTATATGAGAATCTACCTCTGGTTAAGCTTCTGCCTCTCCATTTTTCTCTTCCTTGAAGTCTTCCTCGAATCTTTGTGATGAAGGCTTCTATCTATTCTGAGCCAATGTCTTTTCTCCAAGACTATTCATTCGACAAGACATCTTTTACCACATGCATGGTAAGTTTGCCTCTTGGAGCTGAATTACTGAGAGTAACCACCAATACCTCTCAACTATCATGAAGAGAACTAAATAGTAGGAGGGCTTGTTCTTCATCTCCCAACTGTATATTTACTGTAGACAGTTGATTCACCAGGCTCTGGAACTCATTGGTGTTTTCTGCAATGAAAGTTCCACTCCATAACTTCAAATTCACCAAACGCCTAATTAACAGAGCTTTATTTCGAGCTGTCTTAGCCTGATACATGCCTTCCAGTTTTATGCAAATTTCATAAATATATGTGTCATGTGTTATGTGGTGGGAGACATTGTGGTCGATCCACTGCTTAATTTGACCAATAGTTCTGTTGTTGAGTTTATTCCAGTCACTCTATTTGACAGAATCCGATCTCACTTTTTTCACATGATCATGTAGTACAGATCTTTACAATGCAAATAATCTATCATTCGATGTCTCCAGATGCAGTAATTGGTTGTTGTCAGCTTGATCATCATATCAGAAAATGAATCTTCCATTTACATTTTAAGTTTAAAGTTTAAGTAAAAATAAAACAAAACCGAGGCTGATTTTCACAAATCGAAAATGGTGGATTTGACTCTTCGCTGGTCGAAATCCGACACATGGGCCGATTTGTAATTTTTTAGAACTTCTTAGGCGAAAATATAAATTCCAAAGACATTAGGGGGCTCAATGAAATTTACCAATATACTGAAGTGGAAGACACATGGCATAAAATGGGACCGGCTTGATGACATGGCGGACACATGTCAATGATGTGAGAGCTGATGTGTTAGACTCATTGCTAATATGGCGCTGACTGTGTGCTGACGTGGCGTTGATTGTGCACTGACGTGGTACTGACTGTGCGATGACATGACTCTGATTGTGCGCTGATGTGTTGACATGGCAATCACGTCAGCGTCTTCAACCTCTGGATGGTGCGTGAAGCGCATGTCGTGACTGGGGGCGCCTGAGAAGTTTCTAGATGGCACGTGCGGCACGTGAGCCTTCCTCTGTTGTCGGTTTTATCGCCAAAAAATACCACCGTGCTTGTCTCGATTTGAACAAGCTGATGGTATGGTCAAAACTGATTTTTGAAAATTTTATTAAAACCCGAATTTTCCGAATCGAGTTCCATTCTTCACCTCCATGATCCCCAATGTTTAACCAAAGCTACTGATATCACTTGTTGTGATTCTCTAATTAGTGAAGAGTGCTTTTGAGGAAAAATAAATATTTTCTATCACTACTTGAATAGAATTTACAAGTATTACGAAACTTGTATAAAAAAACCTCACACACTAACTACACTCTATAAGCTCTCTTACTTGGAGTTTACACTCTAAGCTTTCTTTACTTGAAGCTTACTTGTTGAGGATGGTTTGAACTCTCAAATGAGCTTCCTATTTATAGCCAATTATAGGAACCAAATTGTCAACAAAAATACAAACAGATCTAAAGCTATTTCGGTGGTTTGCACCATTGTCAAAATTGACAATTACTTTTTACAATGGTGACCATAATATTTGACAATAAAGATTATGGCAGCTGGATTCTACAAATTGTAAATTGAAGTTGCTACTCAAGTCAATTGGAAGATAACAAGGAATAACAATAACAAGTGAGAAATTGCTAGTAGTAGTGATGAGAGCATCAATATGTTAGTATGTTGAAGAAAACAAAGAGCAAGTGATGATGACGGTAACAATAATGAGACCGCCTTGCCAAAAAGAAAATTGAGAATCTCTCCAAAGCAAAAGCATCCAGAGACGAAATTGATTAGTGATGGATTGTTAAACAATGAAAATAAGGCAAGACGAAAAGTTGAGGATGTAGCTACGAGGGCTTGCAAGAATAATGGGGTAAGAAATTTTACTACTTGGGATCAGCGTATAGACAGTTTATCAGAGGATAAATTGAGGATGCAACTATGAGGATTGTTAGCACTTATGAATGGGTGGTGTGTGAGGTTCACATGACGATGGTGGCCGTGATCCCCATGCACCGATGAGATCAGAGAACGAAACTGAAAAGGTCGTAACCTAGTGTGTGATTCTATGTAAGATAATGAAAAAAATTTGAATTCACTCTATATTATATTTACAATAACATGGATATTTATATAAGCTACATATCAAAATAAAACATGAAAGAAATAATACTATTAATGGAAATATAATAATGTCACAAATCCTTGTTGCTAAAATCCGAAGAAACAACTCGCCTGATTAACAGTTGAATATAAAAACACGAACTCTCCGTAACGAAACCCTTTTAAAAACCTTAAAAATCAAACTTGAAAGCTCGCAGAATTGAAGCAGCTGCCCAGTTGAGGAAAGCAAGAAATCTAGCGACCCAATTGAAAAAAAAAAACCGGAAACGAAGATAGAAAAAATCCCAAAAATCGAAGAGGAAAAAAAATCTTTAATACATCTTTAATACCCTTTCTATAATAATATTTCCTTAACAAAATTGATTGAATCTCTATGGTTTTTTTTTAATCAAAATATTTAAATTAGTTTACGCATATCTCAACTAATCTCCGAGACTTAATCGATTGTATTGGATTATCAATTGTAATAAGCATCCGTTCCTACCAATAGATATTAGAATGATTGTACTATGCATTCTTTCCTTTATGCTTTTCTAAAGTATTATTCAATTAAAATTTTATATAACTCATAGATTGTATAACAAGTATTCCAAATACAATGATTGGTAGTTACAAGGAAATCCGAATTAGGCTTAATTTTCAGCCCAGCAGACCCTCTTGGCAGACCTTGAAATCAGACCCTCTCGGCAGACCCTGAAATCAGACCCACAGAGCAGACCCTCACGACAGACTCTGAGAGCGGACCCTGACGGCAGAGGCTGAGAGCAGAGGCAGAGGCTAAGAGCATAGGTAGAGGCTGGCAAGCAGAGGCAGACCAGCAGAGGCAGAGGCTGGCGAGCAGAGGTAGAGGCTGATGAGCGGAGGTAGAGGCTGATGAGCGGATCCTCACGAACGGACCCTGAAATCAGCCACAAAACCACTGAAGGAACCGAACCGAACCACTGCTTCTCTATTCCGAGGCTTGTTGATGTCAACAATATCCTTAAAACAAATTCGTCCCCTACCGAGGGTGAAATAGAACGCGAGACGATTGTTTCCCAGGATACAACAGAAAACGAACGAGTATGGGCACCACCAAAACCCGTTACCAACGAACCACAAAGTGTTTGAACTCTTTCTAAAAACCCGAAAACAAAGAGAAACCGAGGCAAAAGTACCAAGAAATTTCTGTGTATTATTTTTCTCTATCTTCTTCTATCAAAACCGAAAACAAAGCTTGATATATATAAAAAAAAATAATAAGATAAGTATGCCATCAATCATATTAATGAGAGACCTTTCGATTGAAGTAACAAATTAATTAAAGGAATTAATTAACTTCATTAATGAGACCTTTCGATTGAAGTACCAAATTAATTAATGAAATTAATTAACTTTTATGGAATACTTCAAAAGTTTTGGAAAACAAAAGGACTAGCAAAAATTGGCTGGGCCGGGCCCGCACAATTTGGTCCGGCATTCGTGTACGCAGGTGCACACGAGCCAAGCCTGTTTGGATTTTGATTTGCACCCCCCTGCGCGCGCACGTAGGGAGAGCCTCTATATTTATAACTCTTACCCATCTACATATGAGTAATTATATATAAAGACACTTTCTCTCTTATAGCTTTCCCATGTGGGACAATCACATTTCCCTTTATTTTCCAACACCAATGAGTGAACTATGAGCAACAATTTCTCATTCACCCAAGCACCATTTTAAGCATATGAATATACCATTCCGAACTACTCACGGAGGAGTATCCGAATCATTCAATAAAAACCACTAACACGAAGTGGATCATGCTTAAAATTGAGCCTCAAAATACCTACTCATAAGCATTTTTCCAACAATCCCCCACATGAATGAAATTGGCGAAAAACCATCAAATAAAAATTTTATAAAATATTTTATTTTGACGTAGAAGAGTTCAACGGTTCAACACCTGCATAGGATAGGTAGGCCTCAGCCTTTGAACATTCCCTTGTGAAAATATATCTCATTTACTGGCTGATAGTGGACGCGATGTCATTGAACTGTACTCTCGTTCATGTAAATGGAAAACATATATCACACAGATGTTTTACTTCACACATCTGAGTTCTCATGATTATGTTCATTTTGGCCATGAACATCTGCCTGGTTCTGCAAGAGTTTCTAAGAATTATGCCTCATACAATTCCCTTTGAAGCGGCCCCACTTCTCTCTCACATAGGTGATTTCTTATTTAAGAGTATCTCGTAATACTCTGCTCGGATTCCCGACGCATAAGAATCATTAAAAACATGTGCTTAACCTTGATCCATATGAGCATCACTGTTGCATGTCACCATAGGAATGGACTAGGGGGTAACCCCCACAGTGAACCAATTATGTCAATTACGAGTGGGTTGTCCCATTGAACCTAGATCTTGGGATCTCCAGTCAACAAGGTTGGGTTTTCTTTCGTAATAAACATTTATCTAACGGGCTTTAGTCTCATTCCCCCCGATGATTTCTCAACTAATTCTCTGTTTAACCCTTTGGTTAGCGGATCCGCAATGTTATCCTTTGACTTTACATAGTCAATCGAAATAACTTCAGTAGAGAGTAATTGTCTAACGGTATTATGTCTACGACGAATATGTCTAGACTTACCATTATACATGTTGTTATGTGCCCTTCCAATTGCAGATTGACTATCGCAATGAATGCAAATTGCTGGCACTGGCTTAGGCCAACTTGGAATATCCTCTAGAAAATTTCGAAACAATTCTGCTTCTTCAGCACACTTATCTAATGCAATGAATTCTGATTCCATTGTAGATCGGGCTATCACAGTCTGTTTGGAGGATTTCCATGATATAGCTGCACCTGCTAGTGTAAACACATAGCCACTGGTAGACTTTGAGTTTTTCATATCATATATCCAATTAGCATCACTATATCCTTCGACTACAGCTGGATATCTATGATAGTGCAACCCATAATTACGAGTAAAACGTAAGTACTGAAGTACTCTTACAATTGCTTTCCAGTGATCAACCCCTGGATTACTCGTATATCTGCCGAGCTTGTTTACTGTACATGTTATATCAGGCCTGATACAACTTGATAAGTATATCAAACTCCCGATCACTCTAGAGTATTCTACTTGAGATATACTCTCTCCTCTATTCTTTGATAGGTGTAGACGCACATCTAAAGGAGTTCTATCCACAGCAGAATCATCATTGTTGAATTTACCAAGAATTTTATCCACATAGTGCGACTGATCAAGAATAAGTCCATCTGGACTTCTCGAGATCTTTATTCCCAGAATGACGTCTGCGAGACCCATGTATTTCATGTCAAACTTAGATTTCACCATTTTAACATTACTCCTGACAATCAATATGTCATCAACGTAGAGACATAGAATGACATAGCCCACTTCTGTCTCTCTGACATAAATGCATTTATCACATTCATTGATTGTGAAACCATTTGACAACATGGTGTCGTCAAAGTTTTTATGCCATTGTTTCGGAGCTTGTTTTAATCCATACAAGGATTTAACATGGTCAAGTAAAAGAACATCTTCTGTTGCCACTTTTTGAAAATCTGACCAGTGAATTTTTCAGGTTTTTCAACAGCAGGATTGACCTGGCTCACATGTCCAACAGGTTGACTAGTCATAGAGGCAGCAACACCTTGGCCAGCCCAGAGGCTGCCAGATTAAGCCCAGAGGCTGAAGCATGTTGGCCAGCCGAAGAGGCTGCCACAATCGGATCAACTGTGTTTGGACTGATATCCATATCTACAGACCGAATTTGTTTAAGACTGTATTACAAGTATTCCAAATACAATGATTGGTAGTTACAAGGAAATCCGAATTAGGCTTAATTTTCAGCCCAGCAGACCCTATTGGCAGACCCTGAAATCAGACCCTCTCGGCAGACCCTGAAATCAGACCCACAGAGCATACCCTCACGGCAGACCCTGAGAGCGGACCCTGACGGCAGAGGCTGAGAGCAGAGGTAGAGGCTGGCAAGCAGAGGCAGACCAGCAGAGGCAGAGGCTGGCAAGCAGAGGTAGAGGCTGATGAGCGGAGGTAGAGACTGATGAGCGGACCCTCACGAGCGGACCCTGAAATCAGCCACAGAACCACTGAAGGAACCGAACTGAACCACTGTTTCTCTATTCCGAGGCTTTTTGATGTCAACAATATCCTTAAAACAAATTCGTCCCCTACCGAGGGTGCAGTGGAACACGAGACGATTGTTTCCCAAGATACAACGGAAAACGAACGAGTATGGATACCACCAAAACCCGTTACCAACGAACCACAAAGTGTTTGAACTCTTTCTAAAAACCTGAAAACAAAGAGAAATCGAGGCAAAAGTACCAAGAAATTTCTGTGTATTATTTTTTTTCTCTATCTTCTTCTATCAAAACCGAAAACAAAGCTCGATATATATAAAAAAAAAAGATAAGTATGCCATTAATCATATTAATGAGGGACATTTCGATTGAAGTAACAAATTAATTAAAGGAATTAATTAACTTCATTAATGAGACCTTTCGATTGAAGTACCAAATTAATTAATGGAATTAATTAACTTTTATGGAATACTTCAAAAGTTTTGGAAAACAAAAGGACTAGCAAAAATTGGCTGGGCCGGGCCCGCACAATTTGGTCCGGCATTCGTGTACGCAGGTGCACACGAGCCAAGCCTGTTTGGATTTTGATTTGCACCCCCCTGCGCGCGCACGTAGGGAGAGCCTCTATATTTATAACTCTTACCCATCTACATATGAGTAATTATATATAAAGACACTTTCTCTCTTATAGCTTTCCCATGTGGGACAATCACATTTCCCTTTATTTTCCAACACCAATGAGTGAACTATGAGCAACAATTTCTCATTCATCCAAGCACCATTTTAAGCATATGAATATACCATTCCGAACTACTCACGGAGGAGTATCCGAATCATTCAATAACAACCACTAACACGAAGTGGATCATGCTTAAAATCGAGTCTCAAAATGCCTACTCATAAGCATTTTTCCAACATAGATTACATGCATTATCCTTCATAATTACTATATACACAGAAGACATGAATCTGGAATTCAAAAATAAGGCGAGAAGGTATCTACATTGATCAATTAACATTTATGTTTATAAAGTACATGTATTATATATTAAAATTATTTTTTAACAAAAAAGTATATATGCTTTATGATTAATTTTAATAAACTTTTATTCATATATCATTACTAAGAAATGCAAACTACCGGACCTGCCATAACTAAATAAAAATGCGTAAAAATCACTCAGTTAATTGGGGATACATTAATGAATTACTAAGAACATGCGATATTAAACTTGTTAATAAGTGTTATCTTATTTGGTCAAGACACTCATGATTTATGATCGCGATATTATATATTTAGCATGCAAACATACGTATTGTTCAAGTAATATAGTGACTGATAGTCGGATGTCGAACTCACATGGATTTAATATCTACCTTATTAATATCAAGATTAACCTACTTAACTTGAACCAAACTATTGAGAAGGAAAATTGATTTAATTGATGTACTTGAAAATTAAATAACGAACAAATAATACTTTTTGAAGAAATCTTATAAGATAGAAGAACCTAGGGTTGCAACTTCACCTAACCATACAGACAATAAGTTCAGATACTTTCCATTTAATTGGATTGTTATTATTAATTAACTTAGAACACTAAATTACTCACACGTCACTTTCAATGATCAGGTGAAAATATTCAAAATAAATCAATAAACTATATGTCTATTTTGATTAAATTAATCTGAATTCATTAAGGTCAAGTTCTAATATTGGCTACGTATGCCTTGTAAGTATATTTCTATCATGTAGGGAAATCTATTCAACAAATAAATCACACGCTATTATTCTCAAGGCTAATTCAAATTTCTTCCGTCGAGTTTCTGAGGATTTACCAATATTATTCTTTTGTTGGCTAAACGAAATAAACATCAAAGTATAGAGAATAATAAATAATAAATAACAAACCCAAAGGAATAAAAATATGCAGATAATTAATTAAACATGCTTGGATCCATGATAACCTTAAATTTAATGAATTAGCTATTCATATTAAATAATAAACACAAGCTAATCATTATTACAAAACAATGACTTATAAAAGATAAATTAGAGAGAACATGGAAGAAAGAACTCTTGTTATAGTCTTCGCCTTCAAACTCCAGCACCAGTTGAAGCACTCGTCATTGCCTTACTCTAGGAGTTCTTCTATGCTTTGGGGGCTCATATGAGACTTGATTTAGGTTTTAGGACAAACTTATGTATTTATAGGGAAGTCATGGAGTCATTCTGCATGTAGAAAATGATTTCTCTATGATTCTAAAATTCGTTAGGGGCGTTGTGACGCAGGATCTTGCCTCATGTCTTGAGGCATCGCGGCGCCTGCGTCAAGACGCACAATCCAGTACCGAGACGTACTTTTTGACTCCGAATTTGTCCCAATTTGTTCCATATTTTATCATTTTTATCTCTTATTTATTCAATTGAGTCACGATATCATTTTAACCTGCAAAATAAACGCAAAACACATCAAATCACTCATAAAACTCAAGATAACTCATAGAAATCAAGCTACAAGGGCGGGAAATATATGTATATTGGCCGCTCATCAATTTATATAATATGTCTAGGTCTTAAGTTCGATTCCTGACTGTAGCATGAGTGAATAAATAGTTCATGTAATTATTAACTTTTGGGAATTATTCTAGTAGCATGTGGGCATGATTGTCACCTTATTTGTGGTCTAGTCAATAATAATCCGTCAAATAAAAGGTAGTATTTATATAATCGATAAAGACGATCAGATTTTTATTCTTCTTTATAATGAAATAATATAGGACACTATATATATTAAGAAGAGAATTATACATTCCTTAAAACTAATAAAAAAGAGAGATTAAACTTGTTCAGAATTTTTATAAATACTTTTCTACGGCATTTTTTTCTTTTTCTTTTTTGAAAATGTAATTTTCTACGGCATATGATGGACGCCAAGCCAGCCCCAACACCTCTGCCAACAAACCCGATACTTACATTAACAACTGGATCTCCTTTACCTGATCCGACCGAGTACAGAAATGTTGTCGGCAGCCTCCAGTATCTTTCCCTCACACGACCAGATATTGCTTACACAGTAAATAAACTTTCTCAGTTTATGCATCAACCGACCACTGAACATTGGCTTGCAGTCAAGCGTCTACTACGATATCTCTGTGGCACTCTGGACCATGGCATATTTCTCCGTCGTAACTCCCCTCTCTCACTACATGCCTTTTCCGACGCTGATTGGGCTGGTAACAAAGATGACTTCACCTCCACTGGTGCTTACATAGTGTATCTGGGTCACAATCCTATTTCCTGGAGCTCCAAGAAACAGCGCACGGTTGCACGCTCGTCCACCGAGGCAGAGTACCGATCAGTAGCCTCCACTGCCGCCGAACTCAGATGGATTTGTGCTCTCCTCACTGAGCTGGGTGTCACCCTCTCTCTCCAACCAGTCATCTACTGTGACAATGTTGGGGCGACCAATTTATGCTCCAATCCTGTTTTTCACTCACGCATGAAACACGTAGCACTTGACTACCACTTCATCCGAGAACAAGTTCAAGATGGTCTACTCCGGGTCTCACACATCTCGGGAGCCGATCAATTAGCAGATTCCCTTACCAAACCACTTGCTCGGTCACCTTTCAACACACTCAAGTCCAAGATCGGACTCTCTCCCCGACCGTCCATCTTGCGGGGGCATGATAAGATTACACAATCAAACCAATCAAATGGAGAAAATCAAGGAATCTAAATCTTTACATATTATGACATTTATCTAGTAGTTAATACCTTCCTATCTTTGTAATCTCATTCCAATTTTAAATTTCAAATATTTTGTATATGTAGTGCAAAATGCCATTGTGAATAATAAGGAAAATATATTTCTTCAAACCTATCATCTCCAAAACTTCTACATATGTCACCATGCTCATTTTATAATTTTGTTGATTTTTTTTTTCAAAGAAAGAAAAAATTCAAATGTAGAAGAGAGTGAATCAAATTGGGAGCATTACTTGCAGTAACGAACTGAACAAAGTAGCAGCAAACCATTTTCAACAGCATTTTTTTTTACTTTTTCTTTTTTGAAAATCCAATTTTCTACGGCATATGTCACCATGCTCATTTTATAATTTTCTTGATTTTTTTATGGCAATTAAATATAGCATGCATTGAAAGTGAGTGTGTTTTAAAATCACAAGTATTGACAATATGAAATGGTGGCAATATTATAGTAAGAAGCTTTGTCAAACAAATCTTCATGCTCAGAATTTCAGCAGTTATTCTACCAGATATCTTGACACGCAAGCCTTGTTTGAGAATGAATATCCCAAAATCAATAATATAATTTATTGTAATTCAAACTTAAAAACTAATTGAGAATAGATAATTGTCTAATATTTATTTTTTAAGTTCATATTCATTTATCTAAATTAATGTTAGTGATTTTTTTCCTCAACATGTGCATATATTGTCTTGCACCGATATCATATTAAAATTTATGAGTCTAACTCAATCCAAAATGTAGCTTGAGAATAGAGGTTGTCCAATACTTATATTTTAAGTTCAGTTATTCATCTTAACTGATGTGAGATATATTTCTCAACAAGTAAGTGTGACAGCAGTGAGAGAATTTGAGTTTTAAGAGATTTTTTTCCCAAATATCTAAAAGTACCAAGTGTATTTAAATTTTAAGCTTAAAAGACTTGGATTTAATGTTGAGTTGTTTTTTTTTTTATAAATTATGATTAGTCATTATTGGATAATAATTTAAATATAATTGAATCTTAACTGTGTTAACTGTACACAACTATTAAAATAAATTTAATAAAAAAATTATAAAAAATTCTATTTAGTACCGAATACAAATTCCAGTTTAAATGCTCAATTTGAAAACTTGAATTTAATGACACCAACTTCTCTGGTTTAAGAAAATTCTCTAATCTTGAGCATTTTTCTTTTTTGAATCTTGATGATACGAGGGGAACTTCATTAAATGAAAATCAATCATATACTTGGAGTTTAAATGCTCTTCAAGCTCTTACAATTTCCATCCTTGGAGTTTTGGTTTTATTTGGAAGAATATCACTCAAAAAAATTCAAATTTTTTGTTGGTTTATTTTTTTTGAATCGTCTTCGAACAAAAGATTTTCTTTGTAGTAAAGGCATTATTGATCATTCGCAGTTGATCTGTCATCTTTGTGATTTGGATATTGAAATATTGGATCATTTTTTATTCTATTGTACATTCTCTTGGACAATGTGATCCTTATTCTTTAATTAGTAGGGATGGCTTGGGTTATTTCAGGGGATCCTATAAACTTCATTGCATCCTAGCATTTCTTGATTATATGACATTATGGATTGTCTTTTCATGGATATTTGTTGGTGCCTTCGACTGCAAAGAAATCAGAGAACCTTTAACAGATCTTATTATTCATTGTCACAAACTTGTATGAAGATTCTTTTGAAATTACCTACAAACGCACAACAAACACAATCTTTATACCCAAGATGGGTGATTAGGTAATGGCCTAAATATACGGAAATAAATTTTTTGTCGATTTTACGCTACTAAACTAGTAGCTTTAACAATTAAGCTTATCAATAAATTTCTCAAACAAAATATATTACTAATATGTAAGACACTAAATAATATGCAAATATAAAATAAACTTGCGATAATATAAAAAAAAAGTTTAGGGATAGAGAAAATTGACACCGTATTTATAGTGGTTCGACCAACTTTTTGCCTACGTCCACTCCCCCAAGCCACTCTTGAAGATTTCCACTAAGTAGAATTCACAACTTACACAGAGTTTTATGTGGCTCACTCGCAACCAAGAGTTTTGTCCCCTAGGTTCACTCCAAACATTTACACAAGAGTTTTCTAATGACTCACTCTTAAACTCTTACAATGATTTTCGTTCCTAGGCTTACTCACAATCTTTTGCAACCACATTTTTGAGTATACCCACTCACAAAGGGATTTCTCAATCACAAATATATGAATATGAAGATCTTTACAATTCACTTGGGCACTCATAAAAAGATAAAAAGATTCAAGACGTTAGTTGTTAACTCAAGTGTTCTAAGCTCACCACAAAATATATAAAAGATAAGAAGTACATTTTGGTACCCAAACTTTTTTGGGTCCATGGGGGTTAGTCTTGGTTCCTTGGAGAACCCATGCATTCACTTTTATATTTTTGTACATGCAGTCAAATATTTTGTCATTTCTTATTACATGTATAACATGTGACATTTTCATCAAAAGTGACATACGTATGAGAATTGGATGGCTTTACAAAATAATTCTTCAAAATTTTTCGTTTGATGTAAGACTTATGTCCTAATCATTTTATTTTAAAAAAATATCTTTATGATCCAATTAACATATTAAAATATTTCTCTCACAAAATAAATTTTGTTACAATGTTATGCAAATCCATAACCTTTTTATTCAAAACAACATTTTCATTCATAATAGATTTGAAATCACATGTATTTGAGCTAGATGACATGCTAGATATGCTCTTTTGAAGTTTTAGCTTTTCATCTTTTAAGCATGCTATTTCTTTTTCATGTATTTCATTTTCTCAACAATTGATACATGATCATGTATTAGTGATGAATGCTCATTTTTTTTATCAACTTATGTTTCTTTTTAAGTAAATCATACAACTCATATAATTCATTAAATATATCAAGCAATTCATCATATTCAAAGGAATTTTGACCATTTTCCTCATCGGTTTCATCTAGATCATCAATAGTCATAAATGTGAGATTTCTTGTTCCCTCATCATTTTCCTCATTGGATGAGTTAGAGATGTTATCGCTCCAAGTTGCATTCATTGCTTTATTTTTGAATTTTGCTTTAAATTTCCTCATTGGACAATTGACAACCACATGACCTGGCTTTTCACACTCATAGCATATGACTTTATCTTTCTTGTGCTTATGTTACCAATTTTCATCCATTTTCTCATCTAATAGAGATTTCCCTTTATACTTTTTGGATTTTAGAAACTTCTTGAACTTCTGGTTAAATGTGTTAACTCATCTTCACTATCTTCTTCTTAATCACTTGAGCTAACATCATCCCATTTTTCTCACAAATGACTTAAGGACTATTTTCTATTTATTCTTCTTCCCTTAAATCTATTTTATGTTCCATATCGTATTCCAATGATTTTCCCACTAAATCATCCAATTTTAAATTGTTGATATTATTTGATTCCTTGATGGAGGAGATGCAAATTCTATATTCTTTATTGAGTGACCTAAGAGTTTTATTCACTTGATCACTAAGTCAATATTTTTCCTTAAAGCACTAAGTTGATTAACAATCGTTGTAAACTTCAAAATCATTTGCTCAATATCTTCACCAGTTTCCATTTTGAAGCTACCTAACTCGTACATGAACCAATTGATCTTTGACTTATTGACTTGGCTTGTGCCCTCATTGACCATTTCCAAAGACTTCCATAATTCATATACATTTCCAAAACTCCGGAAGCTTGTTAATTTCACTTCGATCAATTGCATAATAAGATGGTTGAGTGCCTTAACATTTTTGGAGGCTTCCATGAATTCCTCATCGGTCCATTTAATATGCGACTTCAGAATCTCCACACCATTGTTATCTTTCTTCATTTGCATTCTTGTACCTTGTGTGATCACTCGGAAGGATTGCACATCAATGGAAAGAAGGTAGGTTAACATCCTCATCTTCCAATAAGTATAATCAATTCGTGTAAAAGGAAGGTCTAGTTGTTGAAAAGCCCTCGACAAGATTTTTTAAGTAGCTTATAGAGGTCATGATCGATTCTCGGACGGTTATGTCTTTTTGAGAAAACATTGCTCGCATACCAATTTAAATTACCTACAAGCGCACAACAAACACAATCTCTATACCCAAATGTGAATTGGGTAATGACCTAAATATACGGGAATAAAATTTTTTGGCGATTTAATGCTACCAAGCTTGTAACTTTACCAATTAATCTTATCAATCAATTTCCCAATCACAATATATTACTAATATGCAAGTCACTAAATAATATGCAAGTATAAAATAAACTTGTGATGATATAAAGGAGTTTAGGATAGAGAGAAATTGACACCATATTTATAGTGGTTCGGCCAATTATTTTCCTGCGTCCACTCCCTCAAGCCACGCTTGAAGATTTACACCAAGTTAAATTCATAACTTATACCAAGTTTTATGTGGCTCACTCGCAACTAAGAGTTTTGTCACCTAAATTCTCTCCAAACCTTTACACAGAGTTTTCCAATAGCTCACTCTCAAAACCCTTACAATGAGTTTTGTTCATAGGTCTACTCACAACCTTTTGCAATAACCTCTCTTTTGAGTATACCCACTCACAAAGGGATTTCTCAATCACAAATGTATGAATATGAAGATCTTTAAAATTCACTTGGGCACTCACAAAAGATAAGAAGATTCAAGATGTGAGTTGTTAACCCAAGTGTTCTAAGCTCACTATAAAAGATATGAAGGTGTAGTGTGTGAGCTTGAGTATAAAAGTGTATGATGATAAAAGTTTTGTAAACTCTTTGTTTCTGCCTTAGAAGAAATTGTATTAAGATTCAAGAGAATAGCAAAATCGAAATAGGGACTCAATATATAGTGAAAATGAAAGCAGTCCCTTATATTTGCGTTGAGGCCGGTATACCATTTACCATTACAACAACTATAAAATAGTACTATTTGACACTGATAAGCGTAAATAATATCATATTACTAACCGAAATGAGGATCGATATGGATCATATCGGTTTCAAATAAGATGTAAAATTCAAAAATTGACCGGTAAGAATATCGGTATGCTCTAGCCCGGTTCTAGTAACTGTGCAATCTCCACACTGACTGGTATATGGACCGGTATGGAGTAGTCCGATTCCAGAGATGATGTAAAAATTCTCAGAATATAGCAGGGTTATCGGTATACCGGTGTGGTGGACCGGTATGCCGATCTCAATGCCAAAATACAGGATTTGAAGATTTTAAAATATTTTGCACATGAGCCTAATGCATATAAATGAATGTGCACATGTCCTATGAACTTAGAGACTTAAATTAACAACTCACTTATAAAGAGAGCCATAAGTTAAGACCATACAAGATTTCCTTCAATATGTGCTAGTCTTCATATGTATTTGCTCTTCATCACCAAAGTACTTCGATATCTTTTTATAATGTCCGCTAATGCGCGTCGAAGTCTTCTAATTGATGTTGCATCATCAAAATCATTCTTACGAATATGTCACAAATATCTTTCTTTGACATCTACTTAGATGTCCTTAAGTTATGATGACTTCTCTGAATCAGATGGTTCTCTTTGGATATCCTGAGATTGTATTTTTGATTGGGCGTATAGTTGAAACTTGTATGGGCTTCTCGGCCTTAGTAGTGTTAGCACTCTTATTTCTTCGCTTCATGCATTTGTTTTTTTTTTTGGTTTTGATTGTGTTTTTTGCTTTCAGTATCACTGTTAGTGATCTACTAAGTTTTTTTTATCCTATTATGAAATCTCTCATTCTATCAAAAAAGTCATATACTTTTTCTGTTATATATATAAGTAATGTTAAACTTGAAGATTCTAACAAATTTGTCTCCTGAAATAGTTGTCCAACAAACCTTTATAAATATTAAAGATTGATTTAATTCTAAAAATGGATTTCATTTTGAGATTGAAGAGCTATTATATTAAATAAGAGTTTGATACTTTGATTTCACATACCATAGATTCACAGAGGAATTGGAGGAAATAAAGCAACCAATTAAGGTTTGGGATCCATTTATTGAAAAAATCAAGTTACGACTTAATGACTGGAAGAATAAATTTTTATCTTTTGGAGGCAGGCTAACTCTATTAAATTCCACTCTTTTAACTATTCCTTTTTATTTTCTTTCAGTCTTCAAAATGCCTAACTCTGTTCTTCGTAAAATTGAAAGCTTGCTTAGGAGATTTTTTTGGTATGGATCCTATGATAATATAGTTCTATATAAAGTGAAATAGAAAGCATTTAAGAAATGGCTGAATTCTGGGGGTTTGGGTGTTTTAGATTTAAAGATCATGAATCATGCTCTTCTATTTAAATAGTTTTGGAGATTCGCGGTTGATATGAACTATACTTGGAAGTCTATAATTTGTCACAAGTATGGTGGAGGACTTTGTGATTGGTTTTCGCAAGATTTTTCCATGATGTCATCGGTTTGGGCTGACATCTTAGGCATCCAATGACTATCTTTTAATTCAGGTCTCAACTGGGTTCAATCCTCGACTTTCAGATTAGTGATGGCTCTAGAATTCAATTTTGACATCATAAGTGATGTAATTCTCAATCATTATCTCTTCTTTTTTTATGTTTTGTTTCGACTGGCAGTTATTAAAGACATATCTATTGTTGATTTCATAAGTTCTAGCTTATCCTCATCTCTATGGAGATGTCAATTGAGTATGTCTGAGTTAAATTATCTTACATCTCTCTCTCGGCTGACCTGTTGTTGTGTGATTCAGTCTGATTCATCTGATGTGATTCTCTGGTGTGGTAGCTCTAATGGCTCATTTTCGGTGAGCAATTGTTATTCTTCTTTAGCAGCAAACTATATCTCGCAACGAACCTAGAACTTCTCATTCATTTGGAAAAGCCCAACTTCTAAAAAGATCCAGATCTTCAGTTGGCTTCTTTTTTTTTTAGGCAAAATTAAAACAAAAGATTCTCTTTTTAAAATGGGTATTCTTGACGCTAGTTCACTCTCATGTGTTTTCTGCCATATTGACATGGAATCAGCTAATCATCTATTATTTTCTTGCCCATGGAGGATTTGGTCATGGTTCTTCAACTGGTGGAATTTCAGTTGGGTTTGTTCTGAAATCCTTTCGATGTATTCATTCTCTCGAGTTTTTATGGTCTAATAACAAGCTGTGTGATTTTTTTCGAATCTCTTTTCAAGGTTGTGTTGGTCTATATGGATTAAAAAGAATAATCATATTTTCAAGGATGTATCTTATGAATTTCTTTCTATTCGCTCCAAAATTTTCATCCTTATTGATCGGTGAAATCACACATGTAACGCAAGCGCACGTATCGCTCAAGTAGTATAAAAATATCGATCTCACGGGGACTTAATTTCTACTGTTGTTATTAATTATTGATTCTATTTATTTACAGGTTTAATTAGGATGAGAATGGGAATGATTGCTTGATTGGTTGGTTGAATGTGGATTTGCTAAATAAATAAATAAATAAAAATATAAAACGAAGGAAATCAATAACAAAGAAAATAAACATCTAGGTTGTGATTCCACATAATATTATTCTAATGATGAATTGATTCTCTTATATATATGTAATAAATTAGTTTGTTAATCTGGAACACGAAGATATACAAAAGCCTCTGTCGATGGTCAGATGCAAACACCCAAAGTAACCCAATTAACTATATATCTATGTTAACCAAGAAACTCTGAATTCATTAAGATTAAGTTCCAATTGCAGCTACCCACGCCCGACAGGTATATGTCTATCCTGGAAGGAAATCTCCCTAAGGGAAATCTGTCCTAAGGTGAGATCGTGAGCTATTGAATCTAAGGCTGAAACCTAAAATCTCTTTTCCAAGTTCATTTTAAGTTTACCACATCAATCTTATTGGTGATCAGGCAATAAAGAAGAATTAAGCTTAAGATTCAATAAACAAGCCTAAAGCAACACACATAATATAAGAAAAACAATTATTAAACTTGTGAATATTGTGCTTCATCACTTCCATAGATTGAAAATAAAATGTTGGGGTTAGGGAATCCACCTTTACTTTTTCAAATCTAGAAATCTCCATTATTATAATATATAAATTTGTATTATATTACCAACCAACCATATAGACGGTATCATGATTAAGTCATATTTTAATTAATTCCAACCAACCATAAAGACCAATTAAGTCAGGTTAAAATCAATTTAATTAAGTCCAACCGACCAATAAGGTGGTTTCCAATTAAGTCAGGTTTTAAGATAATTTATATATTATAATTTAAGGAGATTAATCTAAATTATCATAATAAATGTTTCACCCTTCCCCAGCAGAAATTAACTATAAAATATAAAAGAAATATAAAGTAAACAAACTATTATTATTACTACTAAAAATAAAAATATATTACTATTAATATATACAAACAAGATACAGTCCTTAATCCCTATTAGGAACCTCAGGAAAGTATGAATTTGGAAAATGAAATCAGCTTCTATTTATAGGCAAAATTCGGCCTTGCGCGTCGTGACACGCGTTTATTTCTGACACGTGTATGCGACTTTGACGAGATGTTGACACGTGGCATGCGGCTGTCGGCAGACTCAATTATTGTCTCGGCGTCGTGACGCGTGAAGGCTTGGTGTCGTGATGCTGACGTCAGATGACACAAATAATGACACGTGTTGGCAGGCTGAATTATTGTGCTGACGTCATGATGACGTGACGATGATACACGTGATGACGCACATGATGACGTGGCGATGATGCGTGTCGGCAGATCAATAATTGTGCTAACATCATGATGATGTGTGTCGGCAGAATAGTAACTGAGGCGCGTCGTGATGCAGAAGTTATGCGCGTCACGACGTGAATTTCTATTTTTTCCCTTTTTGTTCGTTTTTCACCGTTTTGGCCCCAAGTTGATTCCATTGAGTCCCAAAACTTTATTTATCTGTAAAATAAACAAAAACACATCAAAAGGCTCATAAAACTTGGGAAATTAAATAAAATTTTAGGTCAAAAAGGCGGTAAATAGTAATATATTTTTCGCTCATCACACCCACAAACCTAACGTTTTGCTAGTCCTCGAGCAAAATAAAAAAATAAAATGAAATAAACAATTAAAACTTAAATTAACTAAACCACTTTCGTAGGGATCACGGTTGCATTTAGCGTATGCAACAAGCCTTTAAACCCATAGGTGTCCCTAGTGGATGAATAATAGTCTCGTGAGGGCTTACATAGATGATACCCACAAACGTAAATTAAATGCACATGCAATCACACATAAAAACAAAATAAAGAAAAGAAAGAAATAAAATAAATTAAAATAATAGCTATATATACAATGTCCTCAAAGAATGTCTAGCAACAAAGTTAAAGGAACCTTCAAAATGCATGCTTCAACTAAAATCCATTCATTTGAAAAAAATATCTAAATCAGACTCTAAGTGTGTGTGTGAATAATTCTGTAAACAGCTTCAATTCTAAGTTATTAACTAGGTGAGTTTGTCTCAATTCTCAGTAGTTAATGGGTCAACCAACCTTACTATCTAACAATTGTTCTGTCTGCTATAATATGCGTAAAGTGAGGTATGTGATTTTTTTTGAAGCTTTACCGTTTGACTCGAACGATCACTGCTTACTGAGGCAAGATGTTCAGTTACTAAGTAGAAGCTTATTTATTAACTAACTCAAACCGCACCGTTTGACACGAACAGTCACTGCTGGCAAGGCAAGACACCCGGTTACTAAGTAAAAGCTTGATCAGTTTTTATTCATCATTCATTTTTTTTATCATCATCATCATCATCATACCACACATCATAAATAAATGCAGACATAAACAGATATTCAGGCAAACGGTCATTCATCATCCACCGATTATTTCAACTAGTCACTTTGTCAATTCCTTATTATCTAACTACTACAGAACTATTATTTTTAAGTGTATATGAGTCTGACCTAGATATTAGGCTTAAAGTATATGATAAAAGTGAAATTGACATTCATCTTTTCCTATAACTTTTTATTGAGACAAATAATCTCATCATTAGAAAATTTATTATTTTTTCCTTTTTTTGGGCATTTTGAATAAAACATGTAAAAATTAAAACACACAAAATATGAAAGACATACAAGACAAAAGATATACAGGAAAGAAAAATATGTAGGAAAAATAAAATAACGAAGAAGACAAATAAAAATAAACAACCTCACCCCGAACCTAAACCTAGCATTGTCCCCAATGCGTTACAAAATAAAATAAATATAAGGGAACAATGTTATTGTGGTTTCTTCATTCTTCAGCCTCGTCGTCGTCGCTGTCGTCTCATGGATAGGCTGGAATCTAATCATCACTCAATCTCTGATGGTGTGCCATTCATTGAAGCAGTTGAGCAATGTAGTCGACCCGAGATTCCAACCGATCTACACGTTGTGACATGGAGTGAGATCGCGATGTCGTTGCGTTGGTTGAGGTTGCTGTTGTGGCTGTACATGTGCTGATAAGGAAGAACCGGCCTGTGCAGGCCTCTCTACTCGGAGTTGTTGGATAATTCGAGTTGTCAATGTAGTGGTGGCTGCATCATTTCTTCCCTAAGGTCCATGGGCATCATGGCCAATGTACAAAGGTTTGTAATTAAGCTGCAGTACAGTAGGCGGCTTGTATAGAGCGTGTTGCCTAAACTATATTGGTTGATATCAGCCTAACCACATCAATGGTAAGTCCCTCCAGTAGAGAATATAACAGAACATCCGTTCTTTGGTTACATTGGTGATATGGGTGTCTGGCAGCAATGTGCGGGTAAGAAAATGAAACCAAACCTTGGCATCTGGTTTAAGATATCGTGAGTTCATCTTCAAATATTCCCCGCTGTTACTTATATCCCATACAACATTGGGGATGCAAAGTGTTTGTGTGATATGAGTTATATCTAAATGCTCTATAGTTGCCGTATATTCATCTATTTCCATATCTGTCAACCCATAATACCTATTAATTGTGGATATATCAAACGTCACATGTTGACCTCTAACTAACACCTGATACGCCTGATGCTCGTAAGCATTGGCGTAGAACTCACGGACAACTGGTATACAAGTTGGGTTAGGTTGTTGGCAAAGCTTATGCCAGTGTCTGGTGGCGATAATTCTATCTATCTAGGGAAACTGTCTGGGGTTAATGTCAAAACTCCTCTCCATAATCGGGAATTTTTGTCCCATCCCCTTTTTATACCGACGCTCAGCGATTGCTGACATAAATTTTATTGCATCGTAACTTGATCCGGATTCCGCTGAGGTTCGTGTTCTCTTAGGGGCCATTTTAATTTTTAAAAATTTTGGCAGAATTTCCCCTAATTTTCAAGAATTCCAAATTTTTTAACCTAAAATTTTTTAACACTTCAACAATTCACAAATCACAAACATCATTCGCCCTCAAATCTACGAATTTACTAATAGCAACTGCCACAAACACACGCCCACAACTCTAAAATTTTAACAGCAAACACAAATATGAACACACACTTTATTTTCACAAATCCTACTGCACACCGCAAATCACAGATTTGGCAACAAATATACACAAATTCGCACAAACACAAAAAAAAAAATTTGAAGATAAGAGGAAAAAGGTATCCAAATCGCGAACTTGAATCCCTAAATCCGAGTGGTTCATGCGCAAGTTAAGGTATGGGTGTGTGATTTTGGGTTGAGTTTGTGGTTTGGGTGAGTTAATGAGTGTATTTGGGTTAGTTTTTGGTGAGATTGGGCGAGGAAGAAGAAGAAAAAATGAGAGGTAAAGAGAGAAAAATGAAAGGGGAAATGGAAGAAATGAAGTTTAATGTGTTTAGTTGAGTGATTTGAGGAGAAAATCGAGAATTTTGGTTGAAAGAATGAAGAAAAAGATGAAGAAGCCGAGGAAGAAGATGAGAATGGAGATGAAGAAAAAGAGTGGCGGCTGTTGTTTTTCTAGATCTAAAATCTCCCTTATTATAATATATAAATTTGCATTATATTACCAACCGACCATATAGGCGGTATTCTGATTAAGTCATATTTTAATTAATTCCAACCGACCATAAAGGCGGTATCTAATTAAGTCAGGTTAAAATCAATTAATTAAGTCCAACGACCAATAATGGGGTATCAACTAAGTCAAGTTTTAAGATAATTTATATATTAAAATTTAAGGGAGATTAATTTAAATTATCATAATAAAAGTTTCACCATTCTCCCAACAGAAATTAACTACAAAACATAAAAGAAATATAAAGTAAACAAACTACTATTATTACTACTAAAAATAAAAATACATTACTATTAATATATACAAACAAGATACAGTCCTTAATCCCTTATTAGGAACCTCAGGAAAGTATGAATTTGGAAAATGAAATCACTTTCTATTTATAGGCAAAATTTGGCATTGCACGTCGCAACACAGAAGGGTTGCGTGTCGCGACACGCATTGATTTCTGACACGTGTACGCGGCTTTGACGAGATGTTGACACGTGGCATGTGACTTTCGGTAGAATCAATTATTGCTCGGCGTCGCAACGCGGGAAGGCTTGGCGTCGCGACGCTGACGTCATGATGAAGCAAATAACGACGCGTGTCGACATGCTGAATTATTCTGCTGACGTCATGATGACGTGGCGATGACGCACATGATGATGTGGCGATGACGCGTATTGGCAGATCAATAATTGTGCTAACGTCATGATGATGCGTGTTGGCAGAATAGTAACTGAGGCGCGTCGCGACACAAAAGGTAAGCGCGTCGTGACGCTAATTTCCATTTTTGCCCTTATTTCCGTTTTTTTTTCACCGTTTTAGCCCTAAGTTGATTCCATTGAGTCCCAAAACTTTATTTATATGCAAAATAAATAAAAACACATCAAAACGTTCATAAAACCCGAGAAACTAAATAAAATATTAGGTCAAAGAGGTAGTAAATATGAAGGGGTTATTTAGGGGTGAATCCGGTAACGTAGCGGAAGCGGTGAAAATCCGATTTTCAGATTTCAAAACTTTTTCTCGAATAAATTAAATAAACATATTTATTTAATATTCCAATATTCAAATAATGAAATAAAATTTCAAATGAATCATATTCAAGTGAAATTACCAAATTACCCTTATATGGTATTTTGTCCATTTTAGTCCGAAATTGATCCAATCAATTTTGAATGATTCTAAATCATTTATAAGATGAACTTAGCATGTTCAAAACATAAAAACACCAAAACAAGCCACAAAATACCCAAAATTCCATGCCATTGCCGTGAGCACCATTAGGTGCCTAAATTGACCATTTGGTCATTTCATGTTTCAAAACTCATCCAAATGAAATCCAATCAACATGAAACTTTACATGCATCATATACACACCCAAATGCTCAACATATATGAAAACCCCCAAATTTGGAATTAGTTAAAAACCCTAATTTTTCAATTTCCTCAAATTGGACAAATTAG
>SKCR01025285.1:0-234127 GCA_019454045.1 Zanthoxylum bungeanum
TCAAATATATTATTTTATCGATTAATTCCAAATTAATCGTTCTCTCTCTTTAATTAATATTTTATCCCAGATATAAAATATCTCTGTGATTAATACCAGATTAATTTTCTCTCTCTTCTAATTAATCCCAGATTAATTAAGTGCGAGTTATACGTCATCGGTGAATCTTCAGGAAGCGACCCATGAGATCCCCGGATATGTTGGCAGTAAATACGGTCGTCGGACTATCCGAACACGTAAGTACCTCGTACTACGTTTATACCGATTTACAAGACAAGTTGGCTTCTAGCAAAGCGCCATGCCTACCCAATTCTCCAGAAATCTTTACAGGAATATATAGATCTGTATCAAGCGTAGTATACCGTAGTATTGTGTATATCAACCCGGTATCGGATAGTCACGTGCTAGGGCTGGGGCTGGATAAGTGTCTGCCCCGTCCGAAGCATATGTCGGATGTCTGGTAACTAGTCTCTATAATCGGATATACATGACCTTGTCATAATATCCCGATGGCCGGCCAGCACTTAAGAGCACTAATACCGTATCCTGCGTGACATCATCTCCACTATGACTGGAGTGATACTTCCGTCTTGACATCACACCCAATACACTACGACTCTCTGATAAACCCAGAAGTGGTGTACGCAGAACCGGTTAAAGCCCTGTACCACCAAGACCAAAGTCTACCGATTATCGCAAGTATTAGCGATGTAAGTCTCAGGTTAAGACTATACACACCTACCTCGATTTCGGCCTCCCATAGACACATAGTCATAATACCAATGGGATTCCGAGGGGTCTATCCAGAGCGAAGCTGTTTCCCGTACCATCGGTGAAACACGACCTCCTATCGCAATTTAATTAAATAATTATGCCTCACAAAAATATTACGATAGTCGCTTACTAATTAATTCCAAATTAATTCGTTCGCTTGAATAAAAATTCAATTTTAATTCTGTATTGAAATCCAATTTCAGTTTAATATATCCAATATATTATTTTAGCCCAACTAATTAAATTAAATAGAAAAATCCAATTTAACTATTAAATTTATTTTACCGATTAATTCCAAATTAATCGCGTTCTCTCTTCTATGCGAAATTAATCCTAGATAAATTCTTGCTGTAATTAATTATAGATTAATTATCTCTATCATTATTAATCCCAGATTAATTCTGTTCGAGTCAAATGACATCGGTGAATCTTTAGGAAGTGACCCAAGAGATCCCTGGATATGTTGGCAGTAAATATAGTCATCGGACTATCGGAACACGTGCGTACCCCGTACCACGTTCCTACCGATTTACAAGACGTGGTTGGCTTCTAACAAAACACCGTCTACCCAATTCTCCAGAAATAATCAACGAAGAATATATAATCTGTATTAGGCATAATATACAATATATTACATAATACGATCCAGTATCTGATGTCACATGCTAGGCCTGGGGCCGAAATTGTGTCTGCCCCGTACGAAGCATATATCGGATCACTAGCAACTAGTCTCTGTAATCGGATAATCATGACCTAGTCATACTATCCCGATAGCTGCAACATTTAGGAGTACTAGTTCTGTATCACTGAGTGATCATCGTCTCCATATGACTGAAGTGATACTTCCATCTTGACATCACGCCCAATACACTACGATTCAACCCAGAAGAGGCGTACACAGAACCTGTTAAAGCTCCGGACGACCAAAACCAAAGCGTACTGATTGTCGCAAGTATTAGCGATGCAAGTCTCAAGTTAAAACCACATACACCTACCCTGATTCGGATTCCCATAGACACATAGTCATACTACCAATGGGATTCCGAGGGGTCTATCCAGAGCGAAGCTGTTCCCGACCCAACGGCTAACAGAACCTCCTATCACACTTGGATAAGTATCCAATGCTTAAATATATGAGAACTATATCGTTAAGCTTCCATAACGCGCATAAGTATAATACTAGTCTATTCCGCATTATCGATGTCCAGTCTCGATAATACTACGACTATGGATATTTAATGATTAAACCGTTCATGGATTAATACTGTCTCATATCTTATTAATCAATAACTAATCATAAGGAGTTTTATCATTTATATATCTAAGTAATCCAATTACAAAATGATAAAAATAGCAATTTCCTTTGTCACATAGTTAATTTGTACAAAAAACACAATGTCTTTTACAAATAGTGATGTTATGGGTCATAATTGTCCAACATCAACTTCCTAAGTCAAAAATTCACAAGTTGCAACTGATTCGACTAGTTCAGTAGAATCAACGGTGACACTCCCACTGCATCTTTTCTGACTTTATATGACATAGACCATCTAATGTCATAAATAGAATCAAAACTAATCTAACCTTATGGTTGCAGACTAAATCCTCCATGAATTAGAAACTTGTTCTTAATATCTCAAAGATCACAAAGAACATGTTTCAAGACCCATCATATGGTCTACAACATATCAAAATAACTTGTAACAATTACAATTAAATTGATATCTATAATCGCACATAATACATTATTCATCATGCCATAATTCTATAATGCATAAGAATGACTAGACATTCTAATCAATATTACGTTCGGCAAAGGAATCATCATTTATGAAAGCTGAATACTATATTTATAAAAGACACATTAACTGTCAAATAGTTACACTAACTGTCATACAGATAGTCTTACTATGTCCTTTATTAGATCATATCTAATACGCGACTAATGGGAGTATTTCACAAGTCTCTTAGTTTTATATCATATATGAAACTTTATACCAAATATAATAGAGACTACTCTCACTGGTACCATGGAGAAAAGAAGACTTATGATATATAATAATATAAAGAAATTTGTACGCTCCCACTGACCCTACTGACAAATACGTATTCTCTATACTTCAATAAAACAAGACAATCTGACTAATATCAAAATCAAAGAACATGACTTTCCGGAAAGCTTATCTGAGTCTCCAATTGGCTCTATAAGCCGATATATCAAACTGTGATCTTAACAGAATACAAACTCTAGGGGCATTCTAGAATGAACTCTTCGAACAAAGAAATCACGACGGATCTCTTATTCGAAGAACTCACTCAAGAACGCCATTTTGCATTCTTTAGCCAAAATGCACTGTTTAATATCAACATTAACCAACAGACCTTTAACTGTTCAATTAGTGCGACTAGAGACAAGTATTCTCATAATCTACAATAGACTAATGAGAATAACCTTTCTCACTGACATATTGTAAAGGTCAAACCTTTATCAAGCTCATTTTGATTTTGCTGCGTAAATAATTTGCACATTTTATGAGCTATTCATAGCGAAAGCTTAATCAAGTTTTAAACTTGATCGTAGTAAGCAATGAACAGTCTTAGATCTATGGTTCAAATGTAATTTCCGAAATCGATATCAAATATCGCTCCCACTATAAGTTATAGGATAATTTTCTTCGACAAGAAAACAACAGAATCATTAAATATCGAATACTTTGTAAATGATTCTGACATCCTATTGAACTTATACGGAAGTTGTCAAAAGGTCATTTCATCTTATTAATTACCTAGTTCCATTACAGTTTATCATTCTCACATTTGACTTCATTAAGTCAAGTCTTTTATGTAAACGTCAACATCCAATGTTAACCACCAGGTAACAAAACAATTTAAATACTCGGGATCGTAGGAAATATATTATATCAAATAGAATACAATATTCTATTAAATAGAATAAATGATAAAATTTTCACTTGTACCTCCGAGGCGGAAGTACTTTCAATTATATAACAATTATACAAAAGAAAGTTTCGAATCTCAAACCCTTAAAGATTCAAATTTTCTAATGTACATATCATATATGTAACTGTAGGAACAAATGGAACTTTAATTAAAGATATGAATTAGTGTTACTGGAGCATAACCCCAAGAGTATTGAAACTAATTCAGTAACACTCAATATCAATGAATCAAATCTTATAGATTCGATTACTCTCACTGACCAATTCCATCAAAATGGAATCGTGGAAGTTTAATATTGAGTAAGAATCAAATTTATTAAATAACTTTAGAACTAATTACCATAAATTCATGCGTTTTGTTGACAAATGGATTTCAGTCACGTCTGGCTGAAGACATAAAATTTAGCGCTAGTTGGGAGGCAACCCATGCAATTTTGTTGTAATTTTTATTTTCATATTTTGTGTATACATGTTGTAAAGTTCTTTATTTTGTGTGTTATTTTTGTAGGGAAAGGCACAAACGGAGCAAGTAAGGAGGAATGGTGTTTGGCAATCACAAAGATAAGATTTAAGTAATTAGTGATGGCTGAGTAAGGAATGGATTCTTGAGACGCATTCTAATGGATTTATATACCAAACGAGTGGCTTATTGCGTAAATAATTCTGTTGCCTTAATAATTTCTTTCATTTGCTTTTCTTTTGTTATTTTCTTTTATTTTCGCCGACAAGATCTATACTTTTGACTTTCACGATTTATTTTAACGTTCATTGTCATTTGACAGGTACTAGTGCTAATTTTACTCAAACTTTTCAGGATCTAAATTTAGCTAGTCATTCTTCTCTTCTACACATTCAGATAAACATCCAAATAAGATAGAGAGAAAATGGAAGCAACTTCACAACGGCGAGTCAATAAAATCTGTGTGTTATGTGGATCTAACTCTGGAAATAAACCAGAGTTCGCTGAGGCTGCAAAGGAATTGAGGAGATTTATAACAGAACGAAATATGCACCTAGTATATGGCGGTGGAAATCTTGGATTTATGGGAAGCATTTCAAAAGCCGTTCAGGAGGGTGGGAGTTACGTTTTGGGAATCATTCCAAAAACATTTTGGTGGACGAACACATAATCAGAAAAACAAATGGAGATAAACGCATTGACTCGGGTGGGCTCGAAACATTTGAAGAGATATTCACGGTGGCATCATGGGCGCACTTGAACATTCATCGGAAGCCCATTGGATTATTGAACATTGATCATTTTTTCGATTTTCTGTCTGTATTTCTTACGGAAGCCAAAAGACATGAGTTCGTCACAAAATCAGTAAAAATATTTTCCTGACAGCAACAAAGGCCGAAGAATTAATTGACCAAATCCTAGCCTTTGAACCAAAAGTCGACCCCATTCTTTCCAAGTTAAACTGGTCAGATAGCGATCGTGGAAAAAATCGTAAATTGGATATAGATCTTAATCGGTAATTTTTCGTAGAATTTCAGCTAACCAGGTATTATCTTCTAAACTCTTCTTCTAGTTTTTCAGACATTGGGGACAATGTCTCATTTAGGTTTGGGGGAGGGTAATAGTTAATAGTTTCTTGTTTTTATTGTGTTATTTTTAGTCCAAAATTTTTCGAAAAATTCAAAAAAAAATTGAAAATTTTTACAAAAATTAAAAAAAGATTTTGTGTTTCTTTAATTTGATTAATCAGGTGAAATTGGTGTGAGATAGCTGTGTAAGGAATTTCCACTCCTGAGACGTATCTCAACCTATTTCGGAGCAAGTTAATTTTTATTTATTTCCTTTTGAATTATTTAATTTATGAATTCTCTATAAAACTGACTAAAATAGATCTTCATATGCTCAGTTGACAGGTATTATCAACATGCATGGTAACAAACAGACATGAGAAGTAATTGACGAGTTTGTAATATTCAGTGCTCTAGTTTAATTGGAGGAAGCATCTGAAAAAAATTATGGGATGAAAAAAAAATAATGTATGAGATTCGAGTTATTAAGTTCGTAGGGGTGTCTTAACACCTAGTGCCCTAAAGCCAACTGGTTTGGGAGTCACTGGCCCAAAGCTCGTTACATGGATCGAAGAAGTTGCCAAAAAAAAATATATATATTTATATCTAAAGTCTGAGTAATTAAGTCTGCATGGGTGTCTTAACACATATTGCCTTAAAGCCAAATTTCGGTATTGTAAACCCTCACGGTTGCATCTATGCAGTGAGTGTTGGGTCGGTGGCTCCCAAACCAGTTGGCTTTAGGGAACTAGGTGTTAAGACACCCCTACGAACATAATTACTCAAACTTCAGATATATATATTTTTACAGCATCTTTGATCCATGTAACGAGCTTTGGGCCAGTGACTCCCAAACCAGTTGGTTTTAGGGCACTAGGTGTTAAAACACCCTTACAGATTTAATAACTCGGATCTTAGATTTTTTTTTTACTCCATTGCTTTTTGAGATGCTTCCTCCACTTAAACTAGAGCACTGAATATTACAAACTTTTTAATTTTAGCTCATGTCTGTATGTTACTATATATGTTGATAATATATGTCAACTGATCATATGAAGATCCATTTTAGTCTGTTTTATGGAGAATTCACAAATTAAATAATTCAAAATGAAATAAACAAAAATTAACTTGTTTCAAAAATGGTTTTAGATACGTCTCAGGAGTGGAAACTCCTTACTCAGCTACTCTTACCAATTTCACCTTTTTAGTCAAAATAAAAACACAAAAACACAAAATATTTTTGTAATTTTTTTGAAAGTTTTTCAATTTTTTTTTGTATTTTTCGAAAAATTTTGGACTAAAAATAAAAGCAAAACACAAACTAAAAACAAGGTACTGATCAACTAATTTCCTCCCCAAAACCTAAATGAGACATTGTCCCCAATGTCTTAAACAGTAAAAGGAGAGTTAAGAAGGTCGTACCTGGTTAGCTGAAAATCTATAGGAAATTAAAGGTTAAGATCCAGATTAATCCTACGCCTCTTACCACGATCGTCCTCGGACCAATTTATCTTTGAAATGATAGGGTCAACTTGTGGTTCATAGGCTAAAAGTTGGTCTATTAGATCCGGAGCAGTTCTGGCAGTACAGAGGAGTTCTTTCATAGGTTTTGACATGAACCCATTTCTCCGGGCATCATCAAGAAACACACAAAGAAAATCATAAAATCCATCAACGTTAAATAGTCCAAGCGTTTTCTGGTGTATGTTCAGGTTCGCCCAAGATAGAACTATAAAAATTTCCTCCAATGTGCCCAAGCCACCTGGCAAAGGGATAAAAGCATCAGCACGGTTAATCATTTCTACCAGTCGTTCAGACATACCTGGCACGATCAATTCCTCTCTGTTTGATGATCCAATAAGATTTGCCTCTGCCAAGGGTTTTGGGATGATTCCCAAAATATGACTGCCTCCTTCTTGTACAGCCTTTGAAACAATCCCCATAAGTCCAAGATTGCCTCCGCCATATATTAAGTGCATATTCCTTGCAGCTAAGACTCGACCCAATTCCTGTGCTGCTTCTACGTATTGTGGCTTAACACCAACACTACTACCGCAAAACACACATATGTTTTCAACTCGTCTTCTTGAAGTGGCTTCCATTTTTTATATGTATTTCTTTCTCAACTCTGGATGCCTTCAAAAGTGCAATGACGGGCTGAATTTATAGTACCTGAAAAAGGGTGAGTAATAATAGCACTAGTATCTTCCAGAGGAAGTTTGTTCGCTAAACAACAAAATGAATCGTGAAAGGTCAAAAAGTCTGGATCCTGTCTACGAAAATAAAGATAATTACAACAGAAAAGCAAATCAAAGCAATAATTAAGGCAACAGAATTGTGTATGCAATACGCCACTCGCTTAGTATAAATTCATTAGGATGTGTCTCAAGAATTAATTCTTTACTCAGCCATCGCTAATGAATTGTTTCTCATCTTTTATGATTGCCAAACACCATTTCTTCTGTCTTAAAATGCTTCATTTGTGCCTTTCCCTACAAAATAACACACAAAATTAAAAACTTTACAATATGTATACACAAATATGAAAACAGAAATTACAACAAATTACATGGGTTGCCTCCCTGCTAGCGCTAAATTTTTCGTCTTCAGCTAGACGTAAATGAAATTCATCTATTAAGGAGGTTTCAATGTCGTTTTGGATGTCCGATTAAAGACAATCCCATGAGCGGTCCTTTTGAAGGGTCTATTCCAACGGTAAGGTAGCAGAAATTTTTTTGTCCCATTTAGTGCTTGTGCCACCTTTTTGCTCCTTGTTGCTCCAGTGGTTCCTGCAAAGAAAGAAAGAAAATCAGGAGGTCTCGTACGGTGCTTGACTTGGAATGGAATTTCCATTCTGTAAAGCTTTCGGGTGATATCTTTGATTTGTACTCCCCGATACAGCGATGTTTCACCTGAATGCTCTGGATTTTAAATTTGGTCTGACTGTTGCTCCTCCATTTGCTCTGTTTCTTTCTCCACCTTTTCTTCACAGATGTATTTGAAAATTTCCATATTCTGCTCTTCATCCGTCATCTGTGAAATGCATGCTCCATAAGTATCTGCCTGAGGATGTAAAGATGTTTCTGACATTAGGTTTTCATCCTCTGATACGACTGGAATGGATAGTTCAGGTAGATCTTCATCAAACTTCATGGTAAAGCATGCTCCAAGATCTTCATTTTGAGGATTGAAAGTTTGATCCTCCGTTGTTGGTGCAGTTGGTACAAATAGATCAGCTTCATCCTCGTCAGAATCTGAATAATAAAAGTCAAATAGAGACTTTGCTGGTTTGGGTTCCTGAACTAATACCTCTGGTTGTTGATACTGCTCAGCCTCATCCTCTGTTAAGGTGTCATTGTGGATCTCTGGGTACTCGAAGGCTTCATCAGTGTCATCTGAAACTGGTTCTTGAGGTATGTAGTTCTGGTTTTCTGTGAATTGTCTCATTTGATCTGTCATCCTCTGAATGAATTCTGATTGTCTCTGAATACTTTCAAATTGATTCTGGCTTGTTTCAAGCATTGTATCCAACTTTTCTTTTCATTTCTTGAACATATCTTTGAGCATGTTTAGCAATTGATTTTCCTCTGATGGTTCTGGTTGTTGATGAAGATCATAGGTAGATGGTGGATAAAATGGAAAATGTGGTTCTGTGAAATGTGATAGCTCGTCATACAATGAAGGATCTTGATAGCTCTGCCACACTGGATGGTAGTTGTATTCGCAATAATCTCTAGGGTGGTTGCCATTACATATGTCACATCTCCCCATTGCGTCTTGTTGAGCAAATGTGGTATCGCTTGGTTCTGGCATCCGGTGATAATTGTTGGGCTGGACAACAGGCCTCAGAAAACCGAACTGTTGCTCCCAGATGTGGGGTGTATCTTCTTGTAAGGCTCGTGATCTCTCAATCTCCCAATAATGTTCCATTTTTTTTTTCAATCACCTGAAACAAAAGAAATAAATAAAAATTACAGATAAAAATAAAGAAAATTAGATACAAGTAAATTAGATAGCTTCAAAATTAATAACTCAAGAAAAATAAGTCCCCGGCAACGGCGCCAAAAACTTGACCGGCGTAAACACACGCGTATAACGCAAGCGCACATATCGTTCAAGTAGTATAAAAATATCGATCCCACGAGGACTTAATTCCTACTGTTGTTATTAATTATTGAATCTATTTATTTACAAATATCTAACTGAGGGAGAATAGAATGATTGCTTGATTGATTTGGCTGATTGTAGATTTGCTAAATAAATAAATAAATAAAAAGACAAAACAAAATACTAAGGAAAATAACAAAAGACACAAAGATCTAGGGTTGTGAATCATTCTAATATCTTTTAAAAGATGAAGTGATTATTTTATGTTTGTGTAATAAATCTGTTTACTAACCTGGAATACTAAATTATGTAAAAGCCTATGTCGATGGTCAGACGCAAATACCCAGTTTAACCCAATTGAACCATATGTCTATGTCAACCAAATTATCTGGATTCATTAAGTTTAAGTTCCAATTATGGCTACCCCAGCCCGACAGGTATATGTCTATCATGTAAGGAAATCTATTAAAGGGTTATCTATCCTCAAGGAAGATCGTGGGCTATTAAGTCTAAGGCTGAAACCTAAAATCCCTATGTCTAGTTCATTTTAGATTTACCACATTAATCTTATTGGTGATCAGACAACAAGAAGCATTAAGCTTAAGACTTAAAAAGTAAACCTTTAAATTACCCAAACTATAAAATAACCCATTATAAACACGTGATATTAGAATTCATCACAACCCTGGATAACTAACTTAGTTACGACACATAACTAGGGCTAGTAAAAACTTAAATAAAATAAAAGACATAAAGTAAAATGCTGAAAATAAATTGCTGAAAAGTAAATGACGGAAAATAAATGCTGAAATTAAATATTGAAAAGTAAATTACTGAAAAGTAAATGCTGAAAGTAAATTGCTGAAAATAAATTGCTGAAAAGTAAAGAAAAGAAAGTGCGAAAGCAGAAATTAATTGCTAAAAGCTGTAAATAAACAAACAAGATACAATCTTCTTAGTATTCTTAAGGAATTCCTTAGAAGAAAGTATGAATTTTACAAATGAAATGGTTTGGTATTTATAGGCAAAATTTTGCCTCCATCAAATCATCCACCAAATCAATTATTAATTGCTCCACTAATTGCTCCACTAATTGCTCCACCAAATCCATTATTAATTGCTCCACTAATCTTTTATCATGTTTGGTGATGATTTGATAATTTTTATTATTTATTTATTTTTTTATTTTTTTGCTTTGAAAAGGATTGAAAGTGACTTTAATAATTACTTACAACACACTTCTGGATGGTTCATCAATTTCGGGCATGAAATCTTCAGAATTCGAAATTCTTTTATCTTTCAAAGCTGTAGATCTTTGAGTCTTCTTTAATATGGAACTTGAATCAGCTCAATCCGATATTGGAGTGAAACGTTATGCCCAAAATACGACAGATGCGCAAAACTGGAATTTGCAAAACTGCACTTCGTTGAAACGCCCTTTCAAGTTTCCAATCTCCAAAATTAATATGTCAAGTCCAATTTTTGCCCTTATTTGACCCACATTTCGTCCTAAATTATTTCACTGTGTCCCAATATTATTTTATCTGTAAAATAAACTAAAACACATCAAAACGTTCATCAAACCCAAGAAACTAAACAAAATATTAAGTTAAAGGGGCGGTAAATATTGATATATTTTCCGCTCATCAGTAATTACCGAATTGCCCCATAACTTTGCAAATTGATCATTTTAGTCATAGAATTGTCAAATATAATTTTGGATGATTCTAAATCATTTCTAAAATGATTTCCAACATATCCAATACATCAAAATCAAATTGCAAAAAAATCCCAAACTTTAGTCAAATTGCCGAGAGCATCCCAAATTTTCGGTTATTTGCATTTCAGTCCTTTTATGTTCAAAACATGCCAAGATCAAATCCAATCAACCCAAAAATTAATATGCATCATATAAATACTATAATACATCACATATATGAAAAGCCCCAAATTTGGAATGGGTTAAGAACCCTAATTTTACAATTTCATCAAATTGACCAATATTACCAAATCTTTAAAATCCAACACTTTAATTGATTCTTTACCATACCAAACAAGTCTCACCACTTTGAAATAACTCTAGAACAATTCTAGGTCACCAAGTAGTGACTCAAAAACTCTAGAATGACAACATGATTATCAAATAATCAAAAAGAGAGCTTATGAAACCATTTCAAGCTCACTTGGAAACCATACATGCATTCATATTCCATTCAAGTTCACAACCAATTAAAAACACAAACTATAAGACAAGAGACAACATCAAAGCATTTCAAGATGAAGCTAAGCATGTTAGAAATATTCTTCATGTTGAAAGCTTTAAAGAAAAACTTACAAATACAAAAGATTTCCAAGCTTTTTCCTTTTGCCTTCAAACTTTTCTCTCAACTTCTTTATTTGTTTATTTTAGTAACTAATGAACTCATAAACCCTAAAAATGAAACAAAACAATTTATACCTCACACAAATGCCCTTGGCCGAATTTGGTGAAGAGAAAATATCTAGATATTTAAATTTTGTTTCATTTAATTTTTGCTTTATCAACTTGCATTTTAAATCATTACACATTTAATGAATTATTCAACAAGTCAACAAAAGCAACTAAAGCATTTCCATAAATATCACAACTTTAAGATATTTATATTTTAATTAATTTAATCATTTAACAATTAAATAATTAAATAATTATTTAAATATAAATATTTTAAATATATGTATTTTATCTACTTTAAATATCCAAATAAATATATATTTATGATATTAGTCAAATATCACAATTTGACTTTTAACTAATGTATATTTGATAAAATCTATCATTAAATGCAAATACACAAAAATTAGGAAATGTCTATTAGGTCCCTTCGCATGTATTTTTCGTTTAACCTTTAAACGACTTATAAATAATCAGTATTATTCATAAATTTTGCCCTAGTGCTCTACGAGTATATTTCACTAGTGAGACTCTCTAAATTCAGACATATCCGTCACAAGATCCAATTTCGTGTCCATAATTTACCCACCCGTAAATTATGACGACCACGGATAAACTCACTGAATCATACAGGTCGACGTCATGGCAAATGTATAATTCCTCCGTCACAGGTATCTGGATATATCGCAGAGATATAGATGTAAACTTCAAATCTCTATAGGGACAATCTCGTTGACATCTCTATTAGCAATCTCTAAAAGAACACTTAGAACTGACTTCTAAAGTGTACCACGGGCCCATGGTTTTTATCTGAGTGCTAATCATACATGGACTACCTATGCTCTGTACACAGAACTGACAGATCATATCTCGACACACACAGGACACCCTGAGGATCTGTCCACACTCAACGAATAGGCGGAGGTCTGATCTAAATAGATCGGTGATATGACTCCCATCTAAGTGTGGAAGATGTCTCATGTGCCCACAGTGGTATCTCAAGTCGAAGAATCACAAATGCTACTCAACCCGAGAAGATTCTTATTGACGTTGGTGTACCATCCATTCAGAATCTTCGGTGAGTTATTCAGTGTTTATCCGCTATAAACACCTACACGTCTATATGAGTCCCCAAGACTCGTGGTTCATTGAGAAACCATTGGAATCATATATTCCAGTATACTACATGTACCGGTCTCAACGGGTTTACTTTACTGACCAAGTAGTGTAAACATTGATCAGAAACTGTCTAAGAATGGCAACGTCATGATACAACTCAATATCAGTTGTGACATTTTTGCAACTATATCATGACTAATCATCCTAAGGTCTATTACATCTTTACTATATAATAAGATATATTATATTATAGAAACTGTTCATTTTATTCATAATAAAACATTTACAATAGTATTTTCAAGGAAATACAATAGGGAATTGGTGCTCTGGCACCAACCTCAACAACTCGGAGGACGAGTTCGAGATGATGGATACTGATGGCAGTCACTATGGTGTTGAGTCCACCAGGTCAAGCCATATACAAAGTTTAGTCAGAGTTTGAGTAAATTAATTCATCAGATGTATTATTAGTAAAGTTTATATGTGTAAGAGTTAGAAATCTCCATGTAAAAAGTATAAGTGTAATGTTATTGAGTTATGAGCATTGAGATGCATTTTTATGTTACTGATTGAGGCGATGGTCCCTTTGTATGTGTTTATGTATGAAATGACAATAATAGTGTTATTAATAGTGAGAGGCTCAAGGGGATAAGACGACTTATTCCATGTCAGTAGCATTCTCCTGGAGAGTTATGTTGCAATTTGTTGCTTTGAATTTAATTCTAGGTCACTTCGAGGTGCAGGACTCTGATCCAGGTTGCATGATTTTTAGTATAGGTCATACCAAAATTTTAGTAGCATCATTGGCATATATAGATGGGTTTTCCTGTCTCCTTCTGGTAGCATCCTGGCATTAGGCGGGATGCCACAACATGTCTAATTGGTTTCCACCCTTTAGAGGGATAGAGAACCAGATATTGCCTAAGGAAGATAGAACTTGGCATATGTGTGATGATTGGAGATAATTATCACTAATACCGCAAAAACGTATCACCATCTCATACCTAGGCCTATTGATTTGTTAGATGTATGGAAGATTATTTTTGAGACCAAATATAGATTATATGAGTGGTTAATTTTGTCATTTTGTCTAAAAAACGTCCCATAGCATTCTATCATATTAATGAACCATGTGTTGTGTGCGTAAATATGGAAGTTTGTAGTGATCTATTTCGATGATGTAGTAGTGTACAATAATGTAACATCCCAAGTTCGGGAATGTTACCGGCAGGCAACAGATCCCGCTGTCACCTAAGCCTCTGACTCATTAGCTAGAACACTTGTTTGTATCTCTATGCTATGCAACTTCCATTAAATCACACGTGCAAACTGTATAGTTGAATCATTTAGAATACAAACTGCATATATATAAACTAAAATAAATACAAAGTGTCAACAAAAGCACTCATGTCAATAATACATCAAATGACTCCACAAATGACTACATCCTATATGAATATAGCTCTGGGATGATGGACCCGACAACTAGTGACTGCAGTGTAACACTCATCCTCGAAATGGGGCTCCAAAATGATACATGGCTCTCCAAAAGGAGTGTCATGCAAAATAACTGGGAAGTGGTGGGGTGAGTCCAGATGATCTCAGTGAGTGGAGCTACAAAAATAAGAAAACAAATCATAACATAATAAGAAACCATTAAACAAAAAAGTTTTTTCTGAATTTTTTTTGAAAAACATGGTCTTCTTTTATCTGAAAATACTTTCTAAAACCATCTGAAAAGATGTATCTGAAACTCTACGCCCAGGAAAATCACTTAACTGAGCGTGTCTGGGAATAACTCAACCGGGTCTATGAAACATGTGGTACTCTATGCTCACGAAAATGACTCAACTGGGCATCTCTAAAACTGGTGGTGCTCTACGCCCAAGAAAACGACTCAACTGGACGTTGAGCTCTACGCCCAGGAAAACGACTCAACTGGGCGTAGCCACCAAACTAGAACTGGGGGTGCAGATCTATGCTACCGCCCAAGCTCTGAATTAGAGTCCAGGTACACGAACCTATGCCGTCATCCTGGCTCTACATGTGCATATGTCCTCTGTATCTGTCAATTCCAACTGGATCAAGTTACATACTGGGGTGAGTTTTTCCCTCATGCCCCGACAATATGAGAGGACTGCTGAAAAACTTTAAAAACTTTAAAATCAAATATCAGGTAACTTGTATCTGAAAACTAAACAAGGCTAACGCCCTAAAACTTTTAAAACTAAGTTTTGAAATAAATCTTAAACTAAAACAAACAATTATAAAAACCATTTGCAAGAAAATATATCTCCACTAATAGATTTTAAGTCCGGCTATGTTTTTTTTACGTCACTGGGGCGAGCACGACTCCTAACGAGTATCTATAAGGAATATACGAAGTTAGAATTAACAGTTATAAAATATGATTCTTAATCAGTAAAATTCCTTAATCTAATCGGAAAACCCCATTAGAACCTTTTTATCCCTCAAATGAATTATAAAAACAAGACCCTGGCTTTTGGTTACGCGTTCGTCTTTCTAATAAAAATTTTGCCTTCTGCTCGGTGCGTCGTGACACGTCGCTGTTTTGCTGGGCAGATTCTGCCTCTACGTGACCAGCTACCAAAGTCTAAATCCATTCATTTCCAGTCAGTTTTCTCCTCAAAAAACCACCATAACATCTAATTTAACATTATAATACACTTCTAACATCCAAATTCCATCAAAATCCCATCATTTTACTAAACCCACAAACTTGAAAAACCAATCTAAAGTCACCCAAAATACCAATTTCTTCAACACAAACCATCCTAACATCATCCTCATCATCCTTACACTATCCTTCAATAATTTAATCACCAAAATACAAATCATAAGAATTTTTGGTTAAGAACTCTCATCTTGTTTCAATCATTTGCTTCCTTTACAAAGCACCAAAGGCCTTCTATTTCCTTTCTTAGAAATTAGCTTAAGTGGATTTCTTTATTATCTTCAAATTTTGGACAAGGAAATTGCACACTTTTCCTTCTCTCCCCCACGTCCAGAACTAGAAGAAGAAGCAAAATGTTTTTCTTTTTCCTTTTCCTTTTTATTTTGATTTATTACCTCCTTTACTTTAAAATAAAATCTAGAAAAGTGTAGAGACTACACCTAAATTGGGCCTTGGGCTCTCTTCTTTTCTAATTTATGAATCTAGGGCTTGGGTTTATTTTCTTATTTCTTTTCATTTGTCATTGGGCCTAAAATAAAACAAAGGGTATTTAGGCTTGATTTGGATAAAGTATTTATTATTTCTAACAAATTTCTGGAAATTACTTACAAACCCGGGAATGAAAAATTTCAAAGCGTAAACTGCACAATCGTGGTCGTTACAAATTCTCCCCCCTTAAAATGATTGGTCCTCGAATCAAAATACTTAAAAGATATCAAATGTACCACCATCCGCGAAGAGTTGGGGATATTGCTCTCTTATGATCTCTTCTGGTTCCCATGTAGCCTCCTGATCTTTGTGGGGTTGCCAAATCACTTTGACTGAAGGAATCCATCGAGACCATATCTTTCTTACCTCTCTGCAAACAACAGCTACTGGTTGTTCTGAATAAGACAGGTCTTGATGGATGTCAACTGACTAAGGCTCCAACACATGGGATTCGTCTCGTAAATACTTCTGTAACATAGATACGTGAAAAATTGGATGTATCTTGTCCATACTGGGTGGAAGCGCCAATTCATAAGCTCTTTCTCTAACTCTCTGAAGTATCTCAAATGGTCCGATAAATCTGGGGCTAAGTTTACCCTTCTTGCCGAACCTCATGACTCCTTTAAAAGAAGATACTTTAAGGAATACAAAATCTCCCACCTGAAACTCCAAATCATTCCTCCGATGATCTGCGTAACTCTTCTAATGACTCTGAGCGGTATTCAATCTCTCTCTGATCAGTTTTACTCTTTCCAAAACAGCTTGTACCAAATCTGGGCCTAGCAGGTTCTATTCCCCGATTTCAAACCATCCCACCACGGATCTACATTTCCGCCCATACAATGCCTCGAATGGCGCCATCTGAATACTTGCTTGATAATTGTTATTATAGGCGAACTCTATGAGAGGTAAATACTGATCCTAACCGCCCTCTAAGTCAATCAAGTAGGCTCACAACATGTCTTCCAAAGTCTGTATGGTGTGCTCCGATAGAACATCGGTCTGTGGGTGAAAGGTTGTGCTAAAGCACAACTGATAACCCAAAGCTTCCTGAAAAGACTGCCAAAACTTAGAGGTAAACTGAGAACCTCGATCTGAGACAATTGAGACAGGAACACCATGCAACAATACTATCTCATCAAGGTACAATTTGGCATACTGGGCTGCTGTAAAGCTAGTCTTTACCGGAAGGAAATATGCGGATTTAGTCAATCTATCTACAATCACCCAAATAGAATAACAACAATTTGAGGTACGCGGGAGTCCAACAACAAAGTCTATAGTGATCTTCTCCCATTTCCACTCCGGAACATATAAGCTTTGTAACTTCCCTGCTGGTTTTTGGTGTTCTGCTTTAACTTGCTGACAAGTGAGACATTTGGTGACAAAATCAGCTATATCACTTTTTATACCATCCCACCAATACATATCTTTAAGATCGTGATACATCTTAGTGATGCTAGGATGCATGGTGTAAGATGAAGTATGGGCCTTCCCCAATATCGAGCGTCTCAACTATGGAATTGGATGCACAAGAATCATATTCTGCTTCTTTACGAGGCCTTCAGTACCTACATGATACTCATCATCAGTGCCTTGCTGTAATCTGCATCTAATCCGTTGTACTTCAGGATCAGCTTCCTGTGCAACTCTAATTTCGTCAACAAGAGTGGACTTGACTTGAATCTGAGCCAACAACCCTCATTGTGTCGTCACTTGAAAACTCACTCCATCCAGTAAACAACTCTGCATCTGTATGGCTGGGCGCCATCTCTCAACTGGAAAATGAGCCAAGCTCCCCATAGACTTCTTGCTCAAGGCGTTCGCAATAACATTCGCTTTACCTGGATGATACTGAATTGAGCAATCATAGTCTTTTAACAACTCTACCCATCTCCTCTTCCTCAGGTTGAGCTCCTTCTGACTCTGGATATACTTGAGGCTTTTATGATCGGTGAAAATATCAAAATTTTCACCGTATAAGTAATGCCGCCAAATCTTCTGAGTAAAAATTATCGCAGCCATCTCCAAATCGTGAGTGGGGTAATTTTGCTCATAAGTCTTCAATTGCCTGGAGGCATAAGCAATTACTTTCCATCTCTGCATCAATACACAACCTAGGCCCACTCTGGAAGCATCACAATACAATGCAAATCCTTATGATCCTGCCAGCAGTGCAAGAATAACAGCAGTAGTTAATCGGTGATTGAGTTCCTGAAAACTCTTTTCGCATGCATCAGACCACTCAAACATCACATTCTTCTGAGTTAGCTGTGTTAATGGAGCAGCTAATCTTGAGAAATTCTCTATGAATCTTGTATAATACCCAGCTAATCCCAAAAAGCTACGAATCTCCGTTACGTTCTTTGGTCGATGCCAACTCTGAATAGCTTCAATCTTTTGAGAATCTACTCTAATTCCTCTTTGGACACCACGTGCCCCAAAAATACCACACTACTTAACCAAAACTCGCACTTCGAGAACTTAGCGTATAACTTATGTTCTCTCAGTGTCTGCAGCACTACGTGAATACACCATAATATCATCAATAAATACTATCACAAACCGATCAAGAAAAGGTCTGAACACCTTGGTCATCAGATCTATAAACGCCGCAGGCGCATTGGTCAGGCCAAAAGACATTACTAAAAACTCATAATGCCCGTATCTGGTTCGGAAAGCCGTCTTCGGGACATCACTCTCCCGAATATTCAGTTGATGATAACCCAAGCGCAAGTAAATTTTTGAGAAACACTACGCTCCCTGTAATTTATCGAAAAGGTTATCAATCCTTGGCAGTGGGTATTTATTCTTGATCGTCACCTTATTCAACTGCCGATAATCTATACACAATCTCAGTGTCCCATCATTATTTCTTACAAACAACACTGGAGCACCCCCACGGAGATACATTAGGGTGAATGAAGCCTTTGTCTAACAAGACATGCAACTGGGCCTTCAACTCTCTGAGTTCTGCACGAGCCATCTTGTATTGAGGGATCGATATAGGTTGCATACCAGGCAAGACATCTATACAGAACTCAATCTCCCTATCTCGTGGTAATCCTGGCAACTCGTCTGGAAACACATCAGGATACTTATTCACCACTGGAATCTGCTTAAGGCTTTTACCCTCCGCTCTGCTATCTGTCACAAAAGCTAAATAACAAATATTCTTCTTTTAAAGTAACTTGAATGCCTGAATAGCCGATATCAAATTGTGAGGCACCACTGTCCTATCTCTCTGATAAACCTTTACTGGTCTATCGGGGACATGCAAGGTAACGGTCTTCTACATACAATCCAATACCAAATGGTGCTTAGCTAACCAATCCATCCCCAAAATAACATCGAAGCTCAAAATGCCCAACATTATCAAATCGGCATAAGAAAGATATCCACCAATGTCTATGGAACACTGTCTCACACCTTGTGTAACTTCTATGGGGTCTCCTACTGGTGTAGCTATGATGATAGGGGAGTCTAAAGGCTCAGCGTTCCTAGCCATCTGAGCGACAAAACAAGGTTCCATAAAAGAATGTGTAGCTCATGAATCAAATAATACTCTCTCTTGCATGGAATCAATCAACACTGTACCTGTGACCATTGCATTGGATGCCTGCGCTTCCTTGGGAGTAAGAGTGTACACCCTGCCCAGAGGTCTGCTAAAAGAAGCATGTACTCGATCACCGACTGGTTGTCCCCTTCCACCAGCTGTCTGTCATCTGCTCACTGGCCTCTGCTCCCCTCCTCCCATATTTCTGCTAGGCTGAGGCTGAGGTGTAGATAGGGCAGCACTGAAAGATGGCAACTTATCTACTGCTACTGGACAGTCTCGCTTCAAATGACCCGTCTGTCTGCATGGATAATAACCTCTGCTCCATGATCTATAAGTCCATGTATGAGGTCGTCCACAAATAGAACATTATGGTAGGGTTCACCCAGGCTGGGCTACTGAAGGGGAGGAAACTGCACGAGAGGTACCACTTTGAACCGGCCTACGGTCTTGACCCCCTTGAACTGAACCCATATCCCTGCGTGCCGTTGGCGGAGCTGACATCTAATGTTGTCTACTAGGCCCACTCTGTTGAGGCCTCACCCTCTCCTCTGATCTAGGTTTCTTTCGAGACTCCCTCTCTGCTTGACTCTCCTTAATCCGCGTCTCAAACCGCAAAGGATCATCTAAAACTTGGGTGTAGGTAGTGGTTTTCGTAAAATGAATGGAGTGAAACAAGTTGTCCCGAAGCCCGTTTACAAATGTCTTTACCTTTATTTCCTCAGTATTAACCAGATGAGGAGCATAGCGAGATAACCGTGTGAATCGTATATCATACTCAGATAATGTCATCTACTCGCTCTGTACTAGCTGCTTAAACTCACGGGCCCTAGTATCTATGATACTCTGTGGCAAAAATCTAGACATAAAGGCCGTACTGAACTCAGCCCATGTCAGAGGAGGGGTATCACGTCGCCTACCATCTCAGAAAGACATAAACCATGTGTTGGTGACATCTCTTAACTAAAAACTGGCCAATTCCACCACTCTCTCTGAAGAGTACCCCAAAGCTATACAAATCCGATCTAACTCCTCAATAAAACCACAAGGATCTGGAGAGGTCTATTCTCCAGAGAACATAGGAGGATGAAGCTTTCGAAAGTCATGCAATGATACTAGCAGCTCTTGTCACTTGAAAACATGAACTGTCACTGAAGGTGGCTCTTGAGGCACAACAGAAGGCCTCACTCAGTATATGGTAGGGTTTGGTACAATTGGAGGAGGTACTGTTTGGTGAGCCATGGGTACCACCACTGGAATGTTACCGGCAGACAACAGATCCCACTGTCACCTAAGCCTCTGACTCATTAACTAGAACACTTGTTTGTATCTCTATGCTATGCAACTTCCATTAAATCACACGTACAAACTGTATAGTTGAATCATTTAGAATGCAAACTGCATATATATATATATATATATATATATATATATATATATATATATATATAACTAAAATAAATACAAAGTGTCAACAAAAGCACTCATGTCAATAATACATCAAAATGACTCCACAGATTATTACATCCTATATGAATATAGCTCTGGGATGATGGACCATACGACTAGTGACTGCAGTGTAACACTCCTCCTCGAACTGGGTCTCCAAAATGATACATGGCTCACCAAAAGAAGTGTCCAGAAAAATAACTGGGAAGTGGTGGGGTGAGTCTAGAGGATCTCAGTGAGTGGAGCTACAAAAATAAGAAAACAGATCAGAACATAATAAGAAACCATTAAACTAAAAATTCTTTCTAAAAAATTTATTGAAAAACATGTTCTTCTTTTATCTGAAAACACTTTCTAAAAACTTATGAAAATATGTATCTGAAACTCTACACCCAGGAAAACGACTCAACTAAGCGTGTCTGGGAATAACTCATCTAGGTCTCTAAAACTGGTGGTACTCTATGCCTCGGAAAACGACTCAACTGGGCACCTCTGAAACTGGTGGTACTCTACGCCCAGGAAAACGACTCAAATGGGCGTAGCCACCAAACTAGAACTGGGGTGCGGATCTATGCTACCGCCCAAGCTTTGAACTAGAGTCCACGTACACGAACCTATGTCGTCATCCTGGCTCTACATGTGCACATGTCCTCTGTATCCGTCAATTCCAACTGTATCAAGTTAGATACTGGGGTGAGTTGTTCCCTCATGCCCCGATAATATGAGAGTACTGCTGAAAAACTTTAAAAACATTAAAATCAAATCTCAGGTAACTTGTATCTGAAAACTAAACAAGGCTAACGCCTTAAAGCTTTAAAAAGTAAGTTTTGAAATAAATCTTAATCTAAAACCAACAATTATAAAATCAATTTGCAAGAAAATAAATCTCCACTCACATATTTGAAGTCCGGCTAAGCTTTCTTTACGTCACTGGGTTGAGAGCGGCTCCTGATGAGTATCTATAAGGAATATACGAAGTTAGAATTAACAGTTATAAAATGTGATTCTTAATCAATAAAATTCCTTAATCTAATCGGAAAACTCCATTAGAACCTTCTAATCCCTCAAATGAATTGTAAAAAAAAGACCTTGGCTTTTGGTTACGCGTCGCTGTTTTCTAGACAGATTCTGCCTCTGCATGACCAGCTACCAAAGTCAAAATCCATCCATTTCCAATCAGTTTTCTCATCAACAAACCACCATAACATCTAATTTAACATTATAATACACTTCTAACATCCAAATTCCATCAAAATCCCATCATTTTACTAAACTCACAAACTTGAAAAACCAACCTACAGTCACCCAAAATACCCATTTCTTCAACACAAACCATCCTAACATCATCATCATCATCCCAACACTATCCTTCAATCATTTAATCACCAAAATACAAATCATAAGAATTTTGGGTTAAGAACTCTCACATTGTTTCAATCCTATGCTTCCTTTTCAAAGCACCAAAGGCCTTCTTTTTCCTTTCTTAGAAATTAGCTTAAGTGGATTTCTTTATTATCTTCAAATTTTTGATAAGGAAATTGCACACTTTTCCCTCTCTCCCCCACGTCCAGAACTAAAAGAATAAACAAAAAGTTTTTCTTTTTCCTTTTCCTTTTTATTTTGATTTATTACTTTGTTTACTTTAAAACAAAATCTAGAAAAGTGTAGAGACTACACCTAAATTGGGCCTTGGGCTCTATTCTTTTCTAATTTATGAATCTAGGACTTGGGTTTATTTTCTTCTTTCTTTTCATTTGTTATTGGGCCTAAAATAAAACAAAGGGTATTTTGATTTGGATAAAGTATTTATTATTTCTAACAAATTTCCGGAAATTACTTACTAACTCGGGAAAGAAAAATTTCAAAGCGTAAACTGCATAATTGGGGTTGTTACAATTAAGCCATTAGATGAACATGTTCTATATTTAAGGCATGTCGTGATATTTTGAGAAAGAAACAATTATATATATATTTTTAGAGTTTTTGTTTATTGTTAATCTATTTAGTCTCTAGCAGTTTATCTTGGAGGGCATGTCCTCATTAGCTTTTTCTATCATGGGTATGCTCCTTGTGGGAACACAGGAACTGGACGACGCATGTTGTCCCGGGCTCGCGGCCCGGTCGGGAGTACGGAGTAGTCACGGGGGACTAAACCGGAGAATAATGGAGTCGCCACCCGGTGTGAACCGGGACAAAGATTTAAGGCTGCACTCACCCCTCGCAAGGGAAGACCTCAAACCGTTGGGTTCGGAACGGTCCCTTACTTATGCCACTTGTAATGAAATGATTTATATAATAATTTAATCAGGCTTAAGTAACACTTATTTCTAAGAATATCATGCTTCTAAATCCACATACATACATCAACAAGTTCATCTAAATTTATATGTAACACATATTCGAATTTGCATACAGCCTATTTGCATGTAATCTGTGTCTCGATTTGCATACATAAGGATTATCATACGGCAAGCATACAAGTTAATGAACGCATTGGTGGACACAGAAACGTAAGCAAATAGCATTCTTACTAGCATGCATATTAAGGAAAGATATTTAAGCGCATAACAGAAATAGACAACTAGAGAGGTAATACAAATGCATAACGTAAAGAAGGTAACTATGTGCTAAGACGGACATGCCGTAATGTGATGCAAGAGGGTCTATTTACCATGGGCGTTCGTGCAGCGTTCATAGACGCGTTCGAACGGTAAACATAAGGTTCTCAATCGAGTAGCGTTCGTAAACGCGTTCAAACGGAAATGAAACAGAATGCTCACGTTCGTATGGCGTTTGTGAACGCATTCAAACGGAAATGAAACAGAATACTCACGTTCGTATGGCGTTCGTTAACGCATTCGAACAGAAATGAAACAGAATGTTCATGTTCGTACGGTGTTCATGAACGCGTTCGAGCAGAGATGAGACCTGATGCATGATAAGGCAAAAATGCATGCGCGTTCGAGTTGCGTTCGTAAACGCGTTCGAACGAGAACAGACCTGATGCATGAAATGGGACGCAATACATAAATGGCAAATAGTACAATGCGAGGCGCGGCGAAGCATCGTGGTAAAGGATTTTAACCTCTTCAATTAGAGGACCTCTCATCGCACTTACTAAGCCCATGCGCTCGATTGCATCATGCATACAAACATAAAGAAAATCATACCAAACTAAGTATGCCCGATTGAACACATCTTACATCCAACCGAACACACATCAACCGGCGCGGCAAAGCATCGTGGTAAATGGCTTTAACCCCTCCCCATAGGGGATCTTTCATTCCACTTACTAAGCCCATACGCTCGATTGAATCATGCATAAATAAGCAACATACATAATTCAATTGACGAAAAATAAATAAACCAAAGCAACACAAAACAAAAGAGGGTGCCGTTTACTCAAGCGGTACGTGGAGTTGTGTCCCGAGTACAGATCATATTATCGTCCATTCGGAATCGGCTATGAAATTTATGTCCGGGTTTCCATCCGATATACCATGAGAGTTGACACATCTCTCATTTTATTCCACAGCCACAACATACAACATCTCATAGTTCATGCATATCTATCTACTCAAGGGCCACAACATGCATTTAAGCATGACAATCATGCAAGCAATATTTAATAAATAATACAAAAAAAACAAGTGTTAAAGATACCCTCAGGTCTAACCTTTTTGCCAACTTTCAGGCTTGAGTTTTGACGTTTCAACGGACTGTTCCGAGTTTTTGTGTGGGTTTTTAGTGTAGTCTTGTGAGTATTTTAAGGATTATGAATGCAGTTTTTTATGTTATTACTTCAAAGTTTTTAGGGAATGTTTTAAGTGTATGTTGCTGCTGTTTTAGGGGTTAAATTACTGTTGTTTGGGCGTGATTTAGGGACTGGTTTGGGTCAGTTTCGGTTTCTGTAAGTGGGCTACGGATTGAACTGTTTGGAGAGGGTATTGTGCGGCAATTCTGAGAAGTAAAAGGGCTGCTGTTTCGAGGTCTCTTGGGCGTGCAAGAGAAGGCTTGGAGGAGTGTCTTAGGCGTGATTTGAGAGATATGTGTGCTTCGGTTATTGAAGGAGGTGTAGGAGAGAAATTGTTTTTACTTCTTTATGCTATTACCGTGAATGATGTTGTGTGAAGGAGAGGATGGATTTAGGAAGATATAAAGGCTTGTTATTTTCGGTTATGGAGGCGTTAAGGAGGGTGATGTGTTCGGCTATGGAATGGAGGAGATGAAAAGAATATTTTTTGTTTCTTATTCTTGTGATTGGCGTGAATGGAGAGTTTTGAGAGGGGGTTGGAAATTCTTCTCTTCTTTTATTTCTGTGATGGGCGTGAACTCGGAGTGGGATGGCTTTGGTTAGGGGTTGTTTATATAGAGAAGGGTTAGGGCTTCACCTTGTCTCACAAGGAAGGGATTTGGTGCATTAAATGGAGGATTTGATTTGGTTTGAGCAAGGAAAGTCAAAGATTGAGGGGGACAAATCTTGGCTAGAATAGGAAAAATATCTTTAATTTGTTATGATTGATTTTAATTAGGCATGACATCTTTTTAATTTAGTATGTGATTTTTTTAGTTAGGAAGTTAATATATTTGATTTATCTTCATTAGGGATGATTATATTTTATGTTTTATTTAATTGGTAAATGGTTTAAATATTTTATTTAATATTTAATGTTTAATTTAATTAAATTGGGATGTGTTTTATGGGATTTGGGGAGCTAATTGGGCTGGGGTGTGAGGTAGCAGGAAAACCATAAACACCGACGTCGTTCGAACGCCAATTCGAACGCCACACGAACATCCGCAATCTGCCTGACGTTCGAATGAAGTAACGAACGCAGCACTAACGAAGACAGTGAGCTTGTGAAATAAACTTGATGACGTACTTATTTCGGATTTCCCCTTCCGACCTCTGTTTCCCGCAATATCCTTAGCTAAAAAGGTAGTGCCTCCAACTGAGACTCATCATCAGGTTTCACATGCGAAAATGCAATGCCTACAGTCGCCCCCACTTTGATGGGACTTGTGCAGTGTGTGACTTTGAACAATCTTATCAAAGTTATGCAATGCATTTCACTTACCTGGCTCGGCTGCTGCCTCGAGCTGAGTTGGTGCTGCAGCGGACCTCGATCCTGGGAAGCGTCCCGATAATTACAACCGACAACGGGGGCACCTCGACCCTGGGCACCTCGACCCGGAACTACAACTGACAACGGGGGTACCTCGACCCTGGGCACCTCGACCCAACACCGCTGACTATAGGGACCTCGCCCTCGAACTGATGATGTAGTGGGTACCTCGACCCTGGGCACCTCGACCCGGAACTACAACTGACAACGGGGGCACCTCGACCCAACACCGCTGACTATAGGGACCACGCCCTCGAACTGACATGATATGGGCTTCGCCCCCAAGCTGATGTGGGCCTCGCCCCTTGGGACTCATCCCAAAACAGAAATTGTGCTGACGCTGCTTAGCTCATTTCTGCCGCTTTCTCCTTTCTTCGAACCTGCGAACACAAAACGAAAACAAACACAAAGAGAATGCAATGTTACGTGTATGCATGAATGATTTTCTTGTTCCGTTGGGTTAGGTCTTCTGCTAATTCTCGTGGGGACTGCTCGGTCTTCTCTCCCTCAGGCAAAGTATTGCTTCAATCTGTCTACGTTGATCGGCTCGGTGAACTCGTTCCCCTCCAAGTCTGATAGCTTCACTGCTCCATTTCCCATTACCTTTTGCACTATGTAAGGTCCTTCCCAGTTAGGTCTGAATTTTCCTCTTGGATCTGTCGTCGACGGCCTCGACTGCTTAAATACCAAATCACTCTTTCTGATCTTGGTGGGACGTACTTTCTTGTTGAATGCCCGGGCTAGTCTCTTCTGATACAACTGCATGTGATACAAAGACTTCGTTCTCTTCTCATCCAATAGTGCTAACTGATCAAACCTCTGTGCGGCCCAATCCTAATCTGGTAATTCTGCCTCTGTTAATACCCTCATAGACTGTATCTCCGCTTCTACCGGCAATACTGCTTCCATTCCATAGACCAAAGAGTAAGGTGTGGCCCCTGTTGCTGTCCTTACTGATGTTCTGTACCCCCACAGAGCATATGGTAGTTTCTCGGCCCAATCCCTGCAATTTTCTGTCATCTTGGCTAAAATTGTCTTTATAGTCTTGTTGGCTGCCTCAACTGCCCCATTTGCCTGCGGCCTGTACGGTGATGACTTGTGGTGGCCTATCCCGTACCTCTGTAACATTGCCTTCGTCTCTCCTTGAAACTGGACCCCGTTGTCTGTCACTACATGATGCGGCATACCATACCGACAAATGAGGTTCCGAGCTATAAACTTTGCCATCTGTTTTGCTCTAACATTACAGAATGATTCGGCTTCCACCCACTTCGAGAAGTAATCTACTGCCACTACTATGAAGCGATGCCCATTTGACGCATTCGGCCGAATTTCTCCAATCATATCAATTCCCCATGCTGAGAAAGGCCACGGCTCTGACAGCCCGTGTAACTCTGTGCGCGGTAAGTGATTCAAATTACCATGTGCTTGACAGTCATGACAGTGCTTCACCATCTTCGCGCAATCTGTTTCCATGGTTGACCAATAAAAACCTTGTCTTACTATCTTGCGGGACAGATTCAACCCGTTCATGTGCGGACCACATACCCCGCGTGTATTTCTTCCATTACATGCTGAGCTTCTTCTTTTTTCTCAAACACTTCAACTGGATACCGTTTGCCTGCCTCTTGTACAGTTCCCTTTCAAAATCACATACTGGGAAGCCAACTTCTGAATGGCTATTCTGTCTTTTCTGCCTTCCCCTTCCAGGAGTTCACCATGTTCCAGATACCTCTGAATGTCATAATACCAAGGTTTACCGTCGTCGACCTCAACTCCCAGAATTCTTTCTATCTCATAAACAGGTCTGCTCGCTGTTGTCAGTATCAACGGTCTCATCACTAACTTTTCTGGATTTTCCCAAGTTGCTGCAAGTGTAGCCAATGCATCTGCCATCTGATTCTCTTCTCTCGGTAAATGCTGAAACTTACACTCGGGGATAACCTGTGCCAACTTTCTGAGGTGAAAAAGGTAAGGTTTCAACCGTTCTTCTTTCAATTCCCATTCTCCTCGCATCTGCTGGACTACCAACATAGAATCTCCGTAGACTTCCACACTCCCGGCCTTCAAGGCTATCAATGTTGTCAAACCAAAAGCACATGCTTCATACTCGGCCATGTTATTAGTCACTCTGAATGTCAACCTCTTGGCCAAAGGCAAAGTCTCTCCCTCGGGGGTCACTATCACGATCCCAATTCCGGCTCCCTTGTAATTCACTGCTCCGTCAAAATACATCTTCCATCTCTGAACCGTTATTGCTTGGATCTCTTCATCTGGAAATTTAAACTTATACTGATCCCCCTCAACAGGTTGCATTGCCAGAAACTCTTCTACTGCTCACCCTTTGATCACTTTGGAGGTGAGATATTCAATGTCAAACTCTGTCAGCAATACCAACCATCTGCCCAACTTTCCCACTAGCGAAGGCACCGAATGAAGATATTTCAGAGGATTTTCCTTGGCCACTATCTGGATCTTGTATGACTGGAAATAATGCCGCAATTTTCTAGAAGCCCATACCACTGCAAGACAGATCTTCTCAACTTCTTGATACCGAGCCTCATACGGGAGCATCTTCTTACTCAGATAGTAAATTGCATGTTCTATTCTACCCCGTCTCATCTGCCTGTACCATCATTGCCCCTAGTGCTTCTGATTCTATAGCCAAATACAATACAAAGGTCTGCCCGGTCTCGGAGGTTTCAATACAGGAGGCTTTACCAAGTACTCTCTGATCTTGTCGAAGGCTGTCTGACACTGTTCATTCCATCTCACTGGCTGATCTTTTCTCAACAGTTTGAAGATAGGCTCACATACTGATGTCAACTTGGCAATGAACCGACTGATGTACTGAATCTTTCCCAAGAATGCTCTGACTTCTTTTTCTGTCTTTGGTGCAGGCATTTCTGTGATTGCCTTGATCTTCTCGGAGTCTACCTCTATTCCGCCCATTCCTACTGTATGACCAAGCAATTTTCCTGATGTCACCCCCAACACACATTTCTTGGGATTAAGCCGCAGGTTATATCTGTCAACTCTCTGAAGGAACCTTTCCAGTGCTTCAATATGCCCAACTCTTGTCTCTGATTTTACCATCATGTCATCCACATACACCTCAATCTCTTTGTGCATCAAGTCATGGAAAAGTGTAGTGGCCATCCGCTGATAAGTAGCTCCCGCATTCTTAAGTCCAAACGGCATAACCTTGTAACAAGTAAGTACCCCACTCGGTAACAAATGCAGTCTTGTGTTTATCTTCCTCAGCCATGAGAACCTGATTGTAACCTGAAAATCCATCTGCAAATGAATACATAGCAGATAAAGCCGCACTATCAACCAGAACATCTATATGCGGCAGAGGAAAATCATCTTTCGGACAAGCCTTGTTGAGATCTCTGTAGTCTACACACATTCTGACCTTCCCTCTTTCTTTCTTTCTACCGGCCATGCACTATATTAGCCAACCACTTGGATATTTTACTACTTCCAGGAACCCCACATCTATCTGTTTCTTAACTTCCTCTCTGACTTTCTCAGCCCATTCTGGTCTCATCCGTCGGAGTTTCTGTTTTACTGGCCTCATATTCGGATAAGTTGGTATTGTGTGCTGGGCAATGTTTCTGTCTACTCCAGGCATGTCCTCATAGGACCAAGCAAATACTTTGGCGTATCTGACCAACACTTCTTCTAGTTTCTCCCTCTCTTCAGAGGTAACTTCACTTGCAATCAGAATTTCCTTGGGGTTCTCAAGTGTACCCAAGTTAAATGCAGTAGTTCTGGCTGAACTGATATCAAATATGCTTGATTCGTGCAGAGTAAATGGAAATGACTCAGGCAAGTAAGCAAAAGAAATGTCTTTATTATTGGATAATGCGGAAGTACATTCAAACAAATCAGGAAGGTAAATGTCTTCATCATCTATAGACACTTCTTCCCCTGCAATCAGGTCTTCCTCAGGCTTTTCATCTCTCTCCCAGAGTCAGGCTCTCCAACTTCATCAATCTTCTTCCCAATTCTCTGCTTCCACAGCTTCTTTAATCAGCGGTTTCTCACCCAACAAATCCTGGAAGATCTCAAATCCAGGTACCACAATCCCATTAACTTCCACAGGTTCAGGCTCCCCTTGATATCCTGAAGCTTTCACAAAACATTCCATCAGTTTCAGGCCCTTTTTCTTGACCTTTGGCTTTTCTTCATCAGACTGTACCCCAAACCTTTCCGAGTGGTCTGTCCTCTGAAATCTGGCAACTTTGAACCTTCACCCGGTTCAAACTTCATTTTTCTCATGATCCTAGCCACCCTAGGATCCACCCATTCCTCAAAAGTAGCTGACACCTGAAACCTTGTGAAAGTTGTATCTCCAAGGCAGCCACGACATTATCTACTACCTCAGCCCGGATAGTAACAACTTCTCCCTCATACGGGAACTTGATCATCTGATGCAAAGTGGAAGGCACGCCCCCAAGTTTGTGAAACCAAGGCCTTCCCAACAATAAGGCAAAAGTGGCTGGGATGTCCAGCACTGTAAACTCGACTTCATCTTCAATAGGGCCTACCTTGACCATAGCCACAAAGGTACCCTCAACTCCCCTTTTACTGTCATCATAAGCCTTAATAGTCATACTGGAGGGGTCCAAGTCTGTTGCTTTCATACCCAATCTTGCCAGAATTTTCAACGGGCACATTGATGGACGAACCGTCATCCACCATCACACATGAAGTTTTCTTGCCCCTCACTTCGGCCCTGATAAATAGAGGCCTATTATGATTTCTCCCTTCCCGCGGAGTTCATCCTCAGAAAAAGATATCTGCAAAGCTTCTTTCTGAACTGACCCAACAAACATTGCAGGGTTGGCGTCTTCCGGTACCACAATTTTGCTCAAGGCCTCAACCATGGCCTGCCTATGCTCTCGAGAAGCACATAACAGTTCCCAGATACTCACTTGTGCTCTAGTCTTCCTCAATTGCCTCAGCACTATATCCCCCCCCTCAGTATTTTCTGCAGTCTCAACCCTCTCTCTACCATCTGTCAAAACTTCCTTACCCTTTTCCGCCATATCATTGTAAAAACGACCACTAGCGCGTCATTCCCTCATTTCTTCTTCCTTCACTGCTAGAGAAATCAAGCCAAAAGTTTTTCCCCTGCTCAGTCTCATCTTCACTAGTACTATCCCAGATTCCAAGGCAAAAGGCTTGAGGGTGAAAGGATTTTAGGACAAGGTCTTCTGGGAGGCCAGAATTGATCATATAGGCTGGTGGTGGTACGGCGCGGTAATTGGGTAAGGGGTTTCTGTGTGTGTCAGGCTGTTCTGTTTCTGGGTCAGGTATTTTCTTGAGTCTATCAGGTCTTGGATTTCATGGCGGAGTCGGGCGCAATTCTCAGTGTCATGGCCCTTTTGTTGGTGAAAGTGACAGTAAAGGTTAGGTTATAATGTGATGGTAGGGGATTGGGTAATGGTTTGGCTTCCAAGGGTTTTAAGAGCCCTTGCCTCTTCAGTTTCTCTAGCACCTTGGACAGGGGCCTTCCCAAGTTGGAAAACTGTCGGTTCCGGATAGCGGCAATCTCAGCAGAAACGGGCTTTGCTCCCGATGTTCCCCCAATGGGCCTCCTGTTCAGACCATAGAATTTTCTATTCTCGGCCTCTTCTTCCTCAATATCCATGACAGTTTCCCTCAACTGCCGAAAGTCTGCAATCATGGAGGTCATCCTCCTCCTCAACTTGCTGTAAATGGAGGGCTTGGTGCCCTTGATGATCATTTTAATTGGTCCTTCTCCGAGGCCTAGTCTGCATTTTCAACAACTGACCCCTCCATCGGTCCACGTACTCCTTAAAACTCTCCTCCTCGATTTCTGCTTAACATTCTCCAGATCGCGGAGTGACAGATCGATCTCTAGGTCAGTGACATAGTGCTTCAGGAAAGCATCAGCCAACTCCCTCCAATCTTCCTTCACTTTCTTCTCCAAACTGTGGTACCACACCACGGGAGCTCCCTCGAGCGACATTCCAAACATTTTTTGCACTTGGCGCTGAGACAGGCCAACTGAACTCATGACTGATACAAACTGTCGGAGATGCACCCTTGGATCCCCATTCCCGTTAAACTTAGCCATATCAGGCATCTTGAACTGTGCTGGCAACTGTTCCTCGAAAGTCAGTGTGTCATAATCCAGCAGATCCTCATTCTTACCCTCATCTTGCGGGTAACCGACTCAACCTGATCCCGAAGTTTCTGTAACTCTGCCTGAGACCCAGATACTCTGCCTGCTGCATACTCTGCCATATCATCATCAAAAGCGGGGGTATCATCCCCCAATCTGTTCGGAGATTCCTCTTGCCTCACATCCCCAGAATTAACCCGGCACGAGACCTAGCTATACCAGCCATAGCAGTAGTCAAAGCTTGCAACTGTTCGGTGATCTTGGCGAGACCGTTCTCTAACTGATCCATACGGGACACCTCATTATCGGATTCACTCATACTTGTTCTTTTAGTGAGTCTTGTCCCTTCTCTAACCCAAACGGTATCTATGATGTCTTTTTGAGACATAATGGTGTTAACATGATATATGTATGTATGAGGTGCATGAGATGCATGTAACATATATAACATACTAATCAATTTAAACTCTCAAACAAATCGGCCCGTTATCATTTTAGAATCTTTCGGGCTAATTGTCATAGGAGTGAACCCATCCCAGTTTAAATGGCCCAATGAGTTCACATCTCATGACAAAGTGCCCGACTAAACCCAAATGGTAATGTTCCGAACACAATCACAAAGTGGCCCATCAATCACTTAGAAGCCTTTGGCCCAATAGTCATGAAATACGTTCTTGTCCCAGTTTAAATGGCCCAACAAGCCCATATCCCATGACAAATGGTCCAAATGGATTCAAACGACGATGTTCCCAAACACAAGCATAGAAGAAAGATGATGCAAACATGACATAAACATTTCTACATAATGGCCTATCAACATTTCAGAAGCTTTTGGCCTAATAGTCATAAGGTACGAACTTGCCCCAGTTTAAATGGCCCAGCAAGCCCGCATTTCTGACAATAGTCCAACTGCATCCAAATGAGGATGGTCCACAAGCACATATTCAAGGAAATAATTGTTACTTTAGCCAACCCGGTCTATGGGTGGGTTAGCAAGAGTATAGACAAAGGCTCTCACCGGCGAATGATGGCCCACAACTAGGTCTCCCCACTCAAGGGTTCGAGCAACCAAGTGAGCGCACCCTTTTTTATTCACTAAGGTACGTGCCAATGAGCTATGGTGTGTGACGGACTGTCAAATGGATTTCCCGTTGTAGATTCCCCAGAGGGAAGGTGGAGCGAGGCTCACTTAAATACCCAAGCCTCTTAGGCTCTTATCGCTTGGTGTCAGGAATAAACAACGAGTCCTCCAAATTAGTCCATCACAATAGGCTACGAGTAGATGGCTATCTAGGTGCCTTCACAGCTTTTCCTTCTAGAAAGGTAGTGAATGAAGGAAGACACCAAACCATTACCTAGCCTCAAAATGCCTTTGATTAAACCCTCACTTTATCCACTATAGACACGGTCAATTAAAACATAAATCCAAACATCACAAGACAATATTTCGGGGCCGATTCTCTATCCCCAATGGAGTCGCCAGACTGTGGGAACACAGGAACTGGACGACACATGTTGTCCCGGGCTCGCGGCCCGGTCGGGAGTACGGAGTAGTCACGGGGGACTAAACCGGAGAATAATGGAGTCGCCACCCGGTGTGAACCGGGACAAAGATTTAAGGCCGCACTCACCCCTCGCAAGGGAAGACCTCAAACCGTTGGGTTCGGAACGGTCTCTTACTTATGCCACTTGTAATGAAAGGATTTATATAATAATTTAATCAGGCTTAAGTAACACTTATTTCTAAGAATATCATGCTTCTAAATCCACATACATACATCAACAAGTTCATCTAAATTTATATGTAACACATATTCGAATTTGGATACAGCCTATTTGCATGTAATCTATGTCTCAATTTGCATACATAAGGATTATCATACGGCAAGCATACAAGTTAATGAACGCATTGGTGGACACAGAAACGCAAGCAAATAGCATTCTTACTAGCATGCATATTAAGGAAAGATATTTAAGCGCATAACAGAAATAGAGAACTAGATAGGTAATACAAATGCATAACGTAAAGAAGGTAACTATGTGCTAAGATGGACATGCCGTAATGTGATGCAAGAGGGTCTATTTACCGTGGGCGTTCGTGCAGCATTCGTGCAGCGTTCGTAAACGCGTTCGAACGGTAAACAGAAGGTTCTCGTTCGAGTAGCGTTCGTAAACACGTTCGAACGGAAATGAAACAAAATGCTCACGTTCGTATGGAGTTTGTGAACTCATTCGAACGGAAATGAAACAGAATACTCACGTTCGTATGGCGTTCGTTAACGCGTTCGAACAGAAATGAAACAGAATGCTCACGTTCGTACGGCGTTCTTGAACGCGTTCGAGGAGAGATGAGACCTGATGAATGATAAGGCAAAATGCATGTGCGTTCGAGTTGCGTTCGTAAACGCGTTCGAACGGGAACAAACCTGATTCATGAAATGAGACGCAATACATAAATGGTAAATAGTACAATGTGAGGCGCGGCGAAGCATCGTGGTAAAAGATTTTAACCTCTTCAATTAGAGGACCTCTCATCGCACTCACTAAGCCCATGCGCTCGATTGCATCATGCATACAAACATAAAGACAATCATACCAAACTAAGTATGCCCGATTGAACACATCTTACATCCAACCGAACACACATCAACTGGCGCGGCAAAGCATCGTGGTAAAGGGCTTCAACCCCTCCCCATAGGGGATCTTTCATTCCACTAACTAAGCCCATGCGCTTGATTGAACCATGCATAAAAACATAAAGACAATCATATCAAACTAAGTATGCCTGATTGAACACATCTTACATCCAACTGAACACACATCAACCGACGCGGCAAAGCATCGTGGTAAAGGGCTTTAACCCCTCCCCATAGGGGATCTTTCATTCCACTTACTAAGCCAATACGCTCGATTGAATCATGCATAAATAAGCAACATACAGAATTCAATTGACGAAAAATAAATAAACCAAAGCAACACAAAACAAAAGAGGGTGTCGTTTACTCAAGCGGTACGTGGAGTTGTGTCCCGAGTACAGATCATATTACCGTCCATTCGGAATCGTCTATGAAATTTATGTCCGGGTTTCCATCCGATATACCGTGAGAGTTGACACATCTCTCATTTTATTCCACAGCCACAACATACAACATCTCATAGTTCATGCATATCTATCTACTCAAGGGCCACAACATGCATTTCAACATGACAATCATGCAAGCAATATTTAATAAATAATACAAAAAAGACGAGTGTGAAAGATACCCTCAGGTCTAACCTTTTTGCCAACTTTCAGGCTTGCGTTTCACGGACGTCGGAAGGGTACCGCTCCTCAACTTCTCTGGTTCACTGGTTTAGCATCCTAGCTCACTGTTTTACTATTTTGCTTGCTGTTTGGACTCCGTTCTGCTACTGTTCGGCCTCTGTTTTGCTGCTCACTGTTCAGGTCACCTGTTTTGATGTTTCAAAACGGACTGTTCCGAGTTTTTGTGTGGTTTTTTAGTGTAGTCTTGTGAGTATTTTAAGGATTATGAATGCAGTTTTTTATGTTATTACTTTAAAGTTTTTAGGGAATGTTTTAAGTGTATTTTGCTGCTGTTTTAGGGGTTAAATTACTGTTGTTTAGGCGTGATTTAGGGACTGGTTTGGGTCAGTTTCGGTTTGTGTAAGTGGGCTTCGGATTGAACTGTTTGGAGAGGGTATTGTGCGGCAATTCTGAGAAGTAAAGGGGTTGCTGTTTGGAGGTCTCTTGGGCGTGCAAGAGAAGGCTTGGAGGAGTGTCTTAGGCGTGATTTGAGAGATATGTGTGCTTCGATTATTGAAGGAGGTGTAGGAGCGAAATTATTTTTACTTCTTTATGCTATTACCGTGAATGATGTTGTGTGAAGGAGAGGATGGCTCTAGGAAGATATAAAGGCTTGTTATTTTCGGTTATGGAGGGGTTAAGGAGGGTGATGTGTTCGGCTATGGAAGGAGGAGATGAAAAGAATATTTTTTGTTACTTATTCTGTGATTGGCGTGAATGGAGAGTTTTGAGAGGGGGTTGGAAATTCTTCTCTTCTTTTATTTTCTGTGATGGGCGTGAACTCGGAGTGGGATGGCTTTGGTTAGGGTTGTTTATATAGAGAAGGGTTAGGGCTTCACATTGTCTCACAAGGAAGGGATTTGGTGCATTAAATGGAGGATTTGATTTGGTTTGAGCAAGGAAAGTCAAAGATTGAGGGGGACAAATCTTGGCTAGATAGGAAGTCATATCTTTAATTGTTATGATTGATTTTAATTAGGCATGACATCTTTTTAATTTAGTATGTGATTTGTTAGTTAGGAAGTTAATATATTTGATTTATCTTTAATTAGGTATGATTATACTTTGTGTTTTATTTAATTGGTAAATGGTTTAAATATTTTATTTAATATTTAATGTTTAATTTAATTAAATTGGGATGTGTTTTATGGGCTTTGGGGAGCTAATTGGGCTGGGGTGCGAGTTAACAGTGCAAACCCCGAAACACCGACGCCGTTCGAAAAACGCCAATTCGAACGCCCCCCCACCACGAACGTCCGCAATCTGCCTGACGTTCGAACGAAGTAACGAACGCAGCACTAACGAAGACAGTGAGCTTGTGAAATAAACTTGATGACGTACTTATTTCGGATTTCCCCTTCCGACCTCCGTTTCCCGCAATATCCTTAGGTAAAAAGGTAGTGCCTCCAACTGAGACTCATCATCGGGTTTCACATGCGAAAATGCAATGCCTACACTCCTGTGCTTTTGTAGTTTTTTTGATAACCGGGACATACGCACCAGCTTATGCGTACCTCGACTAATCCCCAAAACCTTTGTTTCGTGCCCTCAAAATTTTCCCAGGACATATCATGGTAAGTCATTGGTTTCTTACATCAGCGGGCGTGGCCCTAAGGAAATGCATCTAGTAGAATTCGAACCTTGAACCTGAGAGGGAACCACAAAATAGGTACTTTGTTTGTGATTCATCCGGGATCGTCCATGTGGTGAGATGAGAATGGAGGAACCTTGTATGACGTGATCATATAGGACTGGACCCAGATGGAAATGAATTTCTTATAATATCTGTTAAATAAAGAAATTCATTTCAATCTACTAGATGGTCATTTATGGATATGAATCCTGAGTGTACTGCGAACTCCTGCATGACATGTTATGTCATTTGATTTAGAAAGATGAGGTTAGTGTAGCAATCTCGACCAATTGCTATGTACTTTAGGGAAGTTAATAATATGGAATATTTAATTAAAGAGCTTAATTGATATTTCATGATTATTGGATCTCGGAACTGTAGGTCCATTGGGTCCTCGTCTTAGCTCGACATACTGTAGCAAATTAAAAATAATTGGATAATCCAATTATATACTCACCTACATATATTATTATTAATGGGATTAATAATATATTTTGTCACACATGTAACTTTATATTATATTTAATTTAAGGTGTTTATTTAATAAATGATTATGAGATAATCATTTAATTTAATAAGTATATTAAATGGTTTGATATATCATTTATGGTAATATATAATTTTTCAAATATGATATATAAAAATTTAATATTTTATTAATGACATTTACATATTTTTAACATTATATTTAATTGTCATCATGATGATAATTAATAAGTTGTTTGTTGCAAAAATAAATAAAAAATTAGGTGTAGAAAATCTAGGTTGGCGAATTTTACAAGGAGTGGGCTTTTGATTTTTGTTTAATATTTACAACATTAAACCCTAAGTATAAAATGATAAGGATGTTATCATTTTACCTTAATTATTTTTCTTGAAAAACCTAGCCACCATTTTCTTGTTTTCTCTCAAGTGTTGAAAGAAAAAGAGAAAAAACAAAAACAAAAGAAAAATTTCTTGTGTGATATTTTGATATCTAACGAGTCTAGAGATTGATTTTGTGGTTCAAGCTCACCTTTTTTTGTTGCGAGACATAGCACAGAAGATCATTGAGTGTTAGGACATAAAGGGATATTTCAAGGGTGTTGATGTGTTATATTTGAGAAAAAAATCAGATTGAATCACTACTACATCACACGCAAATTACAGGCTGTTTTGGGTGCAAAACAGTTCATATCTGAGCTGTTGTTTGGGGGCTGTTCAGGGGATAAAAAATTATTAAAAGTAGAAGCAAAATATTATAACAAGGGCTGGTCAGATTCGGCTAAGAGAGGGAGAGAGCTGAAAAAAATTTCAAGGTATATCCTGGTGCCTCAAGCATGTACACTACGCGGGGAAAATATTTCCTACAATTGACATCAAGAGCGAGGATGAAATGTTTTTTTTAAACCTTTTCTTTTAAATTAATTTTTTTTTATATTTTTAATGATTTATATGAGATATAAATTATTGGTATGCATGTTGTGATAAGTATGAACATTTTAATGTTCATCTGATGAATGTTTGTTTTAATGTTCATGTAATGAATGTTTATTTTAGATTCATGTGATAAATGTATTATATTGATCGTTAATTTTTTCCGGCTCTTATTATTGTGTTATTTTTTGTTTTGGCAATGTAAGGCCATAAGGCCAAATTTTTAAACAGTGTAGTAAATTTATTTCATATGTAAGAATTTCAAGTTGTAACATTCTTTGCATTTGGAGAGCCGATGCATCAAAGAACTCAACGCCACTCCAAGAAGTGAGATTGGAAGACCAAGGGATGTCTTGAAATATTTTGGACTAATTAGATTATTATAAGAAAAATAATAGTCTGGTCAATGCAATTTTATTTTCTTGATATCACTTCTTGAAAAATGTGAGGCGTCGCGAAGTCCTCTATTATGCGTCGCAATTCGCGTGCCTGTTATTTGAGCGTCGTGATGCTAAACAGGTTACGTCGCGTCAAGAATTGGAAATTGTTTTCTGCCTGGGTTTTCTACTGCAACGCGTCATGACGCGATACCCAACATCACGACTCATGTCTGTTATGCTTATGTTTATTTTAAAATATTTGAATAACATAACATATAGTTTAGGGTGCCTACTGTTGCATTGTCACATGTCATAACATATTTTAGATACATGAATATTCTAGTCGTAAAATATTATTTTATGAAATTTAAGAGTTAAATTGGAAAATGACATGCTTGGAAATAAATTAATAAGATTAATTGGTTTAATGGTTTACAATTGAAAATTCAAATATTTAACACACATGGACTTTATAAGTGCATTATTTTTCCATTGGTATATCAGATTAAAACCCAACGTAAATTCCATAGCTGGTTCTGAATAGACGGTCGTGTGGTATGCACTCGGGATGTGATTCCACGTACAATTGGAATTTATAATGCACTAACATTGATTAAATAGTTTAATTAAAATTTATCCATTTGTTGAATTTTAAATTTTAACCTTGTTATTGAACTCAGATAACCTTGTTAATGAACTCAGATTTTAAGTGTTCAAATAAATTAGGTCATTAAATCAAACTTAATTAAATTAGTTTAATTAGATAAAATATTAGTGGAGACTAATGGATATTAGTGAGTAAAATTTTAAGAGTCAAAATTGGTTAAATCATTAATTATACACTAGTGTTAAGTACAATTATGTTTTAACTGCGCATAAACTTATGGACACAAGCGAATTAAAATATTAGATAATTTTAAATATAAACCTTAAGCTATAAAATAATGAGTGGGAGAGGGACATATGAAAATATATCCCACGATCTCCATTGTTAGTCTGAAAATGTGTGATTCAAAAGGCGTCTCAAGACGACTTCATTTTCGTCCCATAACGGATGGTGTCCATTTTGGGTCAATATTAAGTTTGGATTTCGAGATTATAGGAACTTTAGATGTATTTGGTGAACTGACCTACCATATGGCGGCACTTCCCTAGTTAAGTCCAAGGGTTTCGAAACAACGAGTTACACTGACAAAGGAATGATTAAAATGTTAATCAAAATTCCATGATGAAATAAAATTTTGGTTGGTTAATATAGGAATAAGAGTTATTCCCACATATAATAATCTATTGAGATTGTCTCAATCTATCATCCAAATACTTGATCTGCCCTTCGACGATACTTATTAGGGGATGATATACTTCCATGGCATAGTATTTTTTTTTTTTAGGTTTCCGATTCATTTTACATGGTCCATGCATCATGTTTAATTTTATGCCAAAATTCTTGTGATGATTTTAATATACGATGAATGGATATTAAATGCATGTTAATTTTATTTTATTTCAGCCTTGGTTTCTCCAATTATTGTTATTCTCTCAAATGACAAGTTAATGGGAGAAAACTAATTTAAATGGAAAAGTAACATGAACGACATCTTGGTATGTGAAGACCTTAAGTTTTTGTGACAGAGGAATGTCCTCTCGAGCTAGCCAGAAATTCTGGGCAAGTTGTGTGTGATGCATATCGAAATTGGGTCACGACCAATGAGAAAGCATGTTGCTACTTGCTAGCAGGGATGTATGAGGTTCTTACTGCAAAGCATGAGCCAATGGTTACAACATATTTCTGGTATGGGACTGGTATGGTTGCTTGCCGATTACAGTAGCTATGTTTTCCTCATAGGGTCACCAGTATAAGACCAATATGAAACTAGATCGGTTTCAGTAACTAAGTAATCTTCAGGTAGATTGGTATGGAGACCGAATTCGATCGGTATGGAACTAGACCAATTTTCGTATCTATTTAATCCCCATCTAGACTGGTAGGAAGGCCGGTATGGGACCAGTATGGAACAAACCCGGTTTTCGTCTCTATGCAATCCCCAGATAGACCGGTATGAAGGCCGATATAGTACCAGTATGGAACTAACCTGGTTTTTGTCTATATGTAATTCCTAGGAAGACCGATGTGAAGGCCGGTATGGGACCGGTATGTCGGTCATAGATAAATTAGAAAGGAAAAAACACTTAAGAAACACAAAAATGTTAGTATTCCTAGAACATGCCAAGATCGTCTAAGAGTTATTTGTGTATGAATAAACAAGAGGAGTTGCGGAAATACTCACAATACTTGGTAGAGAAAATTCAAAACTTTAATGGATGTGTAGAAGCTCCAAGCCTTCAAATTGAATTCCAAACTCATGGATTGGTTTCCCTATCACCTCATTTGTCTCTTTAAAGTGCTAGCATGCTTGAATTTTTCCAACAAAAATCCATGGAGGGAGAGAGCATTCACGCCCCAGGAGAGAGGAAGAGGAATAATGCATTTTTGATTTCCAAAATCTAATACAAAAGTTGACTTTCAAAGTTGGTATATGTTTTTAATTAAAAACAAAGTGTGTTGGTTTCAGTTTGTGTATTCAACAAGCAATACAAGCTTTTCACACAACCAATTACCAAATTCCATCACTAGTCAAATACATTGATGTAAGTTGTTGGGCCCCACTTCAAATTCCAAATTTAAGTCGAACAATCCAAGACGCAACTTCCCTCGGGCCCTGGTTTGTTTAATTCCGAATTAAACAAATTTGCCGTTGTGACTTAATTAAATCCAATTTAATTGAATAATAATGACTCGTAATATTATTACGTAAGTCGCTTACGAATTAATTCTAAATTAATTCGTACGCTTGAATTAAAATCCAATCCTCGAGCACATCCTCAAAGTTCAATAGACAGGTTAGCAAGCTTTTTTAGATTATTCGAGTACCATTCCTTATGAAAACGAATGTATTCTAGATCCAAGTTAGGAATCTTCTTGAAATTATTCCGACCTATTACCAGAAGTACAAACGAGTTATGAAACCAGATAGTAAGATTGTAAGAAAAATACCTAAGGATGTAGGAAATAGAGAGAGAAAGCTAGAAAGAAAAATTAAGGAACAGACGATTTAAGTAACCAGAGTCAGTAAAAAGATAGAAGTATAGAATGAGATAAGTTGGAAGACATTAGAACTTGGGATAATGAAGAAAAATACAGTAAGTCCGAATAAGAGTAAAATACCAAGTAGACTTGAATAAAGTTTTGTTCCCTCAAGAGAGATTCATTTCCTTCTCAGAAAATCCTTCCAAGTATATCTAATAGCTCCTGAGCACCTCGTATAGCTAGCGAGTTCCCCGAATAACAAGGGTAGCCATAAGGCAGAAAGAAGCAAGAAATCAGGAATAATCATAGAGGATTCTTAAATATGGGAAATGCCATGACAAAGCAGAGATTCTAGATTCCCCAAACCCAGGCCTGCAGGCAAATAAGATGGATGACGTAAAAAAATGACTAGTTGCCTTAACCAAGCAATCCGATGAATATAAGACTCAGAGCTATCTAGTTTACCATCACTTAGTGATACCAGTTAAGAAAGTTGTTCCGATAGAATCCAGCTTATACCTATCTTACAAAAGAAATAGATTCTACCAGGACGCAGAGTATCAGAATGAGGACACCAAAAGTCATAAGATATATAATGTTTATTCTAGTCTCTACCAGCATAGATATAATAATAGTAAGAGAACCCGATGGAAGTTTACTCTAAGAGCAGAAACAGGAAACCATGAAAGGTAGATAACCCAGAAAAGAATTCAGGAAGTCTCAGAAGGTATAACCCAAAGATCTAGACACGTCAACACAAGGCCTACAAGACCAGTAGGAGTTCACAAGATATACCAAATGTCATAGAACCCATAGATAAGCCCAAGTCAGTAGAAATCCGTAGAAGAATATAAGGATAGACCCGTGAAGTTGGAGATATTTAGGAGTGATAAGAGTACCGGCATGGACAGTAGAACAAAGTGTCATAACCGTTATTATAGCAAGAGAATAGATCAGAAATCTAAAAAGTAGTGAGAAGAAAGAATCATCATTGACCTCGGTGGCATGGCGTAGGGCCAAAGAGATAGGATCTGCAAATAGTAAAAAAGAAAATAGTAGTGTCAAGAAGATTTAGTACGTATAGAGACATTAGTAATGTAGCTTGGAGATAACAAGAATGAGTGACGACTCTAACTAAGCCAGTGAGCATATGCTTATCCCCCCAACTTAAAGCCTTGTAAAAATGAGAACCAGTAAAGTATAGCAATGTATAGATTTGATGAATCGTAATATGGCTGGACAACCAGATCGGTGATAGAATAGATCGAAGCCACGATTAGTTGAGCTAAGTCTGAAAGTCACAATTGAATCAAGGGATCCTTAAAGAAGACTTAGAAGTATGTAGAGACCAGGGAGAACGATTCTCAGGAATGTAGTAAACAACTTGTAAAAATTTTCATGGTATTAAAAAGGAAAATACTAGGTAAAAGGTAATACATGAACTAAATATTTAGTAGAAGATGTCCTAAATAATCAAGGATGATAGAGTTTTCAGGAAAGTAAAGGTGTAAGGAGTTTAAGGAACTGAGACAAGAAAGGAACCTATGTAGCAGAGTAATTTTCTTAAGGAATAATAGTAAAGAAAGTATAGCAGTACTCAGAGGAAGAAAATAACGAATCTAGAGGGTTAAACAATAGAGACTAAACAAGAATGAGTATAGAAGTAGTACGAGAAAGTTGTTGGAGAGCATGACCCTAGAAGGAGTTCGAATAATAAGTACAGAGATCGATTATTGGAAAAGATCAAGAATAAAGTTGGAAAAGGAAAACCAAACAGTTTTAGCAAGTAGTACCCTAGTGTAGGAATAGACATCAGATATTTATATACATGAGAGTCCTAGGCTCATAGATAAAGAAAATTTGAAACCATATCACCATAATCAGAAATGCCTCATGGTAAGTTCCCACCCTTCCAACCCTCGTTAGATAACAATAGCAGAGATGTACGTTGTAGGTTGCCTCAAGATACTCTCAGAAGTAAATGAAAGTATAGTGAAAGAGGACCGAAACATAAGACCTTTAGAAGTAGTTAAGAACATGATAAAAGTGAAATACAACTTTAATATAAAGAGTTAAGAAAGAAGTGGTTCAGATGGAGTAGTGTAGAGACAAAGTAGTGATCAAGTAACGATTGAGATTCAAAAGAACTAGTGTGAGGCAAAAGAATATGATGAAGCATGAGACAGAGACATAAACCATAGAAGTTCTTGGTATAGTATAGGATAAAGAAAAAGACGAATGAATTCTAAAGAAAAAGTTTGGAAATAAAGTGGTTAAGGTGCAACAACAGTAGGATAGAATACCTGGTAAACAAAGACCAAAAATGCATATCAGTAAGGTTCATCGGTGTTGAACTGAAACCAAGGTTCTATTACGTGTTAGCTTGCGTCATTTGCAAAAGTACCCAGCCCCAGTTTTAGTTTACCAAACTACTACGGGTTTGGGACGGCCTAGGCCACGGGTATGAGTGGTTTTGTAGATATATAAGTATACTTAGGAATCGAGAAGATAGTTATTATAAAGTTGCAATTAGCATAGCGAATGAGTCTTCAAGGTACAATATATTTGTTAGTATTTAAGAAATGACCCTTGATGGCATTAGATTATAGAGAAAAAGTCAGTTTGGAACACCGTAAACCCTAGAGAAGCTACCAGAACCAACCTCCTTAGTACATGTTAGGGTTGGTGCTCGGTGTGCCAATCCGGATTGTATTTAAGTCCGATTCATAAATACGAGCGATTCAATTTTCCATAATATTACTAATTAAGTGGTAGAACCATTGTCTTCTATACGCTTATTCGATCTAATTGTTATTATATATCTGATTACGATTAGATTGAAACTGAATCTGGTTCAGTGATACGTGTATATTAGACAAAGACCCTAGGATTTATAGTATAGTGCACAGTTACAACGTAGTATATAATTGACATTGAGAAGCGCACTATTAGTTGTATATCCTTAAATAAAGTTCCTGGTCAAGATTTGCTAACACGGGTCGGTTAGTAAAATTCTCTAAGACCAGTACATGTCGTATATCATGACTTGCTCCGATGGTTTATCCCAGCGAACCACGAGTCTCGGGAGACTCGTATAGACATCTAGGTATTTATTTGATAAGACACTGAACGACTCACTGAAGGTTTCCTAATAGATGGTACACCAACGTCAATAGAAACCTTCTCGAGTTGAGCGAGCATAGTGGTCATTCGACTTGAGATACCACTGTGGATATATGAGCTATCCTCCACACTTTGATGGTAGTCACGTCAATGATCTAGTCATGATCAGACCTCCGCCTGTTCGTTGGGTGTGGACTGATGCTCATGATATCCTGTGCGTATCAAGATAGGATCGGTCAGTCCTGTGTACAGGGTATAGGCATCCAACATGTGTTTACGATCTAGTAAATCCATGGCCGTGGTATAACTTTGGAAATAAGTTCCGAGTGTTATTTAGAGATCGTAAATTGAAAGTCGACTGTATTATACCGAATAAATTTGACGTTCTGATCTATATCCCAGGTATAATATTGATGGCCTGTGACGGAGGGATTATACGTATGCAGTGACCTCGGCTTGCATAGTTTAACGAGATTATCTGTGGTCATCATAATCAATGAGTGGGTGGATTATGGACACGAAATCGGATTTCTTTATGGATAAACCTAAATTTAGAGAGTCCCACAATATTAAGTGTACTCGTTGAGCACTTGGGCAACTCAATATAAATAATACAAATTATTCATAATACTTCATCGGATTAAATGAGTTAATCCGGATAGTTTAATCGGTTCAATGATAACACATACATTAGGGGATTTTGGTCAATCCTAATTATTGTGTATTTGTATTTGATACATAATACGATTAAATACACATTAATTATTCATAAAATGAGATTTTGACACATGCCATTAATATATGTATTTGTCATTTATTGTAAATGAAATACATATTTATAATAATAATTTTTATATTAATTAATTATATAAATATTTAAATGTTAAATATTTGAATAGTTAATTAATAAATCTTTTCCTTAATTGTTATGAAAAGTATTTGGTTATTATTGTTACAAGTGGCATGATATTAATTAAATTAAATTCTATAACAGTAAGTAGATCCCACGAATATATTTCGGCACACAGCTTTGGCACATTGTGTTTATGTATGTTCATTAGTAGATAACATATATCAATCACATCAAATGTGACTCATAGTTTAGGGCCTGAATCATTTTTTATCCTCACTGCTTCGACATCTATTTTATGGGACAAATCCAAGGCTATATTAGACTTGTCAATGACAAGCTTAAGGTACTTACGCACTACCACACTGTTTTGACATCTATTGGTATGCATTTCGATTGAATTTATCTTTTATCAAATAAGTTCAAATGGTGCAAATTAATTCTAATAAATGACACCTACACAGCTTTGACACATTGTGGGCATGGCCATAGAAACCAATTTGTATTTGTATTGACAAGACGGACGAATAAAAACGTACAGATACACCCATAAAAATTAAAGCCTTATTATAGGGATTTTTCCTACTACTATCAAACAGTTAAAAATTGATCTGATCAATTTTATTTTAGCATCTGAAAAATAAATTGAATTAAATATCAAATATTTATTATCATGAAAATATTATTTAGATGAGGGATCAGACGCTCTGATACTATTTTTATTGGCGTTTTGGTGGTGGAAGCCCGATTTTAGGCGAAAATAGATTTTAAACATTTTAAAATTTTTTCGATGGAATTAGTTGGTATGGTATACCCTAATTCATTCATATTTCACCTAAAATATTTTTTGTTAACAAGTAACAACATAATAAATTGCAAATCACAGTGAAATTTTATGAAAATGTTTTCCAGAAAAATATTACGTAAAACGTATAAATGGTCAAACAGGTCAACCAAGTACTGAGCTAGGCTGACTTGGTCACTTGAACAGTGACTTAGTCAGTCCATGACCTGACTGAACATTGAACAGTTCACTGTTCGGCCAACTCTCGCTTGGTAAATCATTTTCTGCGTAATTTCACAATTTTTATGTATTTTTGCACCGAAATAATTTTTCGAAAAATATTTTATCATCCAATACACATCAGAAACCACCAAATATCATATATTTTGTCTCAATCGAATTTAATTTCATATTTAAACTAATTTAATTTAATTAATTCAACTTTCAAGTAAATTTCCAATTTACCACGAAATTAACCAAATTAATGTACACCAAATTAAAATCACCACAAATCAATTCCCAAGAACAATTTTAGGCATTATTAAAGTGATAATAACACTGTAGAATGACAATTTTAATTTTTTGACAGTAATTACTTTACATTTTATAAAAGTTTTACGTTAATCCATTTAGGCTTTAATTTTACTTTTAATTTTCCAAATACCTCTCATTTAGTGTTGATGACTTTTGAAACTAACCCTAATAATATTTTTTTTTTCTCTGATAATGTCTAACCAAAAAATAAAAGCAAACTTTACATTTTATTTGCCATTGGACGAAAATTTGGGACTATTTTTATCATATTTTAGCAACAAAAATATTAGGCATAAAATTTGACATAATTTTAATCTTATCTAACCTAGATTAAAAAATTAATTTTTGTTAATGGAATAAATGTGTAACATGCACAGGGTTATCAAATCATAATTATCCAAATACAAAAGAATATTCTTATAATATTCGTTTTCTAAAAATAATTCAAGAATATTCTTCTTTTATTAAAATTAATAATTAATTAACCTTTAATTAATTGTATTAATCATAATAAAATCAAGTGTTAAATTCTAAAAACCTTTAATATATATGTAACAAAATTATGTATAGTATACATATACACATTATTTTATGCATATGTGTAAATTATGAATAATCTGAATTATCTATAATTTATTGCCTAGGTGTTCAATGAGTGCACTTCATATTGTAAGACTCCCTAGGTTCAAGTTTATCTATCACATAAACCATTTCCTTGTCCATAATTTGCATACTCATAAATTACGATGACCATAAATAATTGAGCTGAACTATACAATCCCAAATCATAGCCTAAATTTAATCATTTTATCATAGGCTATCCGAATTATTCCAAAGATATAAAAAAATATCAATTATCAGTTATAAATAATTCTTGTATGTTGCGACATAATTGTGATTTTCTAAATAAATACTCAAAACGCGTTTCCAAAGTATACCTCAGCAAAGGATTTTAAAGAATCACAAATTGGATGCATAAATCCTATACACAAGACTGACAGATCCACTATGGATACATCACAGGATATCATGAGTATCTGTCCACAACCAATGGACAGGCAGAGGTCTAATATTCAAAATATTGTTAGCGTGATTGTCATCAAAGTGTGGAGGATAACTCACATATCCACTGTGGTATCTCAAGTCGAATGAGCTAATATGCTACTCACCTCAAGAACATTTCTATTGAAGTCTGTGTACCATATATTAGGATTCTTCCAGTGAGACGTTAAGTATTTATCCAATAAATACCTATATGTCTATACGAGTTTTCCAAGACTAATGATTCCATGAGATAAGCTATTAGAACTATTCCAATAGATGACAAGTACCTATCTCACGGGTTTACTAACCAACCAGGTATGTAAACTTTGACCATGAACTATTTTAAGAACTAATTATGTTGTGATAATTCTCAATGTACATTATGGTGCTTTTACAACTACATCACAATTATTTATTCTATGGTCTATTTACTCCTTTCCCATATTACTAAAAGATTATATTCATGAAACTATAAAATTTTATTCATAATAAAATATAAATGTACAACGTATTTATAATAAATACATAAAAAATTGGCACGTGTAACAACGACTCTAAATGTTTCTCCTACATGCTCTATTGCAATTTTGATGGTATTTAATACCCATCGCCTCCACATGCCTATCGTATAGTCTTGGAGGTAAGGCCTTTATAAGTGGGTTTGCTATATTGTATTCCCCTGGTATTTTACATACGACAATATCTTCTCGAGTAATAATTTCAAGAATAATTTGGTACTTTCATTCCATATGCTTCTACTTTTGATGTGCTCTCGGTTCTTTTACTTGTGTGATGACGTCACTATTATCATAGAACTAGAAAGTAACTCATCGAGTTATATTATACTATGATGTTTGAATTCTCTCATATAATCCTCTTTAAGAAATATCACATTTGTCGACACAAACACTTTTCTATCTTCTAGAATATATAAGAATCCACCCATACTCTCCTTAGGATACCCTATAAATAAGGAAACTTGTGAATGCAATTCCAACATTGTAGTCTTGTTCTTCAAAATATGTGTTGGATACCTCATATGTGAAAATATCGCAAACTATGTTTGCGACCACTGGAAACTGTAAGGGTGTATCTGGAAAAGGCTAATATGGAACTACATTAAGGATATACATTGTTGCGTGTAACACAATATCCAGAATGAACTAGGTAATGGACTATAAAAATACATTGATGTCATCATGTCTAGTAGGGTTCAATTTTTCCTTTTTGTAACTCCATTATGCTATGGTGTTCCAAGGGTTGTGAGTTGGGATATTATCCCATAATCAACAAAGAATTCATTGAATTCATTATCGCGGTATTCTCCCCTATAATTTGATCGTAGAGTTTTGATGGTCGTACCTAATTAGTTCTCAATGTTAGCACGATACTCTTTGAACTTTTCAAAAGTATCTGACTTGTGCTACATTAGGTAAATATACCCATTTCTGGAATATGCGTTAATAAATATGACAAAATATTCATAACCACCTCTTAATTTTACATTAATTTATCAACACATGTCTGAATGTATGTGCTAGAGTGATTGATTGTCTCTTAGCCATTTTCTAGTGAAAGGTCTCTTGGTCATTTTAACTTTAGAAAAAACTAATAAACTGGTAAAGTGCATACCTTTAACTTTCTTAAAGATCCCCTCTTGATTAATCTATTTATTTTTTCAAGGTTACTGTGGCCAAGTCTAAGGTGCCACAAATATGTGGCATTTTGAGAAATTGTTTTCCATTTAGTTTTGGATTTTTCAATCTTAAACATTTTAATAGTTTTCTGTTTATAATTGTAATTCATTTCTCGATTCAATAATTAAATTATAATTAAAAGAAACTAAAAAAACCGTCTTCCAATAGTCTAGAAATGGAAATCAAAATTTACAAAAACAATGAATGAAAAGCACATTGTTCAAATTTAAATAACTATTATCTAATAACAGTTAATTCACCTTCAGCAAGGTCTCTCCATGAATCATGTAGCTATAAAGAATAACAAACATGATTAGTGACTCCGGAATCTATAATTCATGTAGATTTATCATCCTCCACTAATAAAGAGTCAATTAAAGTAAATTATATTTACCTATGCTGGCCTTTTTCTTTTCCAGCTCTGCAAGGTATTTAGGACAATTCCTTTTCTAATTTCCATCCTTGTTGTAGTGGAAACATTTTCCCTTGGACTTTGCGTCCTTGGAGAATTTTTTTGTTCCTCTTGCCTTTAGCCTTAGTTTAGTGTTTTCTTTCTTTTCTTTGCAGATTTGGAAGTCTCGACAATATTTACCTTTCCACTAGGGTAACGAGGGTCCTTCGTTATGGACTTATAATGGGTGAGCTCATTCAGCAGTTGTGTTAAAGTGAAGGTCAACTTGTTCATAACATAGTTTCTCTTAAACTGTATGAAACTCTTCGGAATAGTCTCCATGAACATGGTCATCTTGCCATGCTCCTCGATACGACCTCTATTGATTTACGCTGTGTTGAAGTGGGTTATTATTTTCAAGACATGCTCTCAGATAGATGTCACTTCCTTCATCTTTGTAGTCATCACTGAGATCAGGGCCTCATGACGTTTCCATTTTAAAGGCTGCCTGAATATATCTTGCAATTAGTGTTGGTTAAATCTAGGTCCCAAGATCATACAAGTCATGAAAACATGCGTGAATACACCAACGGAGGTAGCGGAATACTCACATCAATCGGTTGAGTCGATTTGGAGACGATTGAAGGCCAAAAACGCACTGCCTTGGCGCATGAACTGCAGCAGTCCACTGTCTCCAAAAACAGAAATTTGAGATGCGAAACGGAGCTCCTATCTTCGTCGAACGGATCCCGGCTCATGGTCGAACCTCCCTACCACCTTCGCAAGACTCGTAGTGTGCTAGCACTTGCGGTTTTCACCATGAAAACCCAACTCTTGGCTTCCCTATTCACGCCATTTCTGGTTTCAAAAACCAGTGAGTTTCTAAGCTTTTTGGGCGTGAGAGAAGAGAGCAAAAAGAGAGAGAAGAAATGTGTTAAGTTAAGTTGAAAGTGTAAAAAATATTACCTTATATATTTTCCAAAATATATTAAGGATATACACAATTTTGGCTTTCAAAAAGTCAATGATTTTACTTTCCAACAACTATAACTATTCCAACAACTTACATCACTCAAAGTGTCACAAGTTGTCTTGTCAATCAATCAATCAATCACATCACTCAAAGTGACATTTGATTTGACGCTTGATGTGACGAATGATTTGACGCTTGATGTGACTTGCGTTGCCGCACTCGAATTCGAAATACGAATGCGCTCGCAATCACACTCGGGCTCGGGTTCGCTAATTCCAAATTAACGATTTTTCCGTCGCGTCGTAATTAGATGATTACGCCTAGCGAATTCACTATTCACGTCGCTAACGAATTAATTCTAAATTAATTCGTTCGCCTGAATTAAAATCTAATTTCAATTCCGCGTCGAAATCTAATTTCGTTTAATATATCGAATATATTAATTCAATCGATTAATTCCGAATTAATCGTTCTCTCTCTTTAGACGATATTTTATCCTAGATAAAATATCTCCGTAATTAATCCTAGAATAATTTTCTCTCTCTTCTATATAATCCCAGATTATACAAGAGTGCGAGTTGTGCGTCATCGGTGGATTATCGGGAAGCGACCCATGAGATCTCCGGATAAGTTGGCAGTAAATACGGTCGTCGGAGTATCCGAATCACGTACGTACCAAGTACTACGTTCTACCGATTTACGAGACAAGGTCGACTCCTAGCAAAGCACCAAGTCTACCCAATTCTCCGGACATATCCATATAAGAATATTAAGATCTGTATCAAGCGTAGTATACGATTGTATTGTGTATATCGGCCCAGTATCGGATAGTCACGTGCTAGGCCTGGGGCTGGATAAGTGTCTGCCCCGTACGAAGCACATGTCGGATGTCTGGTAACTAGTCTCTATAATCGGATATACATGACCTTGTCATAATATCCCGATGGCCGCGCAGCACTTAAGAGCACTAATACCGTATCCTGCGTGACATCATCTCCACTATGACTGGAGTGATACATCCGTCTTGACATCACATCCAATGCACTACGATTCTCAATATACCCGGCATTGGCGTACACAGAACCGGTTAGAGTCCTAGACGACCTCAACTAAAGTATATTGATTGTCGTAAGCATTAGCGATGTAAGTCTCAGGTTAAGACTATACACACCTACCTTGATTTCGGCCTCTCATAGACACATATTCATAATACCAATGGGATTCCGAGGGGTCTATCCAGAGCAAAGCTGTTTCCCGTACCATCGGTGAAACACGACCTCCTATCGCACTTGCATAAGTATCCAATACATATATATGAGAATTATGCCGTTGTGCCCTCACAACGCACACAAGTGCAATACTAGCCTATTCCGCATTATCGATGTCCAGTCTCGATAATACTCCGGCTATGGATATTTAATGATTAATCCTTCGGGGACTGATACTGTCTCATATCATTCTCAGTCCAAGAACTAATCATAGGGACCTCTCTTCATTTATATATCTAAGGTGATCTAATCACAAATGATGAGAGTGCAATTTCCTTGTCACATAGTTAATTTGTACAACAACACTATGATCTGTACAAATAGTGACGCTATGGGTCATATTATCCAACAATCTCCCACTTGGCACATAGCCAGTCACTCGAGTGTCTAACACCCGAACTATGTACGATTCGCTCAAATTGCTGAGGTAAGGTTTTCGTCAGCGGATTTGTATGATTATCGTCTGACGCGATTTATACGATCATCACATCGCCACGATGTATGATCCGAACGAATCAGATGATATAGAAGTATATATCTGTGGATCGTCGATGAGACCTTTAATTCCTTAGCCTGTGCTGACGCCTAGCTCAGTTGCTAACAGAACTATATCTAATCTAATTAGATTTATGTTCGATCCAAATGGCTTCTTTTGCTGCCTCAGCTGCAGCAATAATCCGCATTTGTTGTTTATTCGGCAACAGTATCTTGCTCGGAAGATTTCCAGCTCACTGTCCCTTTAATCAAACTTTATAGTACCGCAGTATTTTACTGTTTGGAAACTTGCAGCAGTGATCCCAGTCACTTCAAGTTCTCCTTCTCCATAGTTTTAGACAGCATCTTTAGTTCTCTAAGATACTAACAGATGTTCTTAACTTCAATCCAGTGACTATCACTTGGATTGACCCGATCGTGACTCCATATGCTCGAAGCGTATGAGACACCCTATCTAGTACATTTTAAATGTACAATTTCCCAGAGAGTGTTAACAACTCCAAATCTATCCCAGTAGATCTTTATACCTTGAATAAAGGTTGTTACTCCCCTGAATTCTACGGAGAATTTCTATTGAAAGAATATCTATGAAAGCCAAGCTTTCACCAATTATTTTATGGGAATTTAACTGTCAGTGCGCTCTCCCACTAACCTCCTTATATACACAAGAATTATTTCGTTTTGAGTCAAATCATAAACCATTATGATTATTTCAAAACGACAGTTCCAAGAATCTTATGCTTGCATTAATCCAAACAGGGATTGAATAACCCGCAAACCTCGTTTGTTGGTTATACAAAATCGTCAGGATGTTGTAAACATCCTCCAAAAGGTTTCCTTTTCAGGAAAGCGATTTTGATCTGCATCTGACACATTTCATAAATGAAATACGCAGTTATCAACAAGCATTATCAAAATGGATTTACCTTGGCAACAGGTAAAACGTTGAACCGTTATTACCACAATGTTGATAACGATACCTTTCCGTCAAAAGCCTAGCTTTGTACGTTGGTATGTTGCCTTCCATGTATGTCTTCCTTGAAGACGTTTAATGTACCAATAGGCACAATGCCTTGTGGTACAACAACTAGTATCCAAAATAGTTGTTATACATGGAATCCATTTCGGACTCATGGCACTTTGCCATAATAGGGAGTCGATACCTCGTATCACTTCCTCAAAACGTAGTCGGATGGTACACCTCCATAAGATTGACATCTTTATGAGGTTAGATCAGAAACACATACCATAGGTTGTTTTCTGACTCTATCTGATCTACTAGTTTCTTGTGTATTTGAAGATTAATGGTATAGATTCATCATAGATGAACTATTTGTGTTCCATTAAGGTCTTCGTGCCTAGAACAGTATTACTCCGATTTTCATCGAGTATCACTATCCTCCCACTGACCACTGCATATCGGTATTCCTCTCAGGAAAACCGCATGGTGAGCAACAATCATATTGTTCTCATGTGAGATTTATAAGTACTATACTTATGGTTTCCCTCAGGATAACCTATATTGGCACTTATCCAATTTGGGTCCTTAGTTTGGTATCATCTAAACGTTATGCCTGGCATACCCAAATTATTAGGAGTGAGAAACCCTGTTTCTTTCCTATTCATATCCTATATGATATCTGTCAAACAGATTTATATGGAACCTTATTCTAAATAAGCTTTGCACTGTTAATACATATCCTATTGAAGGAAACACTAGCTCAGAGCGACTCGTGATAAACCTTATCATGTCCAACAAAATTCGGTTTTTAGTTCGGACACACCGTCTAATTGACGTGTCTCGGGAGGAGTCCTCATCTGAAAGAATACTATACTCTTTCATGTATGTTTGAAACTTACTGCTTAAGTATTTTCCATTACGGTCTTACCGTGACGGCATAATACTACAGTCGATATGTTAATCTACTTCGTGTCGAAACCCTAATAGTTTCCGATCTGTGTTCTTCAAAAGAAACACATAACCATAACGTGATGTTACATCCGTTAAGGTCACGAAATATTCATGTTCACATCTAGCCTAGCTAGATATGGGCCCACTAACTTCACCATGAATAGGGCTAACAGATTGGTGGCCCTTATACTATTACCAAGTAAACAGTATTTTAGGTACTTTACCTAATAAACTAGATTCGCAGACTTTATTTGAATAGTCAAATCAGTCCTAATACCCACTCTTCAAAAGTGTGGATATACGAGTCTCGTTAAATTGTGTCCTAGACAACAATACCACAAATAAGTCTCTATTGATCAAATCAATTTGAGCTATTTATTTGTCATTTTATATGTTTGAGATTTTATTTATATTCAAAATATAAATTCTGTTATTCACATCTAATGTATTTATCTCAGTATCATCTTTATATAATGAAACACTTAGTGTTCAAGAATATAAGGTTTATCCGCAACGGATTAAACACTGATATAGAGATAATGTCTCTAGTCAAACTAGTTACATTATAACAGTTCCTAATTTAAGTACATACCCGAATGGTAGTTCCTAAACTTAGGTATCTACGGTCGAAACAGCAACTTTCGTCCCGTTTCCGATTCGCAGAGTAATCTCAGCTTGAAGTCAGTATCCAGCTCAAAGCAGATTCTGAACATCAATACATATATTTTATGTACCACACTAAGTATTTAAAATCTAATTTCAATACTAGTAGTGAACATAACTTTGACAAATATTTTAAAGTTAGAGCCTCGCCCTTTCTTTAATTCCTTCGTGTCTGCCATATCCAAATGGTAGTCACTTTGGGATATGTCAATTATCTTTTCAATATTTCACAAACCTTTCGCCAAGCCTTGGGTTTCGGAATATTGAAACGATGTGCACCTTGTGCAACACGCCTAATTGCAAACTTTTTGACTTTCACCCCTAGAATAGTCAAATCAATTCTCTAAGAATTATTAATTGCAATTTAATACTTTTAAATCTAAAGATAGATTTATTGTCAAGTATATTAAATTAAGCACTAAAGTCATCATCATATAAATCTTCCAAAGATTTTATGCTCTACTTATTTGCTTAATTATGGGCCTAGTCATAATAAGTTATTTTATCAAATAAATTAACCTATTATTTATTCCCAATATGAAAATTAAATCATTTAAAACATTTAATCCAAGGTTTATATATTTTAAATATTCAACTTTTCAATTCTTTCTTGATTTCAATAGTCCAACTATTTAATCAATATAATAAGGTACTATTTATTATAATGATTACAATAATCCAATTATTTAATCAACTATAATTTTAATATTGATTACTATAATCTAATTATAAAATCAACTATCATTTTAATTCAATTATATTGATTACTATAATCCAATTATAAAATCAACTATATATCGAATGAGTTTGTATATATTCCAACTATATATATTTTTTAAATCAACATAAAATATTAGTCCAACTAATACTTTTGATATATGACGAGTGATATTTGTTTGAGCGCGTATGGCAAGTATTCGAACGAATGTTGCAAATTCAATACTTGCCTCCCACTATTTTTCGTCGAGCCTCTAACCCTCTGTCGAGTACTCGGGAAACCGTGTTTCCTAGTGGGCTAGGATCCCGTTAAATATCACACAATCTTGACTTTGGCCAACAAATTGTATGATAATTAACTAGGTAGATCTCGAAGATCAATTGGATCTCATCCAACTCCTAGATCCGGTAGGTGGACATCCAAGTCCCAAACATATATTTTATATATGCCTATACATCGAATGTATACCCTAACCTTTTTCCTCTGAATCAACTAGGCCTTGGCTTTGGCACAACAAACCTAATGATCACAGTCAAGCGCGGACCCATTGACCATGGAAGCTTCGTAATCAATGTCGTTGGACAAGAAGTGGTCTTGACTTTGGCCAACAAACCACAACTTGGACAAGACACCAATATGGAACAAAGCCTCGTGATTCAAACACATCTTCGACGGACAAGGGCTTGACTTTGGCCAACAACCCATGCCAATCTAGGATCTTGAGTAATAATCACTCAATGGAAGGAAAAGACGCATGATATTTGATGAGGGCTTTTCGCGTGCAAATTGGCTACCAATTTAATTATCTTTGTTAAGGTCTCATCATCATACACCCTTAAACATGCATTCTAAACACATAATAAAGCGCATATGAAAATAAATAATAATGATATGCGGATGGATACTTAACACATTGATCCTAGATCAAATCTCTCCCTTTCTCACTCAAGCTAGCACTTGTATTACTTCTACCCCTTACACTACACTTCTAAAGAAACCTCATTTACATTGAGGGGAATAGGTGAGAAGAGAATACAAAGAGAATAGAGGTGATAAGGCTGGACACGCAGGTCCAATTTAATAAATCGAATTTATTACAACAATTTCTAAAATCGCCCACCCATCTAATATCCATCCGATATACATTATTCATTCAACACAACCACGTATTCACACACATAAGCATGCTATCAATCAATCTAATCAAATTAATTAATCTGATAATTAAGTGATCATCCAATGTTCAAACAACGATTTGATTTTTTTCGAGTCAAACTCGTTTTTGCGAATAAGTACTTAAAGTACGAATTCATGAATTAAATTAAACTACATTATTAAATCTAATTTAATATGTACTTAATACTAATTCACTATTTAATTCCAAATTAAATATCACACACTTTATTTAATAAACCTTTTACGACTTAAATTCCAAATTTAATCGTAACGCGTCTCAAAGACTGATTAACGTCCAACGTCAATTCAATTAAAGTCTAATGGGCTTTTAATTGATTTCTTAAGGCGTGGACTTTTGGTCAACTCGGGTCAAACCGAATAACCAAAATCCAATCCGGGATTTACCCCATAAGCCCATAAATCAATCTTGGCCCATTAGGCCCAATTAAACTTTAAAGGTTCATTAAGTCGCATTTGGGCTTAACGGAAGTGGTTTTGGGCCCAATTGGATCCAATCCAATTTTGCCTAAATCCAACTTTGTACAACAAAGCCCAATAAGCCCATTTACAACATAATAAGCCCAAATCCAATTTAAAGGCCCAAATAATTAAATTATCAAATTCCAAATTTCCAATTTAATTACCTAAAGTGTATATCATGATTAATCACCTAAATCAATATTTCCTAAACATCAAATTAGTCCAATTAATCATGCTTTACTTCATTATTACATGTCCAACATATTAATGAAAAATCAAACCCATTAACCATGCTTAAAGTCTCGGCCAAGGGAGTAATTTTTGTCTGATTTGAATTTAATCCAATTAATTCCACAATCGACATCTAATTAACTTCCCGAATGATTTCCAATACATCCAATTATCAAAATCAAAAATCCAAGACATTAAAGGGCATTATTGAATTCGGCCAACATAAGCAAATTAGGGATTTTGTTCAATTCGAAATCCAATCCAATTCGATTCAAATTAACATCATCCTACATGATTCTAACTTCATCCAATGAATCAAAATCCAAAATTCCAAGAATCCAAAATTCACCATACCATTCGGCCAACATGATACATTTGGGGAAAATTATTCCAAATCAATTTTCAACAAATTGGTCAAACCAAAATGCAATTAGACATGTTATAAGCATACTCAAACAATCAATTTATTCAAATCATGCTCAACAAACATTTACCCAAATTTTAACCCTAAAAGTTTCATGCTTGAACCTAAGGCTCTTGATGCCAATGTTGGTTAAATCTAGGTCCCAAGATCATACAAGTCATGAAAACATGCGTGAATACACCAACGGAGGTAGCGGAATACTCACATCGATCGGTTGAGTCGATTTGGAGACGATTGAAGGCCAAAAACGCACTGCCTTGGCGCATGAACTGCAGCAGTCCACTGTCTCCAAAAACAGAAATTTGAGATGCGAAACGGAGCTCCTAGCTTCGTCGAACGGATCCCGGCTCATTGTCGAACCTCCCTACCACCTTCGCAAGACTCGTAGTGTGCTAGCACTTGCGGTTTTCACCATGAAAACCCAACTCTTGGCTTCCCTATTCACGTCATTTCTGGTTTCAAAAACCAGTGAGTTTCTAAGCTTTTTGGGCGTGAGAGAAGAGAGAAAAAAGAGAGAGAAGAAATGTGTTAAGTTAAGTTGAAAGTGTAAAAAATATTACCTTATATATTTTCCAAAATATATTAAGGATATACACAATTTTGGCTTTCAAAAAGTCAATGATTTCAACTTTCCAACAACTATAACTATTCCAACAACTTACATCACTCAAAGTGTCACAAGTTGTCTTGTCAATCAATCAATCAATCACATCAATCAATCACATCACTCAAAGTGACATTTGATTTGACGCTTGATGTGACGAATGATTTGACGCTTGATGTGACTTGCGTTGCCGCACTCGAATTCGAAATACGAATGCGCTCGCAATCACACTCGGGCTCGGGTTCGCTAATTCCAAATTAACGATTTTTTCGTCGCGTCGTAATTAGATGATTACGCCTAGCGAATTCACTATTCACGTCGCTAACGAATTAATTCTAAATTAATTCGTTCGCCCGAATTAAAATCTAATTTCAATTCCGCGTCGAAATCTAATTTCGTTTAATATATCGAATATATTAATTCAATCGATTAATTCCGAATTAATCGTTCTCTCTCTTTAGACGATATTTTATCCTAGATAAAATATCTCCGTAATTAATCCTAGATTAATTTTCTCTCTCTTCTATATAATCCCAGATTATACAAGAGTGCGAGTTGTGCGTCATCGGTGGATTATCGGGAAGCGACCCATGAGATCTCCGGATAAGTTGGCAGTAAATACGGTCGTCGGAGTATCCGAATCACGTACGTACCAAGTACTACGTTCTACCGATTTACGAGACAAGTTCGACTCCTAGCAAAGCACCAAGTCTACCCAATTCTCCGGACATATCCATCTAAGAATATTAAGATCTGTATCAAGCGTAGTATACGATTGTATTGTGTATATCGGCCCAGTATCGGATAGTCACGTGCTAGGCCTGGGGCTGGATAAGTGTCTGCCCCGTACGAAGCACATGTCGGATGTCTGGTAACTAGTCTCTATAATCGGATATACATGACCTTGTCATAATATCCCGATGGCCGCGCAGCACTTAAGAGCACTAATACCGTATCCTGCGTGACATCATCTCCACTATGACTGGAGTGATACATCCGTCTTGACATCACATCCAATGCACTACGATTCTCAATATACCCGGCATTGGCGTACACAGAACCGGTTAGAGTCCTAGACGACCTCAACTAAAGTATATCGATTGTCGTAAGCATTAGCGATGTAAGTCTCAGGTTAAGACTATACACACCTACCTTGATTTCGGCCTCCCATAGACACATATTCATAATACCAATGGGATTCTGAGGGGTCTATCCAGAGCGAAGCTGTTTCCCGTACCATCGGTGAAACACGACCTCCTATCGCACTTGCATAAGTATCCAATACATATATATATGAGAATTATGCCGTTGTGCCCTCACAACGCACACAAGTGCAATACTAGCCTATTCCGCATTATCGATGTCCAGTCTCGATAATACTCCGACTAGGGATATTTAATGATTAATCCTTCGGGGACTGATACTATCTCATATCATTCTCTGTCCAAGAACTAATCATAGGGACCTCTCTTCATTTATATATCTAAGGTGATCTAATCACAAATGATGAGAGTGCAATTTCCTTGTCACATAGTTAATTTGTACAACAACACTATGATATGTACAAATAGTGACGCTATGGGTCATATTATCCAACAATTAGTCCATCGTCATAGATGTCGTATCTATTGTTTCATGCTTTGCAGCATGAATATCAGACATTCCTACTAGTAAGGAGCATCAGACTTTCTCATTGGTTGTGACCCACCTTTGGTGTGTATCACTTACAACTTGGCTACCATTTCTAGTTGGCTCTGAAGGACATTCATTCATCAGGATAAATTTTAGGTCTTCATAAATCAGGACAACATTCATTTTACTTTTCCACTTAACATAATTTTCTCCCGTCAGTTTATCATTAGCAATAATGTAAATTATCGAAGAAACCATGGCTTAATTTTTTTTTTAATAAAAACTTACATTTAAAATTTCATTTATTGCGTATTAAATCATCATTAAATATTTTGGCATCAAATTAAACATGTTGCATGTACCAAGTAAAATGAATAAGAAACCTAAAAATAATTATTATACCACGATAACCTAGCATTCAGTAAATAAGTGCCACTATAAGGTAGAGCATTCATTTGCATGATAATCGGGATAATCGCATTCGATTTAATATATTTGAGAATAACTCTTATTCTATATTAATCAACCACCATTTGATTTGATCAAGGAATATTGATTAACGATTAATCATTCCTTTGTGAGTGTAACCCATCATTTTGAAACTCTTGAACTTCACTAGTAAAGTGCATTCCTAGGGGAGGTCAAATTACTAAAACATTTAGAATTCCAATCCTCTCGAAATCCAATATTGATATTGACCCAAAAATGACACCATCCGTAGAGGGGAAAAACAAAGCCATCTCGAGGCAACGTTTGAATCTCACGTTATCGAACTAAAAATGGAGGTCATGAGATATATTGTCATATATCCCTCCACCACCCAGAATTTTCAGTTTAAGGTTTCTTATTACACTAATATCTAATTGTTTAGATTATATGCTGCTAAAAATATAACCTAATTAATGCTAGTGAAGTCTTACTATTTTTTTCAAAATTTTAACATTTAAAATTTTGTTCACTAATTTTATTAGTTTAAATTATTATAATTTAATTAACTAATTTAACTAAGTGTCTTATTAGTTAGATGTCCAATTTTAACTCTTAAAATTTTAGTTCACTTTTATTGTTCAAAATTTTTAAATTCTGATTTATGTAATTTTTTAATTAAACTATAAGTGACATATTATTTTTCTTCGGTACATGGAGATGTATCTCGAGTCCAAACCATACTATCGTCCATTTGGAATTTGCTATGTTGATTATGTCCGGGTTTCCATCTTACATACCAAAGTATATAACTAGTCTCCTTAATTGTCTATTTTTGAATTTGTAAATTTTAAAATTTTAATTTAAAGCATATATTTAATCTAAATTTAAACTCTTTAATTTTTTTTGAATCGTTGGAAACCCCGCCGAAAAACCACCATTTTTGTGCTTAAGCAGAGCAGGTAAAACCCTAAACTCTCATAGGCTCTTACAAGAAACACACTCCCTACATTCAAACCCAGGACCTCAAGGTGAGATCCTAAGCCCTACACTATCAAGACACTCCCATTGGGGACTTAAACCCTTTATATTCTCATAACTATTATGTTTATATTAATTTAACATATATCTAATGTCATGGAATGTTATATTGTATGAGTGGGCATCTTACACTGTATGACTTATGATTCAAATAATTTGAATTGTAAAACATTCTTTCAAAAAAACTAATGCATTGATCAGGCTTTTTATTTCTATAATAATCTTATTAGTACATAAAATATCCAAGACATTCTTTTGTCTTCAACTTTTGACTGTACGAATTATCTTTCGAAAATTTTACTCTTCGAGTATTAACTTTCGTAATATATATATATGATGCTTCATGTAACGTGTGGTCACTATGGACCACAGTAGCTCTTTGGTTTGTAAGACATGTTTTCATGTGGTAATCACCTTCACACGTCGCTGTTGAACTCACCACATGTATGCTAACCAAAACTTCCCATAACCGCGATCCATATCTACCAAATATTGCTAAATTACTACTTTGGTGTTCTCATTGGCAATGCGGTCCATAAGTTACATAAAAAATAAATTACAACTTTTGTATTTATTCATAAAATGGCCTTATGGACTTACATTCCCAAAAACATTATAAAATCAAGCTTGATGATGTAGACATTGCATTTTTACGTATAGCCTGATGATGAGTCTCTTGTAGGGGCACCACTTGAAAGTTTGGAAATTTGCAAGGTTAAATTCCAGAAGTGAAAGAAACTCCAAAGAATTTGAAAAAATAGCCAAGCCCAGACCGGACATCACCTATGTCCGATCAGCCACCAAAACATTCGACCGGACATATCCTAAAACCCTAAATCTGACCGGACATATGATAGTTGTCAATGAGAAGGTCTAATAACTTAGTCTTGCTAAACATGTTTAAATAATAAAGTAAGGTATGCTAACTTAAAATATGTAAGTTAAAACATATATAATGAATTGAGAAGTCATAATCATATAATACTATGAACTTGAAAACATAAATAAAATCAAATATAAACTATCTTGATCTAAAAACTGTTGTAAACAAAGAACTAGAAACTTAAAACAATAAAACATAATTGATTCTGAAAATATAAAAAAGTAGCATCCATTCATTGCACTATGATGTTTTCTAAGCTTTAGCTGACACGTGAATTTGGCTGAAGTCTCTTGTATATAAACTAAGGACAAAGGATGGATTATAATTAGCGGCTTGAGCACATGGAATTCTAAATACATGTGGCACGAATCCAGCCACTCAAGGAACATTAGATGTCATGACCAGCAATATGGTAGAGCCTTTGCAAGTACCAACAAGGCCAATCACATGCCAAATAGCAAAGAAGATCAGAGACGAAATGGTAGGGCTAGCATAAAATGCCATGGTTGAGTGTGACAGACAACACCAGGGCATATTGGCGTCACATGAGGGTTCTATGGAGTGGGTACAAAGCTATTTCACTTGACCCAAGTCATACGAGATTGACGCACCAATAATTCGGGAGTCAAGTATCTTTTTGACAAATAAAACAGAATTAAGTCCAACACCAAAAAATTCAGCCAATACAAGAATTATTGAGCTTCAAAACATACTATTGGCCTATATACACATAAATCCATGAATTTTGGGGATTTTTTTGTCAATGAGACAATTTAGATATGGCTTTGAAAAAAGTTACCACCTTTGTTGGATTTTTGTGATTTTATTATTTTTCCTTTTATTGAATTTTTGGCAAAGTTGTTGATGACTTAAGCCACCTTGTTGACATTTTTGTTATATTATCTCGATTATTAAATAGCCATTAAGGGCATAGCCTTTAAATAGCCATTAGTTTTTCATTAAGGATGTTTTCGTCATTTTATGTCCATTAGGGTTTTTTTTTATTTGTACCATATAAACTCTTATCTTCTTAATGGAGAGGTAATCATCAATTTTTTAAAATATACTTCATTTGAAAGTTTGGCTATGTCTAAAATTACTTAAGGGAGAGATTCCTTTTATTTCATGCAATCTTCTTATCTAAGGCGTGGCAATCTTAGTGGCGTCTTCGTGCTAGCAGAACACTGCAAGAAATCTTCTTAAGGGTTCTCAAAGATAAGTTCTTTGTGGGTATTCTATGTGACCTTGAAAGGGTTTTGTTCCTACAAAATCAAATTCGAAGTTCTTGGGGTTCTATCCGTTGCAAGAGGTTTTATTGACCTAATTCATCCATGTGAGTTCTGCGTTATTTGGTATCAGTGCTTAAGGTTCCAATGTCTGATTTTTCTATATTTACTTGTGTTTTTGATTTAGTCTTTATTTTGTTTGTTGGTAATCAAGATACTTGTTCATCTTGATTCTTTGTTTTTATGTTCCTTGAGTATTTTTCATTTCTAATCTATCAATGACTGGCATACCAGTCCTATATCGGCCTTCATACCGATCTAACAAGGAATTACATAGCTATTGGAACCATACTAGTATCATACCGGCCTACATATCGGTGTCCATACCGATCTACTTGGAGATAACATAGCTACGTGAACCAGTCTCATTTCATATCGGTCTTCATATCGGTGAACCTATGAGCAAAATATAGATAATGGAATCAGCAAGCAACCATACCGGTCTCATACCAAACTCCAAAACGATCAACATTTGTTAGAATTTGGTTGGTTCCATATTATCATTAAGGTGTCTGTGGATGGTACACTACAAGAAAAAAGGCCTTTACTGACACTAAGGTTAGTGACACTAGGCTAAAAGTGTCAGAAACGACGTGTAAATGGGCCTATTTCCGTGTTTTTCACTTAAATATCAATAATTACTGACACTATGGTATCAGCGATTTTAGTGTCAGTAATTACTATTACAATAGTATCAGTAAGAAATAAAAAAAAAATAAAAAATGCGTAGTCGTCTGGAGTCGAACCAACACCTCGCGGAAGTGACGTTTTTCGCATATATTACTGACACTAGAGTATCAGTAAATTTAGTGTCAGTAATTAATGATACCTTAGTATCAGTAAAAAAATTAAAAAAAAAATTATTTCCTTAAGTCTGCTGGGACTCGAAATTGTAACCATTGATATAAATTTTTTTTTTATTGTAAGGCTTTACCACTGGGCCAAATCGTGACTTTTGTTCCTTAAACCGCGGTTTATAAAAATATATATCTATTTGTCGGGTCAAAACCTGAACCGTAGTTACCAAATCAATCTTAGTAATTTAGGGTTCCTCTCAAAATTGTACCCAAGAGGGCTTCTAAAGACAGATGCCACCTGTAGGCACTGCATTTTTACATATAAGTCCCGATGATGAGTCTCGTATGGAGACACTACCTCTTTGATTGTGAAAGCCGCGGGAAACGGACGTTGGAAGGGTAAAGTTGGAAATTAGCATTTTGTCGGATTTAACTCGCTTGTTTCGCTTCGGGTTCGCTTGTTGGACCTCCGCTCTAAAATACATCACTGACCCAAACCTATTAAAACACATCCAAATTAAATAATTAAAACATTTAAAACACATCTCACAAATTAAATAATTAAAACATTTAAAATATATGTCTCAAATTAAACTTAAATTAAATTAAATTAAAACACATTCACAAATTAAACCTAATTAAATTAAATCAAAACCAATTAAATAACTAAATTGAAATTTAATTAAAACTAAATCTAATAATCAAACCAAATTTAATTAAAACAAATTAAATTAAATTAAATTAAAGCTAATTAAAATTAATCTAAAATACAATTGAATTAAATTAAAGCTAATTAAACTAAAATTAAAATCAAAATAAATTACTTCCAAATTAAAATCAAATTAAATAATTCACCACCTAAATTACATATTTCTTACCTAAAATAATACACCCAATTAATTGATATTATTTCCTAATTAAACCATGAAAACCCTAATTCCCTCAATATATAAACATAACATAAAAAACCCTAAGGCTCTCCTCTACACACTCTAATCTCCACGGCAGTGACCAAAAAAATATACAACAAATGAAACCCTAAAAGACACCGTAGATCTTCTCTCCTCCATATTTTCTCTCCTCTCTGACGGCCATAACAAGCAGCCTCACAGCTTTCCAACGCCCAAAGCAACCCTCTTCATCGCCAATAATTCATCTTCACGCCACATTTGCACTGCCCCTTCATCAAATCAGTCACGAACCAGCCCACTTCCTACCCTTAAACAGACCTCACCCTCACAGCCACGACACCTGCTTCTTGACTCTCACTCACATACGGCATCAACACTTTCGAAGCTCCTGCACGGCAGAGGAACACTCAAACAAACGCAGACAAAAAAACCCTAGGAGACACTCTCCCTCTCGGCAAACAATGAAAGAACCCTAATCACGCCTCCAGCGCACACTGCTCACAAGATCCACACACGGCGATTCACCATATTGAAGGTAACACATATCAAAGAACCCTAAATCTCTCTTGGATCTTGGATTCTCTGTTGCGCTCTCTCAACCCACTCATGGCCTGACCAAAAATCAACAACACACACATACTAATTGAATAAAACAAGATCTCACTGAGCCAAACACTCAACCTTAAGCCACACATACATGCAGCCCATCACGTAAGGTGATATTACTTAATTGCATAACCCATCTGCAGAGCTTTCTGGACAAGAATTTTGGTGGGGTTTATAATCTAATTCAGCTGCTCACTTGCTGTGATAAGGTGATTGTTTAATGTTTAATGTTTAATATTTTACAATCTTACTGATTTACAAAGTATTCTGTTCTTCCAAATCCAGCATAACGGTTTGCGAGCTTCTCATCATGGCCAAATTTTGATGGTCAGAGTTTCATGTCTGGTTTTACTAGAATTTATGTAGATTTCGAACTGACATATATATAGAGCTGTTGGTAATATTATCAAAATGTAAAAAGTAGATTTCTAACAAAAGAAGTTTCACAGGATCATTGTTTAAAGCACGCTTCAAAAAGTTATAATACCACCAAGTGCTCGGGCAGTCCTCAGAGTGGAAAGGTACACAAAATTTTATGATTTTCTATATTAAGTTAGTGCATCTTATGGAGGTAATTGAAGGGCTTGTACAGTTCTTTAGTGATTTCCTATGTGTGATGCCTATTTTGATAGTTTATGTGTTGAAGTTTAATGTTATGTATTGTTATGCTTCGGCTTATCTTTGACTTAGCATGCCGGTTTTTGGGTGATTGTTTCCCTTTTGTTTCTATCTAGTACGTTACTGGGATTGTGCATGGCCACATGGCATTCAAACTTATAAACTGAAAAAAAAAACCAACAACTTATGAATCTAAGCACTAAAGATATAATAAACTGTTTGCTCATTGTTTTAACCTAATGTATTCAAGCCAATGTTCTTCGTTATTTTACTCTAATGTATGTTTTCTTTAAACCTTTGAAACTAATTATGAAAATTTTATAAACTTACATCGACAAGGTACATATTATGAACAGGTTAGGTACGTAAAATGGACAAAAAATGGATATATTGTGATAGACTTTCCAGTGAATATCGTGTTGGAGTTGATGAATTCTTGGAGTTTGCAATTCTTAATTCTGAAAATCGAATGTTAATTAGATGTCCTTGCGCCCGTTGTTGCAATATGTTAAAATGGACAAGTATGTTTTCTTTTACCTCTTTCTTCATTTGTTCTAAATGTTTTATAAATATTTACTTTTTTTTTATGTTTATCTTGTCTTAGGCACTTATACGATGAGATGAATAAAACTGAAACTGCCAAACCAGTTCAGTTTGGAAATTTTGAGATGATACGTCCATCAAAGGTTGCTTTGAAAGAAGGACCTCAATACATTTCAAAACTGTTAGGTATGATAGAGTTGGGGCAAATCATATTGATCCCATAAAACCCAAGGTAATAATTTTTTAATTTTTTTAGTATTCAATTTCAAGTTATGTAATCCAGATTTTTATTACCCTTTCTTTCTTATTTAGCTTTCACTGGGTGCTTCTTGCAATTGACATAGTACGACGCACGATATATTATCTGGATCCTAAGGGGAATAATCCTACTGATGAGTTGATGCAAATTGTTAATCAGTTAAGTTATAGTTGTTTTCTCTTTATTTTAACATTGGGTTTATTGTTGCATTATTTATATGATATCCAATTATAATTTTTTGTAGGGGAATTAGAGTGTATCAATCTTTACATTCTAATAATAAGAGCGGTAGTGTGACTTGGGTATCTGTGAAGGTACAAAGTTATGATATATATATATATATTTTTGTGATATGCAACAATGAGAATATTTAGAATATGTCTAAATGAACTAATATTGATATGATAATTCTTTTTTATAGTGTCCAATGCAGCCTGGAAGTTTTGAATGCGGTTATTATGTGATGAAATACATGCAGCAAATTGTAACAAGTGTCATTCTAAAAGACAATGTAAGTTAACAATAGTTAAGTTTTATCACTAGTCAATTAAGATATCTTTTCAATTAAGATATCTTACTGTTTAAAATTCTAACTTATAAATATTTTAAAGTTCAAGGGGATTAATGAGTACACTCTGGAAGATATAACGCAACTCAGTGATGATTGGGCAATATATGTTGCACATATAATCACACAGTATAATGAAGAGGTAATTACAAGGACATGTTTTACAGAGGTGATTATTACTTCCTATTTTTTCACTTTAATTCATGACATATTGGGAAATCTTCTATTCTTGCAGAATACAAATGACAAGGACAACATAGCTATTGTTCGTTGAGTTAATGAAGTAGTATGGTATTTCTCTTTTCTGTAAATTAATACATTCTTGTTTCTACTTTTAGCTTAGAATTTTTTCCCCAGATTTTTTACTTCAGTGAAAGCAATATGAATCATATCTTTTATTTCAGTTTTATGCCCTGATGGGTTTAATTTGGTGGGTTAATTTATTTTATTTGTGAGTTTTGCTAGTGGGTAAGATTGCTTTGAGACTTGAAAGTTAAAACAATCATGATGTAAAATATTCTATTAACAGTGTCTCGATGTTCTCTATGTCAGACATGAACTTGGAGATAGTTTTTTACCTGATGAAGTTTTGCCATGTTCTGATTGATACTTGTTGAAACCTTTGGGGGATATGGCACCTGTCATCTGATGTGCTTTGAGGTGCAGCATGAATGCTATGGAAGCAGTATTTGATATATTGAGATCTAACATGTTTATCTCATCTATTTTTATGGCAATTACCTGGAATGTTACATTCTAGTACATTTTGAGCTTTGAACTTTTAGTTTCCAGGAATTCCATAATGAACAACTATCTTGTCATCTTGATTTGCTTCCTGCATTTGGAAACAGTATTAGATCATGTCATCTGATAAACTTCATCTGGTTCATGAGATCCTTTTATTTCAGTTTTATGTCCGTCTATATATATATATATATGTGTGTGTGTGTGTGTGTTATTGATTTGTTTGTTTTGGTGATTATGTAGCGGTATGAAAGATACAACTTGTTATTATGGATGCCATTTGGTTTTTTATATGCATGCTCTTAGGTTGTTGGTATGGTTATTGTCAATAAGTGCTTTATGTGACAAAAATTAGATTAGGGTTATATTTTGTATTTTTATTTGGATGTATTTAATGTTTTTATTTATGAAGATATCGATTTTTTTTGGAAGTCCATCTAATTCTTAACATTTGGTTTATAATTTCAGATTTTGTGCCAGATATCATATTGTTGGGGGATTGTTGCAGGCTTCTCAACAAGTATCATGAATTTTGGTGGGGGCATGACATTTTGATGGGACTTTAAGAGTAGTTTTTGAAATATATATATGTTAATTTAAAGATTGTCTATGGAGTTTTTGTATTCATCATGTGATACTGTTGAATTGATTAATACGATTAATCTATTATATTGCGAATTTTATATAAATGTAATTTTTTAGTTTTTTATTTCATTGAGTTGGTATATATATATATATATATATTTTATGATTAATTTAATTACAAAAAATAAGAAATATAATTGTGAAATAATACGATTTTTAAATTTTAAAAGATATTGACGGATATTGATACTATAGTAACAATAATTACTGACACTAAAAATCAAATATATGCGATATACTGATACTGCAGTAACAAAATTTACTGACACTATAGTATCACTAAATACTGATGATATAGTGTCAATAATTACTGACACTAAAATAGTGTGAGAGATTACTGATACCATAGTGTCAATAATTTTCTGATACTACAGTATTAACGTTTACTGACACTAAGAATCACTGACACTAGAAACTAGTGTCAGTGATTTCTGGCTGCGGCAACACTGACACATTTATATAGTGTCAGTAAAACCCTTTACTGACACTAATTTAGTATCAGTAAAAGCCTTTTTTCTTGTAGTGGTAATTCATCAATATTTCTATTGAGGCCCAAAATTTCTATCTAAATTTGCATACGTCCGCAATTGTTTGCTTACTTGTTTGTTTGTTGTTCTAGTTTTTTATTTCCTTATTCCAAGTATTCTAACTTTATGTTTTCTTTGAATTGAGTCTATGTATTTGCTAATTCTGACTCGCATTACTCTGTTGGCCCTATATTGGTTTCTTGTTGTTTATGATAGCTTGAAGATTATATATTGTTGTGAGCTTTTTGGTAAGTCATATTCACACTATATTAAGTGTAAACACGAGTGGAGTGGAGTGATACATATTTGAGTGTAAACACGTGAGCATGTGAGATTGTGAGGTTATATAATTTTGTTCACATATTTGTTACTTCTACTCTATTTGTTGAAGCTTTGAGATGGCATGTACTAGTTTGATAGTGGATGAGAAGCTTGATGCTTCTCCATTAATGTTGCTTTCAAGAGGTTGTCCAAGAATATAGAGAGTAATCAAACAGGACGTATTCCCAGAACACTACCACCTCAACATGTACCACCACCTCAAAATATACAACCACCTCATAATGTGACACCACGCGATGTACCATAAGATGAAGAAGAAGCTGAAAATGAGTTTCATGATTTTGATGAACTTAATGATGTGAAGGAGGGATTTCAGCGAAGGTCTGATAAGAGGCCTAATATGAGGTTTGATAGGAGAATGATATGAGAGATATATGTGCATTTGATGAGAGATGTGAGGATTATGACATGAGAAGTTATGTTAGACATGGTGATGTTGATGTTGATTTGAGCAGCATCAAGATCGAGATACCAAAATTTCGGGGCAAGAATGATCATGAAGCATATTTAGAGTGGGAGAAGAAGATCGAGTTAATTTTCAATTGTCATCATTACTCGGATGAAAAAAAGATCACTCTGGCAGCCATGAAATTTAGTTATTATGCGATGATTTGGTGGGATCAGATTTCACAAACCGAATGAGGAATCATGAGAGGCCAATTCAGACATGGAAAGAATTTCGAGGTCTCATGAGGAAATGGTTCATACCCAACCATTACTATTGAGAGTTGTATAAAAAACTACAACATCTGTATCTGGGGGCCAATAGTGTAGATGATTACTATACTGAGATGGAGGTTTCCATGATCAGGGCGAATGTGGTGGAGGATGCAAATGCTACTATAGCATGATTTCTAGGGGGCTTAAACAAAGAGATTACCAACATGGTGGAGTTATATTATTATGTTGATTTAGAGGATATGCTTCACGTGGCTATCAAGGTAGAAATGAAACTAAAGAAGAAGTCTACATCCAGATTTGTTACTCAGACTACTTTTGCATGGAAGGGGAATTGGGTTCCTAATGATCTACTAGATTGAGGCTTTAAGAAATTAAGAGTCGAACCTAGTGCCAAGGGTAAAGAAGTTGCAGAACTAAACAAGGTTAGACCATAACCTGAGAGTACATCACCAAAGACTAATGACATCAAGTTTTTCAAGTGTTTAGGCATGAGAAACTATCACAGTGCCCTAACATTCAGGGAGGGAGCTGCATACCATATGGATAACTTGTCTTTAGTTGTCAAGCGTGCTTGGAGTGCAAAAATTATTGAGAATGAGAGTGATCAGTAGAGGGATACCATGTTTCACACTAGATGTCATGTGAATGGAAAAGGGTGTAGAATGATCATTGACGGGGGCAGTTTCGCTAATGTCGCAAGTCCAAATTTAGTTGAGAGGTAGAGATTAGATTGTTTGAAGCATCCCAAGCCTTACAAGTTACAGTGGTTAAATGATTGTGACGAAATAAAGGTGACAAAGTAGGTATTGTTGAGTTTTACCATTGGGCCATACACAGATGATGTCCTATGTAATGTGATACCGATGCATGCAGGACAAATTCTTTTGGGCAGGCCATGGCAGTTTGATATGAAGGTCATACATAATAGGTTCAAGAATAAGTATTCCTTTTAGTGTAAGGGAAAACCCATTTCTTTATACCCACTTACACCAAAGCAAGTCCACGAGGATCAAGTCAAGTTGCAACTTGAGAGGGATAGAGAGAACAAGAGTGCAAACATAGCCTTGCAGAAAACACATAAGGGGAGTGTGACTGAACCTAGTAAGGAAATTATGGCTAAGGCTAAGTTCGTGAGTGTTCCCAAGGGGAGTGTCAGTGAACTTAAAGGGAAAACAAAAGTGCGAGTGAAAAAGAGCTTCCACATGGGTGAGGGTTAAGCGAGGAGAACTTTTCAGGCTAGCAAGCTTATGCTTTTGCTAGTCTACAAGAATCATCGTGTTTGTATTGATAACACTGACCCTTTGCTTTCTGTGTCCATTTCACGTCTTTTGCAGGAATTCAGTGATGTGCTGACATAGGACATTCCTAGTAGGCTTCCACCCATTAGAGGTATTGAGCACCATATAGATTTCATACCTGGCGCACTCATTCCCAACAGACCAACCTACCGGAGAAATCTCGATGAAACAAAGGAACTTCATACGCAAATGAGGGAGTTGATGGAGAATGGATATGTCAGAGAAAGTATTGTTTGGGTTTTGGGCAAAATATCTGGGTTACACAGCAGAATGCGGGAAAATCAAATTTTCCCATTTCTTTAATTTTTCTTGGGTAATTAAAATAAACTTATTTATTTTAATCACTCAATACTCAAAAAAAGAAATTTTACCCAGAAATCATAATTTCAGTAAATTACCATACAACCTCAAAACATTCTATTTTAATCATTTTAGTCCTAAGTTGTTCAAAACAAGCTTAGGTGATTTCCAATCACAAAACCAAAATGATTTGTACATCAAATATATATTAAAAACAGAATTCTGACAAATTATCCAGATTTTTCAGTAATTACGAAAATACCCATAAACTTTGCATTTTGATCATTTTAGTCCTAAAGTTTTCAAATACATAATTAGGTGATTTCAAATCACTACTAAAATGATATATACATGTATTATACATGAAAATACAATTTTTAATTCAAGAAACCAATTTTTCCCAAATTACCGAATAGGTCCCTCAACTTTCCAAAAATTACACTTTAGTCCAAATCGGTTCAAAACCATTCAAGATCAAGTCCAATCAACACCAAAATTAATATGCATCATATATACATCATTCATTAACACATATATGAAAAGCCCTAAATTTGGAGACGGTTATGAACCCTAATTTTACAATTTCCACAAATTGACCAAAGTACACCAAATCAAACAAATTCAATACTTTAATTCAATCCTTTCCACAACAAATAAGTCTCACCACCATAAAACAACTAAAGAACAATTCTAGGTCATTTATGAGTGGCAAAACAACTCTAGAATGGCAACTAAATCATCTAATGATTAAAAGCCTACTTATTAGCCATTAATAAGCAAAGTTTGTTTATATAAATGCATACATCTTTTATTCAAGCTTCCAAACTTCATAACACAAACAAAAGATAGTAGAGAAACAAGAGAACAACATATGTTGTAGCCAAGAACAAAAGAAGCATTTTTCCTTAAAGAAAAATGCTTCTTTACTTACTAATTTCTAAGATTTCTCCATTTTCTTCTTGGTTTCTTCACTTTTCCTCTCAAGTCTCTTAGATTTTGTGTTATTTGAAATCTTAGAATTGTTAAGCAATAGAAAAATGAAACCCTTATATACTTAGGGTTGCAAATTTCGAAATTGGGCAAAATTGGAAAAAAAAAATTTGTCAATTTTTAATCAATATTAAAGAAGCCAAATTCAATTTTGTTACCTTTTCCAAAAAGTAAAATACATGTGCACCAATCATAATTTGCCATTTAAAATAATAATGATGATAAAGATAAATGCATTTAATTATTCTAAATATTTAACAATTAAATAATTAGATAATTACTTAATACAAATATCTAAATACATGTATCATGTTTACTTTAAATATTCCATAATACATATATTTGGAACATGTGTCAAATACTTTATTTGACCAAAAATTCATTTTTATTTAATAAAATCAAGTATTTAATCCAAATACACATTAACTTGGAAATGACCGAATAGCCCCTATGCATGTATCTTTTAGTTTAACCGTTAAACGATTTATAAATAATCAATATTATTTAAAATATTTGCCCTAGTGCTCTACGCGTATGTTTCATTAGGGAGACTCTATAGGTATAATCCCGTCGACGATTGTATTAGTAATCTCTTAATAACACTTAGAACTCACTTCTATAGTGTACCACGGGCCCATGGATTTAACAGATTACTAATTGCACCTTGAATACCTATGCTCTGTACACAAAACTGACGGATGCTATCTTGATACGCACATGTTATAATGAGGATCAGTCCACTCCCAACGAACATGCGGAGGTCTGATCTAAATAGATAGGTGACGTGACTGCCATCAAAGTATGGAGGATACCTCATACATCCACAGTGGTATCTCAAGTCGAAGGACCACTATGCTCACTTGACCCGAGAAGATTCCTATTGACGTTTGTGTACCATCCATTAAAAAATCTTAAGTGAGTCGTTCAATGTTTATCTAATATAAATACCTACCCGTCTATACGAGTCTCCCCATACTCATGGTCATTGGGATAAACCATCAGACCAATTCTCGATATACGACATGTACTGGTCTCAGCGGATTTTACTAACCCACCCGTGTTAGTAAATCTTGACCAGAAATTTTATTTGATAATATACTTCTAGTAGTGACACTTCCCAATGTCAATTACAAATTACTTTGTAACTGCGAACTAAATTATATATTATCGGGTCTTTGTACAATATATACATATCACTAAATCATATTTAGTTTCAATCTAATCGTAATTAGATCAAATATGTATATAAAAGCAAGAAGTATTACCATAAATAAGTAATATCATAGAAAAATGAATTGTTCATATTCATGAATCGGACATGAATATGATCCGGATTGGCACTCTGAGCCCCAACCCTAATAATTTCTCTCACTTGCTCTAGTGCCAATCCACGGTATCATATACACATCTAAATATGTATCACATATGCATGGTCGTCAAGAGTTGACCTTTCACTCAAGAGGTAGGCAACAACATGTAAGTCTGTTATAACATATTGAGTTTTTCTGACAAACTCAAAATGTTTCCCTTAACTTGCATCATTCATATTTTTATAACCTAAGTTATACATTAATATGACTCATATGCTATATATCAATATTGTGCCATAGCTACTGAATTGTCCAATTATTTTGGGATCAGGTCCAAAATATTATGCAGACAATCGCAAGAACAACACCAATATCAAAACTTCTAATTTATAAGGTCACTTTGTAACTTTATAAGTCAATACTTCATAATTTACAATTACTTCCACTTACATAATAGAATAATTCGTGACATTCCCATTGCATCTTTTCTGACTCTTTATGATGTAGAACATCTAACATCATAATTAGACTCAAACTAATCAGACCCTCGTGGTTGCAGACTATATTCTCCATGAATAAGAAACTCGTTCTTAATATCTCAAAGATAACAAAGAACGTGTTTCAGACACATCCCATGGTCTATAGCGTATCAAAATAGTTCGTAACAATTACAATAAAATTGATGTCTTTTAGTCGTATATAGAATATCGTATTCATTACGCCATCATCCTATGATGCATAAGTTTGACTAGACATTCTATTCAATTTCTCTTTCGAGTAAGGAATCATCTTTTATGAAAGATGAATACAATATACATGAGACAACTAATTGTCAAACAGTTACACTAACTGTCATACAAATAGTCTTGTTGTGTCCTATATTAGATCATATCTAATGCACGACTAATGAGAGTATCTCACAAGTCTCTTAGTTTTATATTATATATATAACTTTATATGAAATATAACAAAGACTACCCCCACTGCTTTCACGGAGAAAAGAAGACTTAGGTAAACCTTTTACCTTATAAACATCTCATTATTACATTAATAATGATAATGTCGTTAGGATATACAATACTAGAAAGAAATTTGTATGCTCCCACTAACCCTACTAACATATATGTATCTTATATGCTTTGATAAAATAAGACATTCTGACTATTATCAAAATTAGAAAACACAGATTTCTGGAAAGCTTATCTGAGTCTACAATAGGCTCTATAAGCTAGTATATCAAAATGTGATCTTAGCAGAATACAAAATCCAGGGCCATTCTAGAATGAACTCTTCAAAACAAAGAAATCACAATGGATCTCTAATTCGAAGAAACCATTCAGGAATGCCACTTTGCATTCTTAAGCCAAAATATATAGTTTAATATCAACATTAACCAACAGATCTTTAATTGTTCAATTAGTACGACTCGAGACAAGTTTCCTTAGAATCTACAATAGATTACTGAGTATAACCTTTCTCACTGTCATACTATAAAGGTCAAACATGTAATAAGGGCACTATGCTTTTGCTACGCAAATAATTTACACATTTTATGAACAATTCATAAAGAAAGCTTAATCAAGTTCAAAACTTGATTGTAGTAAGCTACGAACAATCTTAGATCTATGGTTCAATACTAACTTCCGAAATCGATATCAAATATCTCTCCTACTATAAGTCACATGATAATTTTCTTTGATAAGAAAACATTATAACCATTAAGTATCAAATACTTCGTAAGTGATTCTGACATCCTATTGAACTTATACGGAAGATGTCTCAGAGTTTTTTCATCTTAATAATTACGTAGTTCCATTTATAGTTTGTCACTCTCACAATTAACTTCAATAAGTCAAGTCTTTTCTACAATTGTAAACATCTAATGTTACATACCAAGTAATAAAACAATTTTATTACTCGAGATCGTAGAAAAGATATTCCATCAAATAAAATACAATATTCTATTAAATAGAATAAATGATAAACTTTTACTTGTACCTCCAAGGCGCAAGTACTTTCAATTATATAATTATTATACAAAAGAAAGATTAAATCTCAAATTTGTCAAGACTCGAATTTTCTACTTATACATATCATGTACGTAACTGTAGAAATTAATGGAACATTAATTAAAAAGATGAATTAGTGTTACTGGAGCATATCCCCAGGAGTATTAAAACTAATTCGGTAACACTCAATATCAAATTAATCAAATCATATAAGATTCGACTTCTCCCACTGACCAATTCCAACACAATGGAATCATAGAAGAATAAAATTGAGTAAAAATCATATTCATTGAATAACCTTAGAACTAATTTGTCAAAAATTCATATATTTGATCAAATCACACATATTTGAACAATTCAAAGACTCACAATGAATTTTAATGATATAGTTTTCAAAACTTCAAATCGAAGATCTTTGAACCAGTCAAAATATTCTATTCACATTTCATCAGAAACATATTAAAAGTTCTCGAACCATTCAAGACGTTCAATATGTGTTCTTTTTGAAACACGTAACTAAGTCATGACAGTTCATTAACTAAGTTACGAAGTAAAGAAAACTATCCAAGGTAATTTTTAATTTATGAAACTACATACATCTAATGTATTAGTTCAATAAATCTGTGGTTCAATGATGATCATTGGTTAAATGACATTGAATCACTTGCTGAATACAATATTCATTAAATGGATAAGGATATGTGGTGTGATCTCGTATCAGACCATCATTTACCATGTAGAATAAGAATCTAATCCTTATTTGATAAAACCTCATAAAGCACTGTTCTAAGTTATTTTGTTAACCGAATATTTTTCTTAATGTTTATCTTTACATCAATGACACTACTAGTCGTTTTAAAATATGTAATAACTATTTATAAAGAACAAGTAATTATCCAATAGTCACAAGTTCTGATATCAAATATCAAAATAATCAATAAACAATATTTTAAATAACTAGACGGGAGATCCGAAATCCAATACCTATAGTTGCGTATTGTGAAAATCGATATTTTTCCTATACATAACTATACGCATCTCCTTTCTTTAGCTTTATAATTTGCCTTCAACTATTCACAACTATTCACAACAATTGCAAATAATTGATTAGCAAACTGTGTCAAAAACATTACCTCTAAAGGTCACTAAAGCCAAGAAACGTCATTATTAGATAAACAAATACCTAATGGGGTTTTCTTAATGTTAGTTAAGAATCTCGAGACATGAACTAATTCAAGTCAATTCTTACTGCAAAAGAAACTATTATCTCCAGACTATTATATCCTAAACCGGATATCTATTTAGATTAGCTATTGTGACTTAGAAACTAAGTCACTAACCATCTTGTTTTTTTTTCTTAAAGAAAATCAGAACAACAGTTCTCGATGGTTTTAACTAATCTAACAATATCCAAGCCTACTCTAAATCAAGAACCTATTCTAGAAATCTGTAACCATAAGGAAAGTCAGAAAACATATACAGATAATATGCATACAGTGGATTATAAGTTTTAATTCTATCACAATATAGAATAAGGATAACAAAAGCAGCAATTTTCATAATATTACACACTGTCTTAGTTATGGAATTCAAGCAATGCTTCCCAATATTTTACGTAATACCATAATCCCCAACCGAAAATGGGAATTCAACGATTCGATTGAATTCCATAGAGAGAGGTGGACCCCATGAATATATTCCGACTAATAACTTTGGCACGTTCTTGCCTATGTATATTCATTAGGTAGACAATTCATTGTCAATCACTCACCAGTGACTCCTTGGTTCCGGTCCTATTTGTTTCTCATTATGACAGCTTTGGCACATTCATAAGGAGGCGTACCAAGTTTAAACTTGCCAATGATAAATTCAAGATACTTGCGTTGTCCTTACAACTTTGGCACGTTCAGGATTTCCGCTTTCGCTTTAATTTATCTAGTATCACATATACATTTGGTATTGATAAATTTCTATCAACTACACCCTCACTACTTTGGCACTTTCTCGGATGCAGCTATAGAATAGATATCCAAAAACCGTATTGACAAGACGGACCAAGAAATATGCATGCAATACATATCACTTTAAAACCTTATTAATTAGGGATTTTCCGCAAAGATGTTACGTATTTAATTTAATCAAATTAAGTAATTACAAGCATGCATAAAGTAAAGTCGAAATCAAACATTGAATTTAAAGGCATATTCATATCATGTGTTGAGGTTCAGACCTGCTCTGATACCATTTTTGTTGGGGTTTTGGGCAAAATACCCGGGTTACGCAGCGGAATGCGGGAAAATCAAATTTTCCCATTTCTTTAATTTTTCTTGGGTAATTAAAATAAAATTATTTATTTTAATCTCTAAATACTCAATAAAAGAAATTTTAACCCAGAAATCATATTTTTAGTAAATTACCATACAACCTCAAAACTTTATATTTTAATCATTTTAGTCCTAAGTTGTTCAAAACAAGCTTAGGTGATTTCCAATCACAACCAAAATGATTTGTACATCAAATATATATTAAAAACAGAATTCTGAAAAATTATCCAGATTTTTCAGTGATTACCGAAATGCCCCTAAACTTTGTATTTTGATCATTTTAGTCCCAAATTTGTCAAAAACATAGTTAGGTGATTTCAAATCACTACTAAAATGATCTATACATGTCTTATACATAAAAATACAATTTACAATTCAAGAAACCAATTTTTCCCAAATTGCCGAATAGGTCCCTCAACTTTCCAAAAATTACACTTTATTCCAAATCGGTTCAAAACCATTCAAGATCAAGTCCAATCAACACCAAAATTAATATGCATCATATATACATAATTAATTAATACATATTTGAAATGCCCAAAATTTGGAGACGGTTATGAACCTTAATTTTATAATTTCCACAAATTGACAAAATTACACCAAATTAAACAAATTCAATACTTTAATTCAATCATTTCCACACCAAACAAGTCTCACCACCATGAAAAAACTCAAGAACAATTCTAGGTCATTTATGAGTGGCTAAGCAACTCTAGAATGGCAACCAAATCATCTAATGATTAAAAATGTGCTTATTAGACATTAATAAGCAAACTTTGTTTATATGCATGCATACATCTTTCATTCAAGCTTCAAAATTTCATAACATAAACAAAAGAGGGTAGAGAAACAAGAGAAAAATATATGTTGTAGCCAAGAACAAAAGAAATATTTTTCTTTAAAGAAAAGTTGAAATTACTTACTAATTTCTGAGATATCTTCATTTTCTTCTTGGTTTCTTCACTTTTCCTCTCAAGTCTCTTAGGTTTTGTGTTCTTTGAAAGCTTAGAATTGTTAAGCAAATGAAAAATGAAACCCTTATATACTTAGCAAATTTCGAAATTGGGCAAAATTGGAAATAAAAATTTGTCAATTTTTAATCAATATTAAAGAAGCCAAATTCAATTTTGCTACCTTTTCCAACAATTAAAATACATGTGCACCAATCATATTTTGCCATATAAAAGTATAATGATGATAAAGATAAATGTATTTAATTATACTAATTATTTAATAATTAAATAAATAGATAATTATTTAATACAAATATCTAAATACATGTATTATATTTACTTTAAATATTCCATAATACATATATTTGGAACATGTGTGAAATACTTTATTTGACCAAAAATTAATGTGTATTTAATAAACTCAAGTATTTAATCCAAATACACATTAACTTGGAAATGACCGAATAGCCCCTATGCATGTATCTTTTTGTTTAACTGTTAAACGATTCATAAATAATGAATATTATTTATAATAGTTGCCCTAGTGCTCTACGAGTATGTTTCATTAGTGAGACTCTCTAGATTCAGGCATATCCGTCACAAAATCCAATTTCGTGTCTATAATCTACCAACCCGTAAATTATGATGACCACAGCTAAACATACTGTTAGTGTCCTAGACATGCCAAGGATCTCTAAACATTGATTTTTGTGTGAATAATTCAAGAAAGTTTGCGGAAAAAACTTACATTGAATGGTTAAAGTTCAAAACTTTTCTTTGATGTATGGAAGCTCCAAGCCTTTGATTTGAATTCCAAACTCAAGGGTGAGTTTCCCTATCACCTTACTTTGACTATTTTAAGTGGTAGCTTGAACAAAATTGGAAAGAAAATTTTCCCTCCAAGAGATGCAAAGTTTCGACCATTGAGAGAGATGGAGGAGAAATGAATAGTTCCATTTTGTTTTCCAAAAACATGTATTAAAGTGTTGATTCTAAAGTTGTGAGTGTGTTGGCAAAAGATACCTTTTAAATGCCAACTACTTCCATCACTAATAGTGACTAGTGATGTATGTTGTGGGTCCCACCCAATTTTGAATTCTAAATTCTAGTTGGCTTACACAACACACTTTGGGCCAGGTTCGTTTAATTCGACTAAACGAGTTTTTCATCGCTATGTAATTAAATCCAATTTAATTAAATAATAATGTCTCGAAAAATTATTACGAAAGTCGCTTACAAATTAATTCCAAATTAATTCGTTCGCTTGAATTAAAATCCAATTTTAATTCTGTATTGAAATCTGATTTCAATTAATATATCTGATATATTATTTAATCCCAATTAAATAAATTAAATAGTAAAATCCAATTTTGACTATTAAATTTACTTAGCCGATTAATTCAAAATTAATCGCGTTCTCTCTCTTCTTGACGAATTAATCCCAGATTAATTCTTGCCGCAATTAATCCCAGATTAATTTTCTCTCTGATAATTAATTCCAGATTAATTCTTGCCGTAATTAATCCCAGATTAATTTTCTCTCTCATAATTAATCCCAGATTAATTCTGTTCGAGTCAAATGTCATCGGTGAATCTTTGGGAAGTGACCCAAGAGATCCCTGGATATGTTGGCAGTAAATACGGTCATCGGACTATCCGAACACGTGCGTACCTGGTACCACGTTCTTACCGATTTACAAGACATGGTTGGCTTCTAGCAAAGCACCATGCCTACCCAATTCTCCAGAAATATATTCATCATGGAATATATATAATCTGTATCAGGCGTAGTATACTATGTATTGCGTATTACGATCTAGTATCATATGTCACATGCTAGGCCTAGGGCTGGAATTGTGTCAGCCCCGTACGAAGCATATATCGGATCACTAGTGCGGGTTTGGTAATTTATTTTTATATATCGAAGCATTAAAAATAAATTATTTAATTAAAAAAATTATATTATTAAGAACACAAAGTAATTCAATATTTTAAAAACCCGCAAAAAATCCGTTGGGTACCAGTGCAGGTTTGGTAATTTATTTTTATACGCGGTGCAGGTTTGGTAATGAAACTTAAAACCCGCAATAGGTATGGTGCGGGTTTTGTAATTTATTTACATATGCGGGTGCATGTTTGGTAATGGCAAACCCGCACCATACCCTACCCACTTCCATCCCTAATCTTGACATCACACCCAATACACTAGGATTCTCAGTATTCCCAGAATAAGCATACATAGAACCTCTTAAAGCCTCAGACGACCAAAACCAAAACGTATTGATTGTCGCAAGTATTAGCGATGCAAGTCTCAGGTTAAGACCAAATACACCTACCCTGATTCAGATTCCCATAGACACAAAGTCATACTACCAATGGGATTCCGAGGGGTCTATCGAGAGCGAAGCTGTTCCTGGTCCAACGGCTAACAGAACCTCCTATCACACTTGCATAAGTATCCAATACTTAAATATATGAGAACTATGTCGTTAAGCTTCCATAACGCGCACAAGTGTAATAATAGTGTATTCCGCATTATCAATGTCCATTCTCGATAATACTACGACTAGGGATATTTATTGATTAAACCTTTCTTGGATTAATAATGTCTCATAACTTATTAATCGGTATTAATCATATGGACTTTTATCATTTATATATCCAAGTAATCCAATTAAAAATTGATAAAATAGCAATTTCCTTTGTCACATAGTTAATTTGTACAAGAACACCATGTTATTTACAAATAGTGATTCTATGGGTCATAATTGTCCAATAATCTCCCACTTGGCCTATAGCCAATCACTCAAGTTTCCTACACCTGAACTATGTACGGGTCTTTCATGCTTATGCTGAGATATCGCTTTCGTCAGCGGGTATGCAAGGTTATCATCTGAAACGATCTTTTCGATCTTCACATCGCCACGATGTGTGATCTCTCGAATTAGATGAAACCATCAAAGTACATACTTGGATCATTGATGAGACCGTAATTCTTTAGCCTGTGCTATAGCCTAGCTTAGCTTAGCTGCTAACAGAACTACTTCTAATCTAATTAGTAATTTTATAGATCCAAAATGCTTCTTTTGCTGCCTCAGCCGCAGCAATATATTCCGCTTTTATTGTTGAATCAGCAACAGTATCTTGCTAGGAAGATTTCTAGCTCACTATTATGTTGTTCAAACAAAAAATGTACCCTGATTGTGACTTACAGTCGTCTTTATCGGTTTGGAAACTTAAATCGGTGAACCTAGTTACCTCAAGTTCTCCTTCTCCATATACTAAGAAAGCATCATTAGTTCGTCTAAGATACTTAAGGATGTTCTTAACATCAATCCAGTGAACATCACCTGGATAGGCCTGATAGTCACTTCTAATGCTCAAAACATATGAGACACCTAGTCGCATACATGTTATGGCATACATGATTGATCCAACTGCAGAAGCGAACGGAATCCAATTCATTGAATCTCTCTCATCTTGATTTTTAGGACACATGTCCTTAGATAGAGAGACGCCATGTGTTAATGTATGAGCTCTCGGAGAGTGCCAATAACTTTTAGATCTATCCCAGTAGATCTTTATTCCAAGAATAAAGGTTGCCTCTCCCAAGTATTTCTATGGAGAATTTTAATGAAAGCCAAGCTTTCACCGATTTTAATTTGGGAATGTCATTGCTAAGAAGCAACAAATCATCAACGTATAGGACAATCAATGTCAGTGCGCTCCCACTAACTTTCGTATATACACAAGAATCATCTTCGTTTTGAATGAAACCATATTGTAATATGATCTCATCAAAACTTTGGTTCCAAGAACGCAATGCTTGCTTCAATCCATAAATGGATCGATTTAACTTGCAAACCTTGTTTGCCTGTTTTGGCACGACAAAACCGTCAGGCCGTTATATATAAACAACCTCCAAAAGGTTTCCGTTAAGGAAATCAGTTTTGACGTCCATCTGTCAAATTTCATAATCAAAATATGTAGCATTAGCACGCATTATCCGAATGGATTTAATCATGGCTACAAGCCTAGCTTTGTACATTTGTATGTTACCATCCATGTTTGTCTTCACCATGAAGACCCATTTGCTACCAATAGGCACAATGCCTTATAGTAAATCAACCAGTGTCTAAACTTGGTTGGTGTACATGGAATCCATTTCGAACTTCATGGCACATTGCCATATAGCGGAGTCGATACCTTATATCGCTACCTTATACGTAGCCGGTTCGTCTTCCTCAATAAGATTAATATCTACATGAGGTGAGATCAGAAACCCATACCTCTTAGGTTGTTTTCTGACTCTCTCCGACCTACGCGGTTCTTATGTATTAGAAGGTTGTGGAATGGTCTCATCCTTGATGAACTGTTCGTGTTCCGTTAGGGATCGATGCTATGAATAGTATTACTCCGATTTTCATCGAGTACTACTTTCCTCCCACTTACCACTACATTTAGGAATTCTTCTAAGGAAAACCATATGGAGAACAACAACTATTTGGTTCTCTTATGGGTTATAGAAATAAAATCATTTGGTTTCCCTAGGATAACCAATTACAAATAGACACTTATCCAATTTGGGTTCTAGTTTACTACCATCCAAACGTTTAACATATGCCGAACATCCCCAAATCTTCAGGAATGAGAAACCCGGTTTCTTTCCTATCCATATATCATATGGAGTCTGTCCAACAGACTTTGTCGGAACCTTATTCAAAATAAGTATTGCAATGTTCAATGCGTATCCTCTGAAGGAAATTAGTAGCTCAGTGCGACTCATTATAGACCTTATTATGTCCAACAAAGTTCAGTTTCTTTGTTCGGACACACCACTCAATTGAGGTGTTCCAGGAGCAGTCCACTGTGAAAGAATACTATACTCTTTCAAGTAATCGAGAAACTCATTGCTCAAGTATTTTCCACCACGGTCCAACCGTGATGTTTTAATACTTTTGCTGGTCTGTTTTTCTACTTCGTGTCGAAACTCTTTGAATACATCAAAAGTTTCCAACTTGTGTGTCATAAGATACACATAAACATAACGCGATGCAACATCTGTAAAGGTTATGAAGTATTGATATCCACCTCTAGCCTGGCTAGACATGGGCCCACATACGTCACTATAAATGAGGGCTAACAGCTCGGTGGCACGTACACCTTTACTGCTAAAAGGCGTTTAAGGCACTTTGCCTAATAAACAAGATTCGTAGACATCATATGAATTAGGATCAAATTCGTCCAAGTATCTACTCTTCCGAAGAGTGGATATACGAGTCTTGTCAATGTGTCCCAGACATCAATGCCACAGATAAGTCTCATTCGTGTTACTTTGTTTGAGCCTTTTGTTTGTCATGTTATATGTTTGAGATTCATTTATATTCAAAATATAAAGACTATTATTAACATCTGCTGTATATATCAAAATGTTATTTTTATATATAAAACACATAGTGTTCTAGAATATAAAGGTACACCAGCAACGGGTTAAATAAAATGCAGAGATGATGTTCCTTAGTCAAACTAGGTATAAAATAACAGTCACCGAATGTAATTACATGCTCCAAGGGCAGATACAAAACATAGGTCCCAATGGCCAAAACAGTGACTATTGTCCTGTTTCCAACTCGTAGGTTGATCTCGCCTGAAGCCAGTATCCTGCTAATCAGTAGATCCTTCACACCAGTACATATGTGAGTACCACATCCAGAATAAAAAATCCAATTTTTAAAACCAGTAGTGGACATGTTTATAACAAACATACCTGAAGCCGGAGCCTTGTCCGTCTTCACTTCCTTCATGTCTGCCTTGTCTATACGGCAGTCACGCTTCCAGTGACCCCGTTTGTCACAGTTTAGGCAGACATATTGGGATATGTCTTTATCTTCCCAGAAGACTGTGACGATTTTTCCTTTGCCCTTTTTCTCCACACCCCCAGAAGCCTTCGGCCAAGCCTTGGCATTCTGGGATGTTGAAGTAAGATGTGCCTTGCGCTTCTTGCCCTTTTGGAAGCTCTGGCTCTGCCTCCTTGAGCATAGCCATTAACTCTCCAAGAGTTTTCTCTTGGTTTATGATGAACCCGCCCCAGCATTCGAGCAGAGACTGTAAGATCAAATCTATGGAAGTCACAACCTCATAGGTAATGCCCAGCTAACCTAGCTGTTTGATTACAGCAATCATCTACGACACCTAGTGCTCGACAGATGTACCCTCTGACATACGCGAGCGAAAGAGCTTCTTTTGCAATTCGTACTTCTAAGATCTAAGGTTAGATCTGTGAATATCCTTTAATTTCAACATCATATTATAAGGATCCAATCCTTTGTTCTAACGACGAAATTGAGGAGTCATTGCGGAAAGCATGATGGATTGAGCACTAAAGTTATCATCAGCATGTGTCTTCCAAAGCTCATGCTCTACTATTTGCTCAACTTCAGGCTCATGGCCCGAGAGGTTTCTCTATGACATAGAGTAACTTCTTGGCTCCCAGGAATATCCTAAGATTCATCTCCCAATCTGGAAAATTAGAGCCGTTAAAGACATTATCGTCCATGATGATGTCCCTGACGCTAATCTTTCCAGCCATCTTGATTGTAATAGTCCAACTATCCAATCAATGATTTCGGGTACACTCAAAATGTAATGGTTAATATAGTCCAACTATATAACCAACTAGGGTAGGCATGGTGCTTTGCTAGAAACCAACCATGTCTTGTAAATCGGTAAGAACGTGGTACCGGGTAAGCACGTGTTCGGATAGTCCGATGACTGTATTTACTACCAACATATCCAGGGATCTCTTGGGTCGCTTCCCAAAGATTCACCGATGACATTTGACTCGAACATAATTAATTTGGGATTAATTATGAGAGAGAAAATTAATATGGGATTAATTACGGAAAAAATAAATCTGGGATTAATTATCAGAGAGAAAATTAATCTGGGATTAATGGCGGTAAGAATTAATCTGGGATTAATTCGTCAAGAAGAGAGAGAACGCGATTAATTTGGAATTAATCGGCTAAGTAAATTTAATAGTTAAATTGGATTTTACTATTTAATTTATTTAATTGGACTAAAATAATATATCGGATATATTAATTGAAATCAGATTTCAATACGGAATTAAAATTGGATTTTAATTCAAGCGAACGAATTAATTTGGAATTAATTCGTAAGCGACTTTCATAATAATTTTGTGAGGTATTATTATTTAATTAAATTGGATTTAATTACGTAGCGATGAAAAACTCATTTAGTCGGATTAAACGAACCGGGCCCAAAGTGTGTTGTGTAAGCCAACTATAATTTGGAATTCAAAATTTGATGGGACCCACAACTTACATCACTAGTCACTATTAGTGATGGAAGTAGTTGGCATTTAAAAGGCATCTTTTGCCAACGCACACACACAACTTTAGAAGACAACACTTTAATACATGTTTTTGGAAAACAAAATGGAACTATTCATTCTCTTATCCATCTCTCTCAATGGCCGAAACTTTGCATCTATTGGAGGGCAAATTTTCTTTCATATTTTGTTCAAGCTAGCACTTAAAGAAGTCAAAGGAAGGTGATAGGGAAACTCACCCTTGATTTTGGAATTCAAATCAAAAACTTGCAGCTTCCATACATCAAAGAAAAGTTTTGAACTTCAGCCATTCGATGTAAGTTTTTTCCCGCAAACTTTCTTGAATTATTCTCACACAAATCAATATTTAGAGATCATTGGCATGTCTAGGAAACTAACAATGGTATCAGAGCGTAGTATATTATGTATTACGTATTACGATCCAGTATCAGATGTCACATGCTAGGCCTAGGGCTGGAATTGTGTCTGCCCCGTACGAAGCATATATCGGATCACTAGCAACTAGTCTCTGTAATCGGATATTCATGACTTAGTTATACTATCCCAATAGCTACAACATTTAAGTGTACTAGTTTTGTATCCTTGCGTGATCATCATCTCTATATAACTGAAGTGATACTTCCATCTTGACATCACACCCAATATACTACGATTCTCAGTATACCCAGAAGAGGCGTACACAGAACCTGTTAAAGCCCCGGACGACCAAAACCAAAGCTTACTGATTGTCGCAAGTATTAGCGATGAAAGTCTCAGGTTAAGACCAAATACACCTACCTGATTCAGATTCCCATAGACACATAGTCATACTACCAATGGGATTCCGATGGGTCTATCCAGAGCGAAGCTGTTCCCGGTCCAACGGCTAACAGAACCTCATATCACACTTGCATAAGTATCCAATACTTAAATATATGAGAACTATGATGTTAAGCTTCCATAACGTGCACAAGTGTAATACTAGTCTATTCTGCATTATCGATGTCCAGTCTCGATAATACTACGACTAGGGATATTTAGTGATTAAATTTTCGTTTATTAATACTGTCTCATATCTTATTAATCTGGTACTAATAATATGGACTTTTATCATTTATATATCCAAGTAATCCAATTACAAAATGATAAAAGTGCAATTTCCATTGTCACATAGTTAATTTGTAAAAGAACACCATGTTATTTACAAATAGTGATGCTATGGGTCTTAATTGTCCACACTTGCTACTACAGTTTACCACGGGCCCATGAATTTAACAGATTGCTAATTGCACCTTGAATACATATGCTCGGTACACAGAACTGACAGATCCTATCTTTATACCCACAAGATATCATGAGGATCAATCCATACCCAATGAACAGGCGGAGGTCTGATCTAAATAGATTGGTGATGTGACTATCATCAAAGTGTGGAGGATACCTCATACATCCACAATGGTATCTCAAGTCGAAGGACCACTATACTCACTTGACCCCAGAAGATTCCTATTGACGTTGGTGTACCATCTATTAGGAAATCTTCGGTGAGTCGTTCAGTGTTTATCCAATATAAACACCTACATATCTATACGAGTCTCCCAGGACTCATGGTTCATTGGGATAAACCATCAGACCAAGTCTCGATATATGACGTGTATTGGTCTCAACGGATTTAACTAACTGACCCGTGTTATTAAATCTTGACCAGGAAATTTATTTGATAATATACTTATAGTAGTGACACTTCCCAATGTCAATTACAAATTACTTTGTAACTGCGCACTACCTTATATATTATCGGGTCTTTATCTAATATATAAATATCACTAAATCATATTTAGTTTCAATCTAATCGTAATTAGATCGAATATATATATAAAATCAAGAAATATTACCATAATAAGTAATATCATGGAAGAATTGTTCGTATTCATGAATTGGACAAGAATACGATCCAGATTGGCACTCTGAGCCCCAACCATAACAAGTATGAGTCCATGTGCGGTACCAGTTCTTCTATTTCCTAAGAAAGATGGGTCGTGGCTTATGTGCGTTGATTTTCGAGCGATCAGAAATCTAACGATAAAATATTGTCACCCTATTACTAGACAAGATTACATGTTGGATGAATTACATGGTTCCATAGTTTATAGTAAGATTGATTTAAAGAGTTGATACCATCAAATTTGCATGAGAGATGAACATGAGTGGAAAACTACACTTAAGACCAAGTATGGCCTGTATGAATTGCTAGTTATGCCATTTGGTCTTACAAACACACCTAGCACATTAATGAGATTAATTAATCATGTTATGAGTGCATTTATAGCTAAGCTTGTTGTAGTTTATTTTGATGACATCTTAGTTTACAATAAAACATTAGATGAACAGGTTACACATTTGAAGCATGTTCTTGAAGTGTTGAGGCAGGAAAAACTATATGCTAACTTTGGCAAGTGCATTTTTTTATGGATATGATTGTTTTCCTTGGTTTTATTGTAAGTGCAGTGATAAGCGGAAAATATATCAATATCTACCACCCCTTTTACTTAATATTTTGTATAGTTTCTCGAGTTTTACGAATATTTTGATGTGTTTTGTGTTATTTTGTACATAAATAAGATTTCAGGACTCGTTTGAATCCAATCATGGCTAAAACGGATAAAAATGGCAATATTAGAAATTCACGTCGTGACACGCACACTCTCTGTGTCACGACGCGCCTCAGTTACTATGCTACCGACACTCGTCATCGCCATATCAGCACGTGCGTCATCATCACGTCATGATAACGTTAACATAATAATTAAGTCTGCCGACATGCGTCATTCTTTGCGTCACCATGACATCAGCTTCGCGACGTCAAACCTTCACGGGTCGCGACACCGAACCAATAATTTAGCTATCGACAGCCACGTGCCACGTGTCAATATCTCGTCAAAGCTACATGCCACGTGTCAAGCATCGACGCACGTTGCGATGCGCAGAGCCAAATTTTGCCTATAAATTGAGGCCGATTTCATTTGAAAAATTCATACTTTCTTCTGGGATTTCCTTAAGAATACTAAGAAGATAGTTTATTGTTTGTTTATTTACAGCTTTCTTGTATTAAATTTTTATATTAAGCAATAAATCTTTCTTTGTTTTACTTTAAAGTATGAGTAGGTAACTTTTTTCTGCTGGGGTGAAAGGTAAAGCTTTTATTATTATAATTTAGATTAATCTCCCTTAGTTATAATATATAAATTATCTTAAAACCTAACTTAATGAGATACCGACTTTATGGTCGGTTGGACTTAATTAAATTAATTTTAACCCGACTTAATTGGATACCGCTTTTATGGTCGGTTGGAATTAATTAAAAATCTGTCTCAATCATGATACCGCCTATATGGTCGGTTGGTAATATAATGCAGATTTATATATTATAATAAGGGAGATTTCTAAATTAGAAGTAATAAAAATGGATCCCCTAACCCTAGCATTTTATTTTATTATCAATTTACCTTTTTAATTTTCAATTAATTGCATAATGTTTTCTTTATTTATGTCTTTAATAATCCTAGACATGTGTTGTAACTAAATTTGTATCTAGGGTTATGATGAATTCCAATATCACTGGTTTATAAGTTGGTTATTTTGTGTATTGGGTAATATATTGGTTTATTTATTGGGTCTTAATCTTAATGCTTCTTATTAACTGGCCCGTAATAAGATTGATATGGTAAACTTAAAATGAACTTGGAAAAGGGATTTTAGGTTTCAGCCTTACACTTTATAGCTCACAATCTCACCTAATGGTAAATTTCACTTAAGGTACATTTCTGACTGTCAAATGGATTTCCCGTTGTAGATTCCCCAGAGGGAGGGTGGAGCGAACTCTCTTAAATACCCAAGCCTCTTAGGCTCTTATCGCTTGGTGACAGGAATAAACAACGAGTCCTCCAACTTAGTCCATCAGAGTAAGCTACGACTAATGATTATTTAGGTGTCTTCACAGCTTTTCCTTATAGAAAGGTAGTGAATGAAGGAAGACACCAAACCATTACCTAGCTTTAATATTGCCTTTGATTAAACCACCCACGGTAGACACGGTTAACTAAAGCACAAATCACAAACTTTACAAGACATTATTTCGGGGCCGATTCTCTATCCCCAGTGGAGTCACCAAACTGTAGGACACAGAAATCGGCGACCCTGTTCCAAGCTCGCGGCCTGGTTGGGAGTACCGAGTAGCCCACGGGGGGCTAAACCGGAGAATAATATGGAGTCGCCACCCAGTGTGAACTGGAAAAGTGATTTAAGGCTGTACTCACCCCTCACAAGGGAATACCTCAAACCGTTGGGTTCAGAATGGTCTCTTACTTATGCCACTTGTAATGAATGGATTTGTGCAATAATTTAACCAAGTCTACGCAACATATATTCCCCAGTGGAGTCTCCAGACTGTATGACACAGAAATCGACGACGTTGTTCCAGGCTCGCGGCCTGGTTGGGAGTACGGAGTAGCCCAAGGGGGACTAAATCAGAGAATAATATGGAGTCGCCACCCAGTGTGAACTGGGAATATGATTTAAGGCCGTACTCACCCCTCGCAAGGGAATACCTCAAACCGTTGGGTTCAGAATAGTCCCTTACTTATGCCACTTGTAATGAAATGATTTGTGCAATAACTTAATCGAATCTACATCACATATATATTCAAGAATAACCATGATCTAGTTCGCGTTCATAAAAATAAATCCTATATCTAAGTTTGCATGTTTTAAAAGTAAGTCATCATAACGGCAAACACACGATAACACACAATAATCTCATGAGCTTATTGAATTATCAAACACGAAAAATAAATAACAATCTAAACATAAACATAAATGAAATTCCTATTGCGAAAGTAAATAAATAAATCATGCATAAAGAAATAACATACTAACGACTAAATCATGTTTAAGAATGAATAACATATTAACGATTAAATCATGCTCAAACATAAAGTTGGATGAAACGAAATATGTGTGTCTCTCAAGTGGTACGTGGAGTTGTTTCCCGAGTACAGACCACACTACCGTCCATTCAGATTCGGCTATGGAATTTACGTCCGGGTTTCCATCCGATATACCGCAAGAGAGAACACAAATTCCATTCATCCGAAGGTTATATCATGCACCAATCCACAATATTCATGCGAAGTAAAATAATATAATAAATAAAAACAAAAGAGAATAAATAAAAGGGGTGCCCTCAGGTCTAACCTCTTAAGTCGTCTCTCGGAAGTGCGCTACGTGGTTGTCGGAAGGGTTGATGCTCCGCAACTCCTCCGGTTCACTGGTTTAACATTTTTCTTCGTTATTTCGCTGTTAGGCAGCTGTTTTTACTCTATTTTACTGCTGTTTTCGGTGTATTTTCTGGTCATTGTTTTACTGTAAATAAGGGACTGTTTTAAGGGGTTTTGTGGTGAAATTGGATTGTTTTTAGAGGGCAGAATTTGGTGGTTCAGGTGTAGTGCAATGGCTGTTTTTTTAGTGGTTACGGTGCAGCCTTCAGGGACTGTTTTTGGTGGCTACTGGGGTAATTTTCAGGGGCTGTTTTCGATGGTCAGGGGCTGTGTTTCAGGGGGCTGTTTTCGGTGGTCAGGGGCTGTGTTCCAGGGGCTGGTTTGGGTGGTCAGGGGTTGTGTCTCAGGGGCTGTTTTTGGTGGTCAGGTGTTGTGTTTCAAGGGCTAATTTCAGTGGTCAGAGGTTGTGTTTTAGGGGCTGTTTTCGGTGATCCAAGGGTTATTTGGAGCTGTGATTTTGGGTGAATGGAGGGGCAGTTTCAGAGGTGTATTTGGTGATGATGCTTACTGTTTAGCGGGGTGTTTTGGTGATTTTCCTCTACTATTTTTGGGAAAGTGTTTCGGTGATGTTCCTTTGCTGTTTTGGGATAGTGTTTCGGTGATGATTGAGAGGAGGAGAATAGAGAATTATTTGCTTTGTTTTTTGTTGCTTTGGGTGTGAGTTGCTAGAGCTTCAAGGTTGGGTTTAGGCTTCTTTTTATAGGCAAAGGGTTGGGGTTTACCTTGTGTGAAAAGGGAAAGGATTTGTTTAATTATGGGAGATATTTTTAATTAGTGTGTGATAAGGAAAAATCTTTTAATTAGGGAAGTGATTAGATATGATTTGATTTGATTAGGAAGATGATGTATTTGATTTGATTTTATTTGTTTTATTTAGGTATGTAATTTAATCGAATTAGGAAAGCGTTTGATGAGATTTGATTTGTATCTTTTAATTAGGGAATGTGATTTGTCTTGATTTTAGCATGTGTTTAATATGTGTTTTTGTTTAATTTGGAAGGTGATGGGCGTGAATGGACTCATTGGGCATGTATCAGAGGTAGTTTTCAGGGGCATTCGGGCATGTTCAGGGGCTAACTTCAGGGGCTGGTTTGGGCCTGTTCAGGGGTTGACTTTAGGGGCTGGTTTGAAGGCTAATGGCGTGAGTGGCTGCTGCATGGGTAATGGGCATGAGTGGTGTGAATTGGGACTTGGTGTGTGACTTGAGGCGGTTTGGGCTAAGGTTGTGTTTTAAATCAGAAATCTAACAAGCGAACCTGAGGCTAAGCAAACGAATAAAATCCAACAAAGTACTGATTTCTGACTTTTCCCTTCCGACGCCCGTTTCCCACGACTTCCACAACTTAAAAGGTAATGTATCCATATGAGACTCATCATCGGGACTTACATGCAAAAATGCAGTGCCTACAGCTACCTCACTTAAGGGCGGATCATATCATCATGCTAGTCTCTCCACTTTGTGAACGCCCAGATTATTCAAAAAACTATGACTAGGAACATTTAAGAGTAATGATTCTCATAATGCGTGGAAGCCATCGTCTTATTACTCCAAGGGCTTTATTACAGTGTTGATGATTCATATAAGTTATGTAAGACACTTATAAGAAAGATTGTCATTTTATTAATTAATGAAAATATTATAAATACATGTACATATAGCCCGTCCACAAGTTGGGTATAAGGCATATCCATAACAATATCCCACTTGCACTATAGCCAACTAGTATGAATCTGGACACCATACTCTCGGGTGTGCCTATCATGCTTTTGTTGAGTCAACCCTTTAGTCAGAGAATCTGCAAGATTATCTTATGTGGGTATTTTCTCTATAATAACTTCTTTTCTGTCAATAATCTCCCTGATGAGATGAAATCGCCTGAGTACATTCTTGGATTTCTGGTGGGACCTTGGTTCATTTGATTGAGTAATGGCGTCTGTGTTGTCACAGTACATCGTGACGCCATTCTTTATCGCTGGAAGCACTTCCAGCTCCGTGATGAACTTCTTTATCCAGACTGCTTCTTTAGCTGCCTCAAATGTTGTAATATACTCAGCTTTAGTGGTGGAGTTCGCTGTAGTTGACTGCTTTGAGCTTTTCCAACTTACAACACTCCCATTTAAATTAAACAGATATCTTGTTTGCGATCTATTATCATCTCTATCAGTTTGAAAGCTCGTATCACAGTAACCACTGACTTTCATCTCAGAACAATCTACGTATGCCAAAAACACATCCTTAGTTCTTCTCAGATACTTGAGGATTATTTTGACAGCTGCCTAGTGTTGCTCACCAGGATTTTCCTGATACCTGCTCGTTATGCTAGGAGCATAAAAGACATCAGGTCTTGTATATAGCATGGCGTACATGATCGATCCTATTTCTAAAGCATAAGGGATCCTACTCATACGCTCTCTATCTGAAGGAGTATGTGGACAGTGCTTCTTAATAATTTGATTCCATGACAAGTAGGTAAATTACCTCTTTTGGATTCTTCCATTTTGAATCTTTTCAAAACTTTATCTATGTACGTAGATTGAGAAAGTCTTAACAACCTCTTAGATCTATTACGGTAGATCTTAATGCCGATGATGTAGGCTGCTTCTCCCAAATCTTTCATGGAGAAATTCTGAGATAGCCATTGCTTGGTGGCTTGCATCATGGGAATATCATTCCCGATGATTAATATGTTATCGACATATAGAAGAAATACAACATCACTCCCACTATTTTTCCTGTAAACACAAGGCTCGTCTACATTTTTGATGATGTCAAATTCTTTGATTCTCTCATCAAATCGTATATTCCAACTTCTGGAGGCTTGCTTGAGTCCATAAATGGATCGTTTAATCTTGCATACTTTATTATGATCGTCCTTAGATGCAAACACCTCAGGTTGTGTCATATAGACTTCCTCTACGAGGTTCCCATTAAGGAAAGCTATTTTGACATCCATCTACCAAATCTCGTAATCAAAGTGTGCAGCTAGTGCCAATAAAATACGAATGGACTTTATCATTGCAACATGAGAGAAGGTTTCATAATAGTCAATTCCTTGGATTTTTCTATAACCTTTCACCACCAATATAGCCTTATAGGTTTGGATGTTACCTTCTGCATCAGTTTTACGCTTGTAAATCCACTTGCATCCTATGGGTTTTATCCATTCAGGTGCGTCTACCAAGTCCTAGACTTGATTCTGATACATAGAGTCTATTTCAAATTTCATGGCCTCAACCCACTTGACTGAATCAATGTCACGCATTGCTTCGTCATAACTGGTGGGATCGTTATTAAAAATGACCTGATCATGTTCCTCATCAATATGGAAACCATATCTTTCAGGCTCATGTCTTTCCCTACCAGACCTTCTAAGTTCATAGCCTTGTGGCTGTTCCATCGCTGCCCTTTTGAGGGGCCTGGGGTTTAGTTCTTTGTTAGTTTGTTCTTCTCGTACCTCATCGAGGTCTAGTCTACTCCCACTATATTTCTTGAGAAGGAATTCATTCTCTAGAAATTTAGCATTTCATGAGACAAATGTTCTTTGTTAATTTGGGATGTAGAACACGTATGCTTTTGAGTTCAAGGCATATCCTACAAACATACATTTAACTGCCCTATCATCCAATTTGTTAGTTTGTGTAAGCTTGATACATGCGTCACATCCCCAAACTCTTAGATAACTAAGGCTAGGACGTTTCCCAGACCATATCTCATATGGTGTTTGCGTCACATCCTCATATGGTGTCTTGGAAGGAACTTGGTTTAGTAGTAATGTTGCAGTTTCTAAAGCAAGACCCCAAAATGAAAGAGGTAGATCTGTGTCTGGCATCATTGACCGGATCATATCTAATAATGTCCGATTTCTCCTTTCTGAGACCCCATTATGCTGTGGAGTTCCCGGAGGAGTCCATTGGGAAATAATGCCATTTTCTCTCAAGTAATCTTGAAATTAGCTGTTTAAGTATTCACCACCTCGGTCAGACCTTAGTGACTTAACACTTTTATTAAGCTGGTTTTCTACTTCAGTCTTGAAGTCTTTGAATTTCTCAAAGGCTTTAGATTTGTACCGCATAAGGTACACATACCTATATCGCGAATGATCATCGATAAAGGTAATGAAGAAGGAGAATCCACCTCTAGCGGTGACTGACATTGGTCCACAAACATCAGAGTGTATGAGTTCTAATGTCTCCGCTACACGCTGTCATTTACCTTTGAAGGGTAATTTGGTCATTTTACCAAGTAAACAATACTCACAAGTTCCATAAGGTTTATATTTGAAGGGTTTGAAATACCCATCCTTATGTAGCTTAGTTAATCTTGTTTCATTGATATGACCTAAGCGACTGTGCCATAGAAGTGATTCATTGAGATTATTCGAGTTAACGTTGTATATATTATTGGTTGAACATTCTTTGTTAGTTTGTAAGACATAAATACCATTATTCAAAATATCATCTCCATATTTTATTTCATTGAAATAAATAGAACATTCATTACAACTTATTAGGCATGAAAAGCCTTTATTACATAAAGAAGAAATTGAAATGATGTTCTTTACTAAAGAAGGTACATAAACACAATCTTCTAAGTCTAAAACTAAACCATTCGGCAAAACTAATGAATAAGTCCCCACGCACAATGCTACCAGTTTTTCTCCATTACCCATGCGTAAGTCAACCTCCCAATGACGCACTCATCTTTAAATATTCTCCACTGGTACTCATTTCGTATGCAGCCTTGCGGATGCAAAATGTTTCTATAAGATGAGTCATGTCTAAATTCTCCCTAATTGCCATATATTCATCTTCCTTCATATCCAACAACCCATAATACCTATTGATAGTGGTCCTATTGAACGTAACCTGTGGATCTCGTACTAACACCTGGTGCGCCTGATGCTCGTAAGCATTGGCATAGAACTCATGGACGACTGGTACACGGGCAGGGTGAGGCTGCTGGTAAATCTTATGCCAGTGCCTTGTGGCGATGATTCTACCAATCTGAGGGAACTTCCAGGGTTAATCTCAAAACCCTCTATATTATCGAGACTTTTTATCCCATCCCTTTTTCATATCGTCGCTCAACGGCTGCCGATACAAACTTTGTTGCATCGAAAATCGATCCGACTGTCGCTGAGGTTCTCTTTCTTTTAGGGGCCAATTTTAATTTTAAATTTTTACAAAAATTCCGACAGAACCTCCCCTGATTTTTAAGAATTTCCCAATTTCAACGTAACATTAACACTTCAAAAAAAAATTTCACAACCATAAAAACTTCGCCCCCAATTTCTACGAATTTAATAATAACAAAAGCCACAAACACTCATAACAACAAATAAAAAGGCACTGTTTTTTTTAGAAATCAAAAAATAAAAATAAAATTGGAGATCAATGGAAAAAATACCCAAATCGCGAGCTCGAGCCTCAAATTCGAGTGGTTCACGCACAAATGGGGGATTGGTGAGTGATTTAGTGGTAGATTTAATTATTTGGTTGAGATAGAAAAACAAGGAAAAATGAGAGAAAACGAGTGAGAAAGAGAGAAAAATGAAGGGGAAATAGAGAAAATGAAGTTTAATGTGTTTGATTGACGGATTTGAGGGTGAAATCAAATGTTGGTTAAAGAAAAATGAAGGAAAAAAATGAAGAAGCCTAGAGATAAAATGAGAATGAAAGTGAAGAAATGAGTGGCGGCCACTAGATTTAGACCTGATATCGTGTCCGCGTCGCGACGCGCAGTGCTTCTACGTTGCGACACGGCACCCTAAGTTGAGGGTTCACGTGTTTATGTTAGTGTGTCGCGACACGTAGGGTTTTACGTGTCGCGACTCGGGTTTTTTTTTCAAAATGTGAACCTTTAAAACATATCCATTTAGATGCGTCTCAAGAATTGATTCCTTACTCTACCATCTCTGATGAATTGAATTTTTAATCTGCGTAATTTTGTCAAAATTTATTCGATGATAACCTCATTTTCATTGGTTTGCTTTGCTTTAAATGCTCCATCTATGTTTTTCCCTGGAAAAATAACACACAAAATTAAAAAATTCTACAACATGTGTGCACAAAATATAAAAATAAAAATTTAAATGAAAATAAAAGTAAAAATTTTGCATAGGTTGCCTCCCTACTAGCGCTAAATATATCGTCTTCAGCTAGACGTGACTAAAGTCCATCCGTCAAGGAGGTTTCAGTGTGGTATTGGACGTCCGATTAAAGATAATCACATGAGCGTTGCTTTTGAAGGGTCTCTTCCAACAGTAAAGTGGCAAAAAGAATTTTGTCTCATTCAGTACTTGTGCCACCTTTTCAACTTTTTCGCTCCAGTGGTTAATGAAAAGAAAGAAAGAAAATCATGAGGTCTCGTATGATGCTTGACTTTGAATGTGAGTTCCATTTTGTCAAGCTTATGGCCGGTGTCTTTGATTTGTACTCCCCAATACAGTGATGTTTCTCCTGAATGCATGATATCTTCAATATGTCAGACATTTTCTCCTCTATTTGTTATGTTTCTTGCTCAACCTTTTGATCACAAATGTACTCCAGAATTTCATTGTTCAGCTCGTCATCTATCATCTGTGAAATGCATGCTCTATATGTGTGAACCTGAGGATGTAAAGATATGTTTGATTGTAGGTCTTTATCCTCTATGGTTGGTATGAACTGCTCGGGTAGATCTTCTACAAACATCTGTGCAATGCATGCTCCAAGATATTTATTTTGAGGATGCAGAGTTTCATCCTCACTTGTTGGTGTAGTTGGTACAGACAGCTCTGCTACTTATTCCTCCTCAAAGTCCGATGAATAATCAAGATCAAATTGAGATTCGACATGTTCGGGCCCTTGAACTGATACCTCTACCTTAGCCTTCTCACCTATTAAGGTGTCATCTTGAAACTCTTGGATACTAAGGCCTCATCAGTGTTATTTGAATTTGCTTCGTGAGGTAAGGAGTTATGGTTGTTGATTATTTGTCTCATCTCATTTACCAACCTTTGTAAGGTTTTTATTTCACTCAGAAACGTTGCATTAGTTTAGCTTCCTGTTTCTCAAGCCTGTTCATCAACTGTTTTCCCACTGATGGTTCTCGTCCTTGAATATCGTAGGTTGATGGTGGATAAGATGGAAAATATGGTTCAGTGAAATATGTTGGTTCATTATATGAAGTTCTCTGATAGTTTTGCTTGACGACAAGCCTCAGAAAACTGGACTGTTGCTCCCTGATTTGGGGTCTATCTTCACCTCGTAAAGCTCATAATGCTTCCATCGCCCAATAATGTTCCATTTCAACCACCTGAAAATAAAGAAAGAAATAAAAAAAATTATAGAAAAAAATAAAGAAAATTAGATACAAGTAAATTAGATAGCTTCAAAATTAATAACGCACAAAAAATAAGTCCCCGGCAACGGCCCCAAAAACTTGATCGGTGAAATCACACATGTACCGCAAGCACACGTATCGCTCAAGTAGTATAAAAATATTGATCCCACAATGACTTAATTTCTATTTTTCTTATTAATTATTGATAATATTTACTTACAGTTATCTAATTAGGACGAGAAGTGAATGATTGCTTGATTTGTTTAGTTGAATGTGGATTTGCTGAATAAATAAATAAATACATAAAGGAAAATACTAAGGAAATAAACAAAAGACACAAATATCTATGTTATGATTCCACACAATATTATTCTAATGATGAATTGATTCTCTTATATATGTGTAATAAATTAGTTTGATAACCTGTGGTGCCATCAGACATTGTGACATCATAGGAAGGTTGCATAATTAAATACTTGTGGTGCGATCAGACATTGTGACTATTGGATAATTTAGGAGAATTGACATTATAATATAGGAATAATTTAAATTAACATTCTTGAGCAGCTATAAGGGATTAGTGAGAGTGAAGTTAAAGGCCATAGTGTTCATTCACCAAAATCAACTTTACTTTCTACACTTGTTTTTAAAGTGGCTAGGATTAAATTTACTTTGGAATTTATTATTTATTAATTCCATTTGGGATCAATAATCTTGCTTGCATTGATCTTTAATATAATATATTTCTACATTTGCGAGCCTTAAAATAAATGGTATAATTTAGGTAACTATATGGAATAACAGTTACCACCCAAATTTACTAGTAAAGAGGAACTTACAGTGATAGTAAAAACCTAATCCAAAAACTTTGTTGACTCAACTACCTTCAGTGTAATAACCGAAGGTAACTCCTCAAGTCCTTAACAAGTAGCCTTCTCTAGAACTCTGAAGAATATGAAATCAATCAGCGAACTCACTCTTGTCGGAACTCTAACATCTAATCTTCATCTCAGAATTCTGAAGGTTAGGATTTGGTAAAGTTTTTTATTGATGGTTAATCAACCGTTAAAGAATATACTCATTTACTTTTCATAAGAATGAGTGGACTCCATATCTATAATACGTCTTCAGTCACACACCAAACCATGTCCCCAAAGTACGTAGCTATTGGTTAAGATTTATTCACCAACCTCATCTTTGTAAATCAAATGACATAGTCTGTTATGCAAGAGTACGTAGTTATACAGGCCAAATTTGGGCCAAGGGATACTCCAACACAAACCTCCAAAAATAGTTGGAGCAAATCTCTTCGACCTCTCAGCATCGTGATACCCAAGATCACCCCAGCAATCCTACTATTCCAACCAACCTCTTGGGAGCATTCAACGATGTGGCATGTGATAATCCACCAACAGACCATCGCCCTCAAAATTTCCCAAGGAGTCTACTACCAATTCCCCCAGTCTACCAGACACAGCAAGTTGCATCCACTATGAGAAGGGAAATGCTGGAGTTCAAAGAAACAATTATATTCAGTCTACCTGGAGGAGGCTACGATTAAGAAAGAGTAGAGTTGGAGCAATTTCTAATACTCCATTTTTGGAAACAATCACATCCATTGAGCTGCCTAGGAAGTTCAGTCCCCCGGACATGAAATTGTATGATGGATCAATAGATCTAGATGATCATGTAGTCCATTATAAATACAAAATGATGTCGACTGGCTTGGCTCCACACCAATGGGAGGCTAGAATGTACAGAGGATTCGGAGAAACTTGAGCTGGCCATGTCCTCACCTGGTTCATCAATCTTCCATACAGATCCATCGAGTCTTACCAATAGCTAGTAGACAATTTTGTGGAGCCTTTTGCAAGTTCATGTGGGCTCAAGAAGACCACTGATGACCTCAATGCCATTCAGCAATGGAAAGGGTTGTCCTTGCGAAGCTATGTGGCTCACTTCAATAAAGAGAGGATAATTATCCCAGATCTCCATCAGCCTACTGCAGTGGAAGCATTCAGAAACTTATTACTTTCAGAAAATGGACTTTACAAAAAGCTCACTAAATTTCAATGCTACTCGATGGATCAAGCCTTGGCTCGAGCCTAAATTGAAATCAGATGGGAAAAAGACAAAAGGAATAAGAATAAGGAAAGTTATTCTAGCCTACAGAATGAAAAGATACACAAATCACACAAAGTATTCACAAGAAACGCTCATTAATCATTAGATAGTAGGATCCATAAAAGGAGATAGCATCGCCCCCTTCACAAAGATTTCGACCGTCGACCTTTTCCTTACAAGGCCCAAGAAAGAACCCTTACAAATAGACCTACGCTCCCAGACTAAAATTTCACTGTTTCCCAGGAGAATTAATTTCAGTCTTTAGAAAGATATGGAATGAGGTAATGTGGCCCCTACGCTCCAGGGAAAGTCCCGTAAAAAAGGACACCAGTAAGTGGTGTGAGTTCCATCGAGACTACGGCCATACGACGGCTGATTGTGTGGCGTTAAGATTGGAAGTCCATGAGTTATTGAACAAAGGATTTCTGATAGACTTACTCACGGAGAAGGGAAAAACAATATTAGCCCGAAGAGATGAAAGGGATGGATAATGAGATGAGCCACCTCCACCACCACCAATTAACAACACGGTAAACTTCATTTCAGAAGGATAAGAAGTCAGTGGTATCTCATATTCGGCTACCAATTGACACTCAAGAGTTGCTGCAATAGACATTCTTCATTCTACAATGTCAGTTTAAGGGATGTTCACCAACCCAACCATAGAATTCACAGACACAGCAGCTTCAGTCACATGAATCCACACTATAATTCTTTGGTGATATCCTTACAAGTCGTGAATTTCATGATCAAACGAGTGTTAGTCGACACAGGGTCCTCAGCTAACATCATCTTTGCCACAGCCTCACAGACATGGGAGCTAAGCTAGAAAAGATAAATAGACGGTCGACGGTGCTGAATAAAAATTCACCATGGGGGAAGTGTCTCTCTCAGTCTACTCATGAAGAATCAATAAGATAACCACGTTCTTGATCTTAGACTATCCCTCAGCCTACACCTTATTGTTAGAAGGCCTTAGATTCATGAAATGAGGGCAGTATCATCCATTTACCACAAAGTTCTGAAGTTCCCTACCAAATGAGGAATTCAAGAAATAAAATAAGACAGATCCGCTTCCAGAAGTTGCTATCAAACGACCATAAAAGTAAAACCTCAATCTACATTGCAATTACATAAAAAGATCTCATGCTACATAGCCAACACTACCGAGCTTGGAGGAGCTCGACGATGTCCAAATTCACCCACAACATACAGATCATAAAGTTCATAATGGAGCTAATTTAGATCTCAAACTACGAGCAGACTTGATTGATTTTTTGAAGGAGCGACACGACCGATTCGCGTGGTCTCACAACGACGTGATTGGCATCGATCCTGAGTTGATTACCTATGAACTCCATGTGGACCTGGACTACCCTCCTGTCAGACAAAAGAGAAGAAAGTTCGCTCCAGAGAGAAATCAAATCATTGATGAGGAAGTTCAAAAATTATTACAAAAAAGAGCTATCAATGAAGTTCAATTCCCAGATTGGCTTGCCAACATTGTGGTAGTTCAAATGAAAATTGGGAAGTGGCGAGTCGGCATTGACTTCACATATTTGAACAAAGCTTATCCAAAAGATTTATTCCCTCTACCTTATATTGATTCAATGGTTGATGCTATAGCTGGGCATGAGCTGTTAAGTTTCATGGATGCTTATTCAGGCTACAACCAAATCCTCATGCATCGGATGACAAAAAAAAGACTACATTTATCACCAATGGAGGTATTTATTGTTACAAGGTGATGCCATTCCGCCTAAAAAATGTTCGAGCTACCTACCAACATCTAGTCAACAATATGTTCTCCCAACAAATTGGGAAAACCATGGAAGTATACATAGATGACATATTGGTGAAGTCTTCAAAGGCTGAACAAGCTATGGGTCACCTAGAGGAAGCCTTTAACATTATGAAAAAGTACGGGGTGAGTTAAACCCCACAAAATGCGCCTTCGGTGTCGCTTCAGGAAAATTCTTAGGCTACATGGTCACTCGACGAGGTATATAAGCAAATCCGGACAATATCAAGTCCATACTTGATATCCCCTCTCCCACCAGCCTAAAAGATGTCATGCAACTGGCATGGAGGATTGCGGCTCTAAACAGGTTAATCTCCAAGTCTATAGATAAACAAAATTTGTTCTTCTAAGCCCTTAAGAAAGCAAAGAAGTTCGAATGGACCCTAGCTTGTGAGGAAGCTTTGAAAGAACTCAAATGGTATATGACTTCCCCACTTCTACTGTCGAAACTACTTGACTGTGAAATGAGTTTTTGAACAAGCAGTTAGCGTTGTCCTGATTAAAGAAGAAGAAGGGACACAACTCCCATTCTACTATGTGAGTAAAGCATTATTGGGTGCAGAGTCACGCTACACCGAAACGGAGAAATTGGTATTGGCTTTAATAATGGCTTATCGAAAGCTACACCCCTATTTTCAAGGGCACTCAATGACAGTTTATACTTTATATCCTCTGAGAAGCATTCTCTATAAATCAGAATTGTCTGGGAGACTGACGAAATGGGTTGTGGAGCTTGGAGAACATGACATCACTTACCAACCCCGAACTGCCATCAAGTCTCAAGCCTTAGAAGATTTTATAGCCGACTTCAGTCCCAGCCTACAAGTTATAGCTGAATCAGAAGTCCATTGTATCCATTCGACTACTTATTAGAAGCTTGCAGTCGACGAATCCAGTTATAAGAGAGGTTGCGGTTTGGGAATGGTAATCATTACTCCTGAATGTGACATACTACAACAAGCAATTAAGTGTGGTTTCAAAGTCACCAACAATGAGGCAGAGTATGAGGCATTAACAGTTGGTCTAACTTTGGCCAAAGAACTTGGAGCCAAAAAGATATAATTAAAATCCGATTCTCAATTGATCTTCAACCAATTCCAATGGTCGTATCAGGCACGAGACCCACAAATGGCATCGTACTTGCAAAAGGTGAAAGATATCCAGTCGACATTTGAAGAACTCACAATAACCCAAGTTCCAAGAAATGAAAATTCTCAAGCAGACGCATTGGCCACTCTTGGTTCGATTATACAAGGGGACAAACCTCAATCTTTTCCAATAGTATACTTACAGTGACCAACTATTTGGAAGGAAGAAAAAAAGAGGTCATCTAAATTCTCCAGTCGACACATGGATGACACCCATTGTAAGTTATTTGCAAGATGACACGCTTCTAGAAGACAAAAGTGAAGCCAAGAGAATCCAAAGACAAGCTGTCAGGTTCACCATTTATGATGGAAAAATACTGAAAATATATTTCTCCGGACCCTACCATAAGTGCCTCACCCATGAAGAAGCATAACATGTTTTGGCGAAACTACAAGAAGGAGAATATGGGAACCATTTAGGAGGGAGAAGCTTGCCATCTTGAGCCCACTTGACAGGTTACTATTGGCCTACCATGAGAGCTGACTTTGCAGACTACATAAGAAAATATGAGAAATGTCAAAGATTCACCCCAGTCTCACACCTACCATCAGAGAAAATCAATCATATTCTTTCTCGTTGGCCATTCATGAAGTGGGGGATGGATATCATTCGGAAACTTCCAACTGCCCCAGGACAACGAGTCTAAATGTTGGCACTTACAAACTATTACTCTAAGTGGATTAAAGCAGAATGTTTTGCCAGGATACGAGATAAAGAAGTACAAACTTTCTTCTGAAATATATCATTTGTCGATTTGGGATACCCAGAGAGATTGTGACTGATAGCAATTCACAATTTATCAGCCATTATTTCTGAGATTTCTGCAAAAATTGGGGAATCAAGTTGAGCTTCTCGACCCCACACTCCCCACAAGCTGATGGTCAAGTCAAGTCATCCAACCAAACAATAATGAACATATTGAAGAAAATATTGGAGAAAGAAAAAAGGACTTGGGCAGAAGAACTCCCAGGAGTCTTTTGGTCCTACAAAACAACGATCTGATCAGCAACTGGAGAAACCACATTCTCCCTAGCATTTGGAACAGAAGAAGTAATTCCAACAGAGGAAAGCATCTCATCCCCACGTTACCAATTGCTTGATGAAGATTCAAATCGACAACTTATGAGTCATAGTCTAGATACTATTGATGAATTAAGAGAACAGGCTTTCATACGACTTGTAGCCCATCAGCAGAGAATGGCCAAGTACTTTAACAAAAATGTTAGGAGTAGAACCATTAAAGAATGAGATTGGGTCTTGCGTAAAGTTTTCCAAAACAACAAGGAAGTTGAGGATGGTAAACTTGGACCGAACTGGGAAGGTCCATACGTCATTACAAATGTCATTCGGTAAGGAGCTTACAAATTGCAAACCGCGGATGAAGCAGCCCTCCATAATAGTTGGAATGCAATTTATCTCAAATGATTCTATTGGTAATATGTGCATGCTTAATTATGCTTTGATTAAGATATGAAGGATATGTTATTTATAAATTCTAAAAGGGATTCGATGAGTAAAATGCATTCAAGAAATGATTAAATTCAAGTTTTTTTCCATTCGACAATCATAGTTTAGTACAAAATGGAAAGATAAAGTAAAACTTATAAACAAATTACAAATTTAAAGCTTCCAGAGTCTCGGTTGGTTGGTCTTCAGCAACAACATTGACACCAGTGGGAACATCTTGATCTTGAGAAGTGGAGTCGACTCCCAGTGGATCAACGTCTTCACCTTCCTTTTTCTAACCTTCAGCTATCACCATCCCAACTTCAGCTATTGCAGCTTCCTTATCCCCAACATCCTTCGATTGAACATTTTCTCCTTTTCTCTTATTCTCCACCTTCACTCGAAATAGAAGGCCCATCCACTAGCCTATCACTCACTCAGATCCATTTTTCAGGCTTCCATAAGATGGGTTTCCCATCAAGGTATTCCTTCATCAAATTGCTTGTCTCTTTCATCATGGATTCTAGGGCAATCACCTCGCATTGCTCGAGTACATGCTCATTCTCTTTCGTCACATTATCAAAGCCTTGCTTGTAGGCTTCAAGTATGGCTTCAGATACTTCACTTTCCACTTTAAGTATCTCATTAGTCTCTTTTAATTCTTTCTACATCCCATTTCCCTTCCTCTTAGAATCATTAAATCCAGACTTCAACTCAGTTGCTTCCTTCCTTATTACAGTAATGGATTTCTCCAATCCCTTATCCTTTTTTGAATCAACTCAACATACTACTGCATGAACAAGCTGCATTCCATTGTCTGAAAAACTCTAAGTTAGCTCTCATTCGACCAAAAATAAAAGAAATATTAAAAAAATAGTTCTTAAGTATACATACTTGATAACTCAAGGCTGCTGCTTTCTTCATTACCTTAATTGGGCCTATCTCTGTCAGCCTATTTTCATATTCTTCTAGGAGAAGCCCTTTGATAAATTTGCTAAAGCTGGAAGGATCTGAGATCGTTGTCGACCCGTGGTGAATCCTTAAAATAACATTCTCCAGCAATAACTTTCCTTTTCTTCCCAATCACAGTCATCTCAGCCGACTGTCTTTTTGCAACTTGAGCCTCATCCGAAATGAATTCTTTTTATTTGGGATCCTCGACCTTTTCAACTTCAGGTTCCTTCCCCTTGGCTCTCATCCGACTCTTTATTTCGTCGATTGAGGATACTTTCAATGGCTATGACATTATATCTTATGCGCATAAAAGTTCTTAAGAAGTTAAAGGCTTTAAAAATGTTGTCTCTGTGTCTCGACTCGACCAATTAGTGTTGATCACGGCCAAAACATGTTTACAAATGGCCAAATGTGTACCTTATGGGTCGTAGATTTCCTTCCACAATAGAGTCGACCTCAATCTTTTTCCACCAAGACGACTCTCTTGTCTCTATCTTCAGCGGGTAAAGCTATGATGGCTTTAGTGTTGGAAACGGTACGACTTGTTGTCTCAAACGACCTATTTCGATGATGACCTGCAAGAACGATAAGTTAGTAGTCCCATTCACCAAGGTTTTTGAAAAAAATGCATGTTAGACATTTAATACTCATTCAACAGACTCCAGAATTTCGGGATTTGACCTGCTCCAGCTGACCCAAAGACACCCACACCCCTCATGAAGAAATAATTGGATTTCCGGTTCCACCTATCATTTATTGGAAGTCCAATTACTATGTGTTCTTTATTTTGGCGGAGATACAAAGTATATCTCCCATTTTCTGTCAGATGCTCCTTCAAATAGTATATGAATAGTAAGTCCTTTACTTCAAACAACACTCCTTGTTCAAAAGCCATACACTCAATCGACAGTAAGATTCTCCAAGTATTTGGCATCAATTGAGAAGAAGATATATGATAATGGTTCAAGACCTCCCAGACTAACCTTGGTACGGGAAATCTAAATCCATCGGCAAATGTCATTTATAAAACCCAATCCACCCTGGGACTTTATAATCTATCCTTTCAGTCGACACATGTAACTTTACTTCTTTTGAATTTGGAAACCTATACATGCATCTGATTTCCCTTAGTAATTTCTCAGTCACTCGACTGACATGATTTTTTGTCAGCAAGTTTGTTGGTTCATTAGTACTGGAAGTTCCACTCGACTCTCCTACTATTGGTAATATCCTAAGTGATGTCACGTCAGTGGGACCCCATGAGGTAGCCCTGCTATCGTTATAAGTCCAACCTTAATAAGGTCATCATATGACCAGTCTTTATATGTCTCTACACCACTAGACTCACTCTGAGATGGTTCAATGTATCTGTCTATTTGCGCACCTAAGCTACCTAGAGATTATTCATTCGACATTCTCAAAATGACAAGAATACAAACACAAAATTTCCTAAAATGACTATTCCGTAAAGATCAAGCTACAGAAACTCCTCAAACATAATTTCAAAAGTTACATCATGATTCAAAAGATCAGAGAACCTATTTTAACCAAAAACAGCTTGAATCTACGCTATTAACAATTAAAGATAATGAAGAACACGAGAAGAGTTTTGAAGAATACTTGGAAGGCTGGAGACTTCTCCCAACTTATTAAATAAAGGAAGTTTTTGCGAATGAAGCAAAAGAACACACAAAATTCACTTTTAAACCATCCTTTTTGGCACTTCGAATTCCCACCTAAAATGCCTCGTAATTCACACAAAGGCTGCATTAATGTTTGAAGAAGGTCCTGGAAACGATCAAAGGCCTATTATAAGTCTAAGTATATTTGTTAGTGTCAACTGGATGAACTCATTGTTCGTTAAAATTTCAATATCAACATTTTACAATTGCCCAGTACAAGAAGGCACAAGAGAAGGTGCCACTCGACACAATATCATAAGATGGCTTGGGACATGAAGTGATTCCACTCGACACTACACAAATGAAGACTTGGCACAAGATAAGGTGTCATTCGACACGACATCAAATGAAGACTTGAAACAAAATAGGTGCCACTCGGCACGACATCATAGGATGTCTTATGACATGAAGTGATTCCACTCAACACTACACAAATTAAGACTTGGCACAAGGGAAGATGACATTCAATATGATATCGAATGAAGACTTGGTACAAGAAAGGGTGCCACTCGGCATGACATCATAGGACATTTTGGGAAATGAGGTGATTCCACTTCGACACTACACAAATGAAGATTTGGTATAAGACATATTTCACATACAACATGACACGAGTGATTTCTTAAAATTAGACAAAGTGGCCATGCGACATTGCACATCTGAGGTTTGGCACATAGTTCAAATCTCAATCGACACTGAAAAAAGGTAGTTGTCGAATGGGATCTCTCATTTGATTCCAAACCAATTTCATTAATTATTATCAAAGTGTCTCATTTGACCTTTGTAGGATAAAACCCCAGACGACATTGAAGACTCCATTGGTCCCCTTACAAGTCATATGGAGTATACCTTAGACTTTCATCTGGTTCAGTCGACTGGGAACATTCACAATCGCTTATGTCGAGTCAAGTTGAAGACCTGGACAACACTCAGTCTAGATGACATTGAAGACTCCATTGGTACCCTGACCAGTCGTATGGAGTATACCCTGGACCTTAATCTGGTACGGTCGACTATGAACATTCCCCATGACTCATGTCGAGTCAAGTTGAAAACCTGGACTACACTCAGTCCAAACGACATTGAAGACTCTATTGGTCCTCTAACCATTCATATGGAGTATACCCTGGACCTTCATATAGTTCAGTCATTGGGAACATTCCCCATGGCTCATGTCGAGTCATGTTGAAGACCTGGACTACACTGAGTCCAGAAGACATTGAAGACTTCATTGGAACTCTGACCAGTCATATGGAGTATACCCTAGACCTTAATCTGGTTCAGTCGACTGGGGACATACCCCACGGTTCATGTCGAGTCAAATTTAAGACCTAGACTACACTCAGTACAGACGACATTGAAGACTCCATTGGTCCATTAACTAGTCGAATGGAGTATACATTGGACCTTCATCTGGTTCAGTTGACTGGGGATATTCCCCATGGCTCATGTCGAGTCAAGTTGAAGACTTGGACTACACTCAGTCTAAACGACATTGAAGACACCATTAGTCCATTGACCAGTCATATGTATGTTGGATAATTATGACCCATAGCGTCACTATTTGTACAGATCACGGTGTTGTTGTACAAATTAACTATGTGACAAAGGAGAATGCTCTCTTATCATTTGTGATTAGATCACCAAGATATATAAATGATATGAGGTCCTTATGATTTGTTCCTGGATTAAGAATGATATGAGACAGTATCAATCCACGAAAGATAAATCATTAAATATCCCTAGTCAGAGTATTATCGAGATTTGACATCGATAATGCGTAAAAGACTAGTATTACACTTGTGCGCGTTGTGAGGGCATAACGGCATAGTTCTTATATATTTGGGTATAGGATACTCATGCAAGTGTAATAGGAGGTTGTGTTTTACCAGTGGTACGGGAAATAGCTTCACTATGGATAGACCCCCTCAGAATTCCATTGGTAGTATGACTATGTGTCTATGGAAGTCCGAAATCAGGGTAGGTGTATTTGGTCTTAACCTGAGACTTGCACCGCTAATACTTACGACAATCAATATACTTTGGTTTTGGTTGTCCAGGGCTTTAACCGGTTTCTGTGTACACCTCTTCTGGGTATATCGAGAATCGTAGTGTGTTGGGTGTGATGTCAAGACGAAAGTGTCACTCCAGTCATATAGAGATGATGGTCACGTAGGATACGGTACTGGTTCTCTTATGTACTGCAGTCATCGGGATAAAATGACAAGGTCATGTTTATCCGATTATAGAGACTAGTTACCAGACATCTGATATGTGCTTCGTACGGGGCAGACACAATTCCAGCCTCAGGCCTAGCACGTGATCATCTAATACTGGATCGACAAACACAATACCACGTATACTACGCCTGATATAGATCCTTTTTTCCTGTAAGGATATTTCTGGAGAATTGGGTTGGCATGGCGCTTTGCTAGAAGCCAACCTTGTCTTGTAAATCGGTATAAACGTAGTACTAGGTACTTACGTGTTCGAATAGTCCGACGATCGAATTTACTGCCAACATATCCGGGGATCTCATGGGTCGCTTCCCGAATATTCACCGATGATGTATGACTCGCACTTTTATTAATCTGGGATTAATTAGAAGAGAGAGAAAATTAATCTGGGATTAATTGCGGAGATATTTTATCTGGGATAAAATATCATTTAAAGAGAGATAACGATTAATTTGGAATTAATCGATTAAATTAATATATTCGATATATTAAACGAAATTAGATTTCGACGCGGAATTGAAATTAGATTTTAATTCGGGCGAACGAATTAATTTAGAATTAATTCGTTAGCGACATGAATAGTGATTTCGTTAGACATAATCATTTAATTGCGTCGCAACGGAAAATTCGTTAATTTGGAATTAGCGAACCTGAGCCCGGGATTGTTTGCGATCGCATTCGCATTTCGAATTTGAGTGCGGCGCGCAAGTCAAATCAAGCGTCAAATCGCTAGTCGCATCAAGCGTCGAATCATTAGTCACTTTCAGTGATGTGACAACTTGTCACATTGATTGATTGATTGATGTGGATTGATGGTGGTAGTTGGCAAGCATTTATTGGCTTGACTTTTGTATTTGGTAAATCAATTTATTTGATTTTTTGAAAATAGAAAATTGTGTATTAGATACACAAAATTGAATTTCCAAAACACTTCCAACTTCTTTTTTTTATGGTTTGGAGCCATTTCTTTCTTCTCTCTCACACGCTCATTTGGGCATTTTCTTGTTCTGTTATCTGGGCAAAACCGAGCAGTGAAGGGAAGCAAAAAATCAAGATTTTATGGCAAAATCAAGAGTGCTAGCACACTACGAAGTCATGCGAATGTGATAGGAAAGTCCACCCATGAGCATGGAAGTTCAACACAAGCTTGGAGCTTGCTTGGAGGACCTCATTTGGCCGAAAATGGAGGACCATTTCACAGCTCACTACCGAGCATGAAGGGAGGCAGAAAATAATTTTTTTTTGTCCAATGCGTCGTTCAACCGATCGATGTGAGTATTCCGCAACTCCCTCGTTGTATTCACACTTGTTTCATGCTTGTTTAATGATCTTGGGATGCTTAGAAAATTCCAACAATGGTTCAGAGCAAGGTTGAGCATGAAAATAATTTTAGGGCTTAAAATTTGGGTAAAATGTTTTTGAGCATGATTTGAATAAATTGGATGTTTGAGTATGCTTAATACATGTTTAATTGAGGATTGATTGGATCAATTTGATTAAAAATTATTTGGAACAAATTTCCCCAATTTATCTTGCTTGGCCGAGAGGTGTAGTGCCCTAATAAGTCTTCGATTTTTTGATTTTTGATCATTGGATGACTTGAATCAATCGGGAATGTTGATTTAATATTGATTGTGTATTCAATTGGATTGAAATCGAAATCGATTTAAAATCCCCTACAAAAGCCGAGACTAGTGAAGCATGAATGGGTTTGATTTTTTGATCAAAATGTGTTAGACACTAATTGATGTAATTGAGCATGATTAATTAGGCTAATTGGTGTTTTGGAAATGTTAATTGGGTAATTAATTGTGTTATACACTTTGTGTAATTAAATTGGGAATTTGGAATTGGTAATTTAATTAAATGGGCTTATTTTTGGAAATTGGGCTTGAATGTTGTTATTGGGCTTATTGGGCTTGGTTGTACTAAGTTGGGTTTAGGCAAAATTGGTTGGATCCAAATAGGCCCAAAACCGCTTCCATAAAGCCCAAATGCGACTAATGGACCTTTAAAAATTTAATTGGGCCTAATGGGCCTAAATTGATTTCTGGGCTTATGGGGTAATTCCTTGATTGGGCTTTGGTTATTGGGTTTGACCCGAGTTGACCAAAAGTCCACGCCTTAAGAAATTAATTAAAAGCCCATTGGACTTTAATTAAATCGACGTTGGACGTTAATCGGGCTTTGAGACCCGTAACGATTAAATTTGGAATTTAAGTCGTAAAAGTTCATTAATAAAGTGTAATATTTAATTTGGAATTAAATATTGAATTAGTATTAAATACAAATTGAATTGGATTTAATTATGTAGTTTAATTTAATTCGAGAATTCGTACTTTGAGTACTTATTCGCAAAACGAGTTTGACTCGCGCAAAATCAAATCATTGTTTGAACATTGGATGGTCATTAATTATCAGATTAATTAATTTGATTAGATTGATTGATAACATGCTTGTGTGAATACATGGTTGCGATACATGAATAATGTATATCGGATGGACATTAGATGGGTGGGGCAATTTTAGAAATTGTTGTAATAAATTTAGAATTTAATAATTGGATCTGCGTGTCCAGCCTTATTACCTCATTACTCTTTGTATTCTCTTCTCACCTATTCCCCTAAATGTAAATGAGGTTTCTTTAGAAGTGTAGTGTAACGGGTAGAAGCAAATACTTGTGCTAGCGGGAGAGAGGAAATGGAGAGATTTGATCTAGGATCAATGTGTTAAGTATCCATCCGCATATCATTATTATTTTATTTATATGCGCTTTATTATATATTTAGAATGCATGTTTAAGGGTGTATGATGATGAGATATTAACAAAGATAATAAATTGGTTGCCAATTTGCACGCGAAAAACCCTCGCAAAATATTAAGCGTTTTTCCTTCCATTGAGTGATTCTTACTCAAGATCCGAGACTGGCATTGGCTTGTTGGCCAAAGTCAAGGCCTTTGTCCGTCGAGGATGTGTTTGCATCACGAAAGCTTTGTTCCATATCAGTGTCTTATCCAAGTTGTGGTTTGGTTGCCAAAGTCAAGACCACTTCTTGTCCATCGACATTGATTACGAAGCTTTCCATGGTCAATGGGTTCCGCTTAACTGGATCACTAAGTTTGTTGTGCCAAAGCCAAGGCTTAGTTTATTCAGAGGAAAAAGGTTAGGCAATATATTGGATATATTGGCAAATATAAGATATATGTTTCGGACTTGGATGTCCCCCTACTTGATCTAGGAATTGGATCGGATCCAATTGATCTTAGAGATCTACCTAGTTGATTATCATACAATTTGTTGGCCAAAGTCAAGATTGTGTGACATTTAACGGGATCCTAGCCCACTAGGAAAGACGGTTTCCCGAGTACTCGACAGATGGTTAGAGGCTCACCGAAAAATAGTGGGAGGTAAGAATTAAATTTGCAATATTCGTTTAATTACTTGCCATACACGCTCAATCATAAATATCATTCGTCAAATCAATTAAATGTTAGTTGGACTAATATTTAAAAGTTGTTTTAATTAACAGTTGGACTGTATTCAAACAAAAAAAAGTATAGTTGATTAATATAGATGGACTTTAATAATCATTATATTTAAAAGTACCGAAATCGTTGATTAAATAGTTGGACTATTAAAATCAAGATAAAATTGAAACATTGACATTTAAAACATAATCCTAGGGAAAATGTATTTAAATGGTTTAATTTTCAAATTGGGAATAAAATTTCAGGATAGTCCTGGGAATCTAATAAGTTACTTTATTTGATAAAATAACATATTAGGCCTAAGCCCGGAGTTAAGCAAATAGTATAGCATGATCTTTGGAAGATTCATCTAATGATAACTTTAATGCTTAATCCATTAAGCTTGTCAAATAGACTCATTTATTTCTTTATCAGAACTAAGGATTAGATCCTTAAAGTATGATAATAAAATTGAAGGATCTTCATAAATCTATACTTAGATTTTAGAAGTATTAAATTGCAATAAATAATCCTTCAGCATTGTCATTTATCACCATACGGCGGACACTTCAGCGAAGATAAAACTGTAGAAAAAGTCCTATAATTAGGTTTGTTCTGGCCCACTCTGTTTAATGATGTTTATTTATTTGCACTTTAATGTGACATGTGCCAGAGAACGAGAAATATTTCAAGGAGAAATGAAGGACCTCTGCAAAACATTCTGGAAGTGGAGATATTTGATGTATGGGGGATTGATTTTATGGGACCCATCATTCAGAAACCTGTACATTCTGGTTGCAATAGACTACGTCTCTAAATGGGTTGAAGAAATAGCATTGCTATCAAATGATCAAAAGTGGTGATAAAATTCCTTAAAATGAATATTTTTACTCGCTTCAGAACACCTCGGGTAATTATCAGTGATGGTGGCACACACTTCTGCAATAGATACTTCGATGCACTCCTATCCAAATACGGAGTTACTCATAAAGTTGCCAATGCCTACCATCCGCAGTCAAATGGACAGGTTAAAGTTTCAAACATGGAGACCAAAATAATCTTGGAGAGAGCCGTTGGATCAATAAGGAGGGATTGGTCTACAAAATTGGATGACACTTTATGGGCCTACCGGACAGCTTACAAAACACTTATTGGTATGTCCCCATATCGAATGGTGTTTGGGAAAGCATGCCATCTGCCAGTGGATCTTGAACACAAAGCGTACTGGGCACTGAAGAAGTTAAATTTTGATCTACAAGCATCATGAGAGAAAAGGCTCCACCAACTCAATGAATTGGAGGAATTTCACCTACAAGCTTATGAATATGCCAAACTGTACAAAGAAAAGGCAAAGAAATGGCATGATAAAAAAAATAGTGCGCAGACAACTGGGACTAGGGCAGTATGTGTTGTTATATAATTCACGGTTGAAACTTTTCCCTGGAAAGCTAAAATCAAGGTGGTCTGGTTCATTTGTGATTACTCAGGCTTTACCATACGGAGCTGTTGAGTTACTTGATCCCAACACCAATGAAACATTTAGGGTAAACAGCCAGTGTCCCAAACACTACTAGGGAGAATCATTTGAGGGACAAAAAGAAAGTGTCACACTTTTAGATCCAGCCTAAAGTTCGGGCAGTCATATCTAGCTGACGAAGTTAAACTTAGCGCTAGCAGGGAGGAAACCCATGTAATTTGTGTATACATTGAGATTTGGTGAGTTTTATTTTTATGTGTTTAATTTTTGTAGGTTAAGTCACAAAAATGATGAAAGACATTCTCGCGAATCTTCACAAGCAATTTCCTTCTCTCCCTCAAAACTCTCTGATGAAAGTCTACAAAGCTCGCATGGAACGAATGAGACTTCTAATGATTAAAGGTATTCCTAATGACATTCGTTGGATTATTGAAGCACGGGTTTGATTGGCCGGTGAGTCTTCTGACTCTTTTATTTCATATCTGTCTGGTTTAAGAAGAAACACATATGTGTAGGACACATAAATCGATGACGCTGTTCCAGGCTCGCGGCCTGGTTGGGAGTACGGAGTAGCCCGCGGGTGACTAAACCGGAGAACTAAAAATAGAGTCGCCACCTGGTGTGAACCGGGAAAATTATTTAAGGCCGCAGTCACCCCTCGCAATGGAAGACCTCAAACCGTTGGGTTCGGAATGGTCCCTTACTTATGCCACTTGTAATGAAAGAATTTGTGCAATAATCTAACCAAGTCTACGCAACATATATTCCCAAGAGTATCATACTCCTAAGTTTGCATACAACCTACACCTAAGTTCGCATGCATAGAAGTAAATTGACAAAACGGCAAGCACACAATTCATAAACACATTAAATAGATAAATGCGGAAATATAAATAGATGATAATTTCCTAAGCGTAAGTAATGATATGATATGATTAATCATATAGTGCAAAAGAAATGATCAAAAAAGCAAACATGCATGAAATATGACGAAAAGAAGTCTGTGCACTGTATGTGCGTTCGTGTAGCGTTTGAAAAAGTGTTCGAATGGTAAACAGAAGGTTCGCGTTCGTATAGCATTCGGAAACTCGTTCGAACGTGGTAAGACGTGATACATGATAAAAAAAAATAGATGCGTGTTCGATTAGCGTTCGTAAACACGTTTGAACATAATGAGGTAGAATGCATACGTTCGTGTAGCGTTCGTAAACGCATTCGAACGGAATGAGGCAGAATGTATATGTTCATGTAGCGTTTGGAAACACGTTCGAACGAGATTGCCAAAATGGAATCTGAAATGACACAAACACATACATGGATAAACAAATACATGATGTAGGACCTCGTATGCCCGATTGAACATATTTCACATTCAATCAAGTGTACTTCGTCCGGTGCTGCAAAACATCATGGTAAAGGTAGCCTTTAGGCATTTCCCCCTAATGAAGGACCTTTAACCCACCTTAGTTAGCCCATACACATTACATTAAAATGTATGAATAAAAAAATAAATGATATGGGACCTTGTATGCCCGATTAAACACATTTCCCATTCAATCGAGTATACTTCGTCCGGCACGGCAAAACGTCGTGGTAAAGGTAGCATTTAGGCTTTTCATCCCTCAAGGTGGAGGACCTTTAATCCAACTTGATTTTCCCATGCGCATTACACTAGGATGCATGATTTAACTAGTAGATGGCATACAAAAAGCAAATAATGGAATAATAAAAGGCGAGGCGAAATGTCATGGTAAAGGTTCACATTGAGGTGTGGCGGTGGAGGGTGTGGGAGTGGTTTAGCTTCTAAGGGTTTTAGAAGTCCTTGTCCCTTCAACTTCTCAAGCACATTAGATAACGGCTTCCCCAGGTTAGAGAAATGCCGGTTCCTGATGGCATCAACCTCGGAAGTAGCGGGCTTGGTCTCAGAATGCCCCCCAAAAGTCCTTCTATTCTGGCCATAGAACTTTTTGTTCTCAACTTCTTCCTCCTCAATATCCATAACAGTCTCCCTCAACTGTCGACAATCAGCAATCATCGAAGTCATCCTCCTCAGCTTACCATAAATAGAGGGCTTGGTGCCCTTGATGATCATTTTGATCTGGTCCTTCTCCGAAGGCCGAGTCTGCATCTTCAGAAGCTGGCTCCTCCAGCGATCTACATACTCTTTGAAACTTTCCTCCGGTTTCTGCTTGGTATTCTCCAAGTCACGAAGCGACAAGTCGATCTCCAAATCTGTGACATACTGTTTTAGAAAGACGTATGCTAATACCCTCCAATCATCCTTGACCTTTCTCTCCAGGCCATGATACCACACTACGGGTGCCCCTTCAAGCGACATCCCGAACATCTTCTGGACCTGACGCTTCGACAGACCCACTAAACTCATCACTGAAACATACTGTCAGAGATGGACCCTCGGATCCCCGTTCCCATTGAACTTGGCTATGTCATGCATCCTGAACTGAGCTGGCAGCTGTTCCTCAAAAGTCATTGCCTCATAGTCTAGTAAGTCTTCATGTTTACCCTTCATCTTGCAGGTAACCGACTCTACCTGATCCCGGAGCTTTTGGAATTCGGCTTGGGACCCAGTTATTCTTCCTGCGGCATATTCCGCCATGTCATCATCAAAAACAATGATGTCATTATTCAGCCTGTTCAGAGGGTCATCACGCCTCTCATTCTCAGAGCTACCCCCAGCATGGGGCGCGGTCATATTAGCCATAGCAGTGCTCAAAGCTTGCAGTTGTTCGGTAACCTTAGAGAGACTGTTTTCCAACTGATCTATACGAGATACCTCATTCTCTAATTCACTCATGTTTGCTAGCGGCCTTTTGACGAGTCTTCCCTTTTTCCTAACCCAACGAGAATCTATGGTGTCTTTTAAAATTCTCAATCAGCATGTATGCGTGCAATGCATGGAATATATAAGTCGGCCTCTTGTCATTTTAAAGCTCCAATCACATTATTGCAAGGTGCAAACTTGTCCCAGTTGAAAAGGCCCAACAGGTTTACACTTTTGCGATAACATGGCTAAACAACTTCAAATGATAAGGGGCCCAAACACAGGATGGTCCATCGGCATTTTAGAAACTTTTAGCCCAATTGTCATAAGATACGAACTCATCCCAGTTTAAATGGCCCAACAAGTTCGCCTTTCTGACAATAAGTCTAACTAAGTCCAAATGATGATGGTCCTAAGCATAAGCATAAAGAAAAAATTTCTACAGAGTGGCCCATCGACATTTTAGAAACTTTTAGCCCAATTGTCATAAGATACGAACTCATCCCGGTTTAAATGGCCAAACAAGTTTGCATTTCTGACAAGAAGTCCAACTGAATCCAAATGATGATGGTCCCTAAACAAAAGCACAAGGAAATAGTTTTTATTGGTCATAGAACTATGGTCTACGTGTGGGTTTGCGGGAGTGTAGACAAAGGCTCTCGTTGGCGAAGGATTGCCCGCAACTATTTCTCCACACTCAAGGGTTCAAGCGACCAAGTGAGCGCACCTTTTTTATACCTTACGGTACGTATCAATGAGTTATGATACGTGACTGACTGTCCAATGGATTTCCTATTGAAGATTCCCCATAGGGAGGGTGGAGCGAACTCTCTTAAATACCCAAGCCTCTTAGGCTCTTATCACCTTGATGACAAGAATAAACAACAAGTCCTCCAAATTAGTCCATCACAGTAAGCTTCGAGTAATGATTATCTAGGTGCCTTTGCAGCTTTTCCTTATAGAAATGTAGTGAATGAAGAAAGACACCAAACCATTACTTAGCTCTAATAATGCCTTTGATTAAACCCCTTCAACCCACGATAGACACAGAAATCAACGACGCTGTTCCAGGCTCGCGGCCTGGTTGGGAGTACGGAGTAGCCCGCCGGGGACTAAATCGGAGAACTAAAAATGGTGTCGCCACCCGATGTGAACTAGGAAAATGATTTAAGGCTGCACTCACCCCTCACAAGGGAATACCTAAAACCGTTGGGTTCGGAATGGTGCCTTACTTATGCCACTTGTAATGAAAGAATTTGTGCAATAATCTAACCAATTCTACGCAACATATATTCCCAAGAGTATCATACTCCTAAGTTTGCATACAACCTACACCTAAGTTCGCATGCATAGAAGTAAATTGACATAACGACAAGCACACAATTCATAAACACATTAAATAGATAAATGCGGAAATATAGATAAATGATAATTTCCTAAGCGTAAGTAATGAAATGACATGATTAATCATATAGTGCAAAAGAAATGATCAAAGAAGAAAACATGCATGAAATGTGACGAAAAGAAGTTTGTACATTGTATATGCGTTCGTGTAGCGTTTGAAAATGCGTTCGAACGGTAAACAGAAGGTTCTCGTTCGTATAGCGTTTAGAAACACGTTCGAATGAGGTAATACCTGATACATGATAAAACAAAATAGATGCGCGTTCGATTAGCGTTCGTAAACGTGTTTGAACAGAATGAGGCAGAATGCATACGTTCGTGTAGCGTTCGTAAACGTGTTCGAACGGAATGAGGAAGAATGCATATGTTCGTGTAGCATTTGGAAACGCGTTCGAACGAGATTGCCAGAATGGCATCTGAAATGACTCAAACATATACATGGATAAACAAATACACGATGTAGGACCTCGTATGCCCGATTGAACATATTTCACATTCAATCGAGTGTATTTCATCCGGTGCGGCAAAACATCATGATAAAGGTAGCCTTTAGGCATTTCCCTCGAATGAAGGACCTTTAACCCACCTTAGTTAGCCCATGCGCATTAGATTACAATGTATGAATAAAAAAAATAATATGGGACCTTGTATGCCCGATTAAACACATTTCCCATTCAATCGAGAATACTTCGTCCGGCACGGTAAAACATCCTGGCAAATGTAGCTTTTAGGCTTTTCATCCCTCAAGGTGGAGGACCTTTAATCCAACTTAATTTTCCCATGCGCATTACACTATGATGCATGATTTAACTAGGAGATGGCATACAGAAAGCAAATAACGGAATAATAAAAGACGCGGCGAAATGTAAAGGTAAAGGTAGCCTTTTAGGCTTTTCTTCCCTCAAGTAGAGAACCTTTAGACCAACATAATAATCCCATACGCATTATATTACAATACATACAAATAAATAAGACAATGATATGGAACTCCGTATGTCCGATTAAACATATCTCACATTCAATCAAACATATTTCGTCCGGCACGGCAAAACATCATGGTAAAGGTAGCCTTTAGGCTTTTCGTCCCTCAAAACGGAGGACATTTAATCCAACTTGATTTGCCAATGCGCATTAAATTACAATGCATAAAAATAAAGACAACTATAATATGGGACTTCGTATGCTCGATTTAAAATATCTCACATTCAATCAAACATACTTCGTCTGGCGCGGCAAAACGTCGTGGCAAAGGTAGCCCTTAGGCTTTTCATCACTCAAAACGGAGGACCTTTAATCCAACTTGATTTGCCCATGCACATTACATTACAATGCATAAATAAGTAACATGTAGAAATTAGATGGCAGAATAAATAAAGCGAAACACATGTCGTTTGCTCAAGTAGTACGTGGAGTTGTTTCCCAAGTACAGACCGTACTACCGTCCATTCAGATTCAGCTATAGAATTTACGTCTGGGTTTCCATCCGATATACCACAAGAGATGACACATATTCCATTGATCCAATAGCCATAGCATACATTAATCAACAATACCCATGCGAAGAAATATTTGAAAAATAAGAGAAATAAGCCGAAATAAATAAATAAAAGGGTGCCCTCAGGTCTAACCTCTTAAGTCGTCTTTTGGAAGTGCGTTACACGGCCGTCGGAAGAGTTGATTCTTCGCAACTCCTCCGGTTCACTGGTTCAACGTTTTCCTTTACTGTTTCGCTATTTGGGCTACTGTTTTGACTCTGTTTTGCTGATGTTTTTGCTGTATTTTCTGGTCACTATTTTCACTGAATTAAGGGACTGTTTTGGCATTTTTTTTAAGGAGGTTAGGGCTGCAATTTTCCACTGCCTTTTTGGCAATTTTTGATGTTGTTTCTGGCATGAATTGGGCTGTTGTTTAGGGGGCAGAAATCGGTGATGATAGGCAATTTGGTGAAGGCTTTATGCGGCAGTTCAGGGCTGTATGGATTGATGTTTTGGCATGGATTGTAGGGCTGTTTTGGAGGAGATGCAGTGGCGTATTTTAAGGGGTGTATGTGAGGGTGTTTTGATGTTGATTATGCGAAAATTGAGGGTGTTTTGAGGGTTGTGCTTTCGATAATTGCAGAGAGAATTTTCTTTGTGTGGGGGGCGTGAATGCTAGAAGGGTAGTGACTGATATGTGAGTGGGTAATGGATGCGTGAGTGGGTAGTGACTGATGCGTGAGTGGGTAATCGATGCGTGAAGTTGAGGCAGTGTGAGTGGAGTGGTTTGCTGTTTCAAAGTGTCGTGTCTTGCACTGAGGTGAGAGAACATGAGCTTAGGGTTTTCTTTTTTTGTGTTTGTGTTTTGCCGTGAGAGTTGTGAATGAGCCCGGGGTTTCAAGGTTGGGTTTAGGCTTCTTTTTATAGGCAAAGGTTAGGGTTTACCTTGCATGGGAAGGAAATAGATCATGCAATCAATGGTGATATCTCCTAATTAGCATATCACAAGGAAAGTATCTACTTAATTTATGGAGGTAATTTGTTTAAATTTGATTTGATTTCTTTTAATTAGGAATCTGATTTATCTTGATTTTATTTGATTTGATTTAATTTAATTTGATTTAATTTAATTGTTGACATGTGTTTTAATTGGTTTAATTATTATTGGATGTGATTTGATGGGATTGGGCTAGGTGGGTGTAGGCATTGTATTTTTGCATGTGAAACCCGATGATGAGTCTCATTTGGAGGCACTACTTTTAAGTCACGGAAGCCGCGGGAAATGGATATCGGAAGGGGAAATTCAGAATAAACAAGGTTAACTGTTTTCATTCGTGCTGCGTTCATGTATACGTTCGAACGCCAAACAGATTGCGGGCGTTTGTGTCGCGTTCGAGGCAGCGTTCAAACGGTGTCGGTGATATGAAGCGTTCATGTATACGTTCGAACGCCAAACAGATTGCGGGCGTTCGCGCTGGACGAAGTGTGTTTGAGTTGAATGTACGTTCAATTGGGCATATGAAGTCTCACACTTTTATTGTCTTTATTTCATGTGTTGTGATGTGACGCGCATGGGTTTAGTATGTTGGTCTAAAGGTCCTCTCTTTGAGAGACCAAGAGCCCCAAAAGGCCACCTTTACGGCAGTACTTCGCCGCGCCCCTTTATTTTGTTGTTTATGTATTGCGTCCCATTTCATGCATCAGGTATGTTCCCGTTCGAACGCGTTTACGAACGCAACTCGAACGCGCATGCATTTTGCCTTATCATGCATCAGGTCTCATTTCCGTTCGAACGCGTTCACGAACGCCATACGAACGTGAGCATTCTGTTTCATTTCCGTTCGAACGCGTTAACAAACGCCATACGAACGTGAGCATTCTGTTTCATTTCCGTTTGAACGCGTTAACAAATGCCATACGAACGTGAGCATTCTGTTTCATTTTCGTTCGAACGCGTTATCAAACGTCATACGAATGCGAACCTTCTGTTTACCGTTCGAACGCGTTTACGATGCTACACGAACGCGAACACACTGAACTGAGACATATTCATCACATGCCATACATAATTGTTTCTTAGGTGATTTTGTTATGGAACCACACATAGTCATTCTTATCTTTGTGCACATAATAATGAAAAGCATGTTTATTCCATTAGTTGCGTCATGTGCCTCAGTCTTGATTTAACGCATTACGATTCATATACCTATGCCATGATGATTTTGGAGTATTATTTCTTGTGATATATCGAATGGAAACCCAGACATAAATTCCGTAGCCGATTCCGAATGGACGGTAATGCGGTCTGTACTTGGGATACAATTCCACGTATCACTTGGAAAAGTGCTCACATGTATGCTTGTGCGGTTATTATGTATGCTTGTGTTTTTCATGAATATGATATGCTGAATGAAGTTGTATGTTTGTTGTTACTTTGAGGTATTTTCAAGCATGTGTTCTTAGATGTGAGATATATGTGAAATGTATGGATAAGTTTTATTTTGTACCCGTGAATTTAGAAGCATGATACTCTTGGAAATAAGTGCTACTTAAGCCTGATTAAATTATTACATAAATCCTGTCATTACAAGTGGCATAAGTAAGGGACCATTCCGAACCCAATGGTTTGAGGTCTTCCCTTGCGAGGGGTGAGTGCGGCCCTAAACCTTTGTCCCGGTTCACACCGGGTGGCGACTCCATTATTCTCCGGTTTAGTCCCCCGTGGCTACTCCGTACTCCCGACCGGGCCGCGAGCCCGGGACAACATGCGTCGCCCAAGTTCTGTTGTCCACAGTCTGGCGACTCCACTGGGGACAGAGAATCGGCCCCAAAATATTGTCTTGTGATGTTTGGATTTATGTTTTAATTGACCGTGTCTATAGTGGATAAAGTGAGGGTTTAATCAAAGGCATTTTGAGGTTAAGTAATGGTTTGGTGTCTTCCTTCATTCACTACCTTTCTAGAAGGAAAAGCTGTGAAGGCACCTAGATAACCATCTACTCGTAGCCTATTGTGATGGACTAATTTGGAGGACTCGTTGTTTATTCCTGACACCAAGCGATAAGAGCCTAAGAGGCTTGGGTATTTAAGTGAGCCTCGCTCCACCTTCCCTCTGGGGAATCTACAACGGGAAATCCATTTGACAGTCCGTCACACACCATAGCTCATTGGCACGTACCTTAGTGTATAAAAAAGGGTGCGCTCACTTGGTTGCTCGAACCCTTGATTGGGGAGACCTAGTTGTAGGCCATCCTTCGCCGGTGAGAGCCTTTGTCTATACTCCCACGAACCCACCCATAGATCGGGTTTGCATGGTTAAAGTAACAATTATTTCCTTGAGTATGTGCTAGTGGACCATCCTCATTTGGATGCAGTTGGACCATTGTCAGAAATGCGGACTTGCTGGGCCATTTAAACTGGGGCGAGTTCGTATTTTATGACCATTGGGCCCAAAGCTTCTGAAATGTTGATAGGCCATTCTGTAGAAATTATTGTTGTATGTTTGCATTATCTTTCTTTGTGCTTGTGTTCGGAACATTACCATTTGGATTTAGTTGGGCTCATTGCCATGAGATGTGAACTCGTTGGGCCATTTAAACTGGGACGAGTTCACTCATATGACAGTTGGCCCAAAAACTTCTAAAATGATGATGAGCCGATTTGTGTGAAAATTTTAATGAGTTGATATATTTCTTGTATCGCATGCATATCATGCATCACATGCACCTCATTCATACATGCACCATGTTAACCCCATTTTGTCTTAAAGGCCATCATAGATACCCGTTGGTTAGGGAAGAGGGCAGACTTGTTAAAAGACCGAGCAGCCACCAAGAGTACTGGCAGAAGACCTAGCCCAATGGATAGGAAACTCAATCATGCATGCATGCATACACGTAACATATTTGCATCCTTTTTGTGTTTGTTCTGTTTTGTAATAACAGGTTTCAAAGGAGAAAAAGAGAAAGCGTCAAATGCAAGCCAACCAGAAGCATCAATAGTACAATGTCAGTAGTCTTCAGGAATGAATCACAGGGGCGAGGACCGTATCAATATCAGTCTTGGGGCGAGGCCCATATCAGCAGTATCAGTATTGGGGCGAGGCCCATATCAGTATCAGTCTGGGGGCGAGGCCCATATCAGCAGTATCAGTCTTAGGGCGAGGCCCATATCAGTATCAGTTTTGGGGCGAGGCCCATATTAGTATCATTCTAGGGGCGAGGCCCGTATCAGTATCAGTCTGGGGGCGAGGCCCATATCAGCAGTATCAGTCTTGGGGCGAGGCCCATATCAGTATCAGTCTGGGGGCGAGGCCCATATCAGCAGTATCAGTCTTGGGGCGAGGCCCTTATCAGTATCAGTCTGGGGGCGAGGCCCATATCAGCAGTATCAGTCTTGGGGCGAGGCCCATATCAGTATCAGTCTTGGGGCGAGGCCCATATCAGTATCAGTTGGGGGCGAGGCCCATATCAGCAGTATCAGTCTTGGGGCGAGGCCCATATCAGTATCAGTCTTGGGGCGAGGCCCGTATCAGTATCAGTCTGGGGGCGAGGCCCATATCAGCTGTATCAGTCTGGGGGCGAGGCCCATATCAGTATCAGTCTGGGGGCGAGGCCCATATCAGCATCAGTCTAGGGGCGAGGCCCATATCAGTATCAGTCTTGGGGCGAGGCCCATATCTGTATCAGTCTGGGGGCGAGGCCCATATCAGTATCAGTCTGAGGGGCGAGGCCCATATCAGTATCAGTTGGGGGCGAGGCCCACATCAGTTCAATATCAGTTCCGCCGGGTATGGCATTCTGTGGGGCGAGGCCCACATTGGTTCAATATTAGTTCTGCCGGGTATAGTACTCTGGGGGCGGGGCCCACATCATATCAGTAATGGTTCGGAAATGGACCATCATCTCATCACTTGCCGAAAATGGCACTCCAAAAATGGAGCACGGTTCGAAATGGACCATCATCTCATCACTTGCCAAAAATGGCACTCTAAAAATAGAGCAACGGTTCGGAAATGGACCATTATCACATCATCCCATTGTTAATTGGCCACTAATAAGATTGATACGGTAAACTTAAAATAAACTTGACGAAGGAATTTCAGGTTTCAGCCTTAGACTCAATAGCTCACGATCTCACCTTGGGACATGGTGATCATTAGGTATATTTCCTTCCATGATAGACATATACTTGTCGGGCGGGGGTAGCCATAATTGGAACTTAATCTTAATGAATTCAGGTAACTTGGTTAACATAGACATATGATTAATTAGGTTATTTAGGTGTTTGCATCTGACCATCGACATAGGCTTTTGCATATTTTTGTGTTCCAGGTTAATAAACTAATATATTACACAAACATGAGATAACCACTTCATCTTTAAAAGATATGAGAAAGATTCACAACACTAGATAGTTTTATAATATTGAAGTTTCCTTTAATTTACTTTCGCACTATTTTATTTACTTGTTTTCAGACAAAAATCATCATCCAAACAACAATCAATCTATTAGATACTCGTAAGCATTTAACGTCATAAATTAATATCTAAGGTATTAAGTCCTCGTGGAATCGATATATTTTATACTACTTGAGTGATACGTGTGTTTGTGTTACGTGAGTGATTTCACCCGATCACCAGGTAACAAGGGCATCCGGCCCTGCGAAGAGGTCTGGAATGGGTTGCACTTGATATTCGACCCGAGGTGTTACCTAGAAAAGATCATAACCCGAGTTGGAAAGATGTTCAGAGAAGCAAAGCAGAGCGAAGGCCTTAGAGCCGACCCGACCTGGTAGCACAGCAGGACAGATTGACAGTTGTTTCGGTTGCCCGACCCAGTTGGTCGGGTCATGGTGTTAGTAGTGTAATTAAATTCAAGTGACGTAAGCCTTATATAGCGACTTGCACTTCCTAAAAGGTCTTATGTGAAATGAGCATGTCACCGGCTTATCTTCTGGCATGCACTATCGCATGGGAGTTGACATATCACAGGATGGCATTAAGGCAAAACGTGTGACAGTTACTAAGAATAGGTCATTTAATGAAGTTTAGATGGCAGAGAGTAGAGACGTCAGGCGACAAAGCTATGGTTTGTATAGTAGTTGGGGTAGAGAACCCATGCGGCGGAGACAGATTCAAGTGGCTGACGTCATGAGATTGGTGTAACAGTGTAACTGGATCTAGTATATAAAGGAGTAGAGAATTCATTGTAAAGGCAAACCTAATTTTTTATTTCGCACTTGTAAAAGAGAGCAAAAAGCCTTTAGTAATTGAGAGATAGGCAGGTCGTTCATACCCGACCACATTATAAAAACTTCTTTTCCCTTGTGTCCATGGACGTAGGTTGGATCCATTCCGCCGAACCACGTTAAACCCTATATTTTGTCTGTGTGTTTCTTTCATCTTTTGCTAAATTTGTATTTGATCCCCAAACCAAACAAATTCACAGTTGAGGGAAGATTGTTCGAGAAGTAAGTTTACCGATTTTCCCCTGAAACGAAAATCAGCCGCCAACACACATTATTGTAGCAAAATTTGTTCGTAACACTATAGCAAAATATAGTTCACATACAGAAACTTGTCCAAACATTTCAAAATTCTTCTTAATCGGTTACAACTTGGTGGGACAAGTTTTGACATGAAGTTTATTAACATGTAAAACCAAAAGGTAAAAAATACCTAAATTCATGAAAAATATTATGAAGTCTCTGAACCCAATAAATGAATTCGCTCTCACCAGAATTCTGATGATCAATCCCCAACTCAAAAATGGTTAGGGTTTGGTAAGATTTGGTATTGATGGTTAATCAAGAGAGAATCTAACTCACAAAGAAGAATACATGGATAAATGATTTGAGTCGCAATGATGATCTCTAAAACAAAGTAAGTGAAATTAAGTTTTTGCAATGTGTTTTTCCACAAGAGGCAAAAAGGGGTAACCGAAGGTATATATAGATTAGGATTTTCTATAACCTAACAATACTATTGTAGTAAGGTTACTGCATCAAGTCATGTTCACGCATATCGTCGCAAGTCATTGTTCACTCGTTCGAACGAAGGTACTATTGTGTTCGAACGCGTAACCCACTGAAAGATTCATTCGAATGAGATTTTATTCTAGTAAAATTATTATTTACACAAAATACTGTTCATGACATTATGGTAAAACACTCTTCATCTTCAGAAGCTTGTCCAAACATATCAAAGATCTTTCTAATAAATTACAACTCGATTAGATAAATTTTGACACGAAATTTACAAACATATAAGAAATACCAAATTTCATGAAAAATAAAATAAATATATTGGTGAAATTTGGATGTTCCTGGATTTCACAATTTTAATTATTATTATTTTTATTGTAAGAAAAAATGTAAAATATACCGCACAAACAATATTTGATACCGACAATGTGTTGTGGCTCTTCCACTTACAAATCCATTGAGAAGACAATTCTTTTATTTAATATATTAAAATTTGAGTGAATTCAGGACCATCCATATTAACTGGGTTATTGGAGTTATTATTACAGAGTCATAACATATGACTACACATAACACATAATTTTTAATATACATGACATCATTGCATTCCATCTATATAGTGCCTTTAAAAACCACTCATGCCTTCAAATGTTGATCAATACCTCCAATTTTCAATCCACCTCTACGTTAACTAGGGCTGGCATTTGAACCCGTCTCGTCCCGTCCCAACGGGATTCCATCCTGTTGGGGACGGGATTCGCAATAATTTTTTGTCCCGTTTTGAAATCGTGAAGGAAAATTTTGAATCGAGACAAGATTTTCACGGGAAGTGCGGAATTTTACGAGATAAGATGAGATTTTTAATAAAATAGAACGAAACCGAAATATATTTTTATCTTATTTCATATGACCTAAATCTTATTCTGTTCCAACCCATTGACAACTCTAACATTAACTCATCAATTTAAATTTAATTTTTTTCTGAATGGATTGTGGTCCATGAATCAAAATATATACACTTGTAACTCTCTTCATTTTTATTTGTGCTCTTTGTCATCATTATCACCCATTAAAATTAATTAAATAATTTCACTTTTCTTGTTGCTTTGTAATTCAGGTAAAATATCACAAATTGTTGGATTGGTTTTATAGTTACGTCAAAATTGAGGGATATACAGTAAAAACACCTTCCTAATTTGAAAAGCCATGGTCAAGGATGGCACTTGGCACGCAAACATAATACATAAACGACAAGCAAATAAAGTTCGATATTTTCAGTTTAAATTACATTGATTTCCAAGTGGTCTTGGCTGTGTGAGTAATTCGCAATAAAATAAGGGGTAGTTTCGTCTTCAAGTAACATTTATTTACACGTTAATGCTCTCGTACCTATCGATCTAGTATCTATTGCTCTGCTGTGACCCACCAAAAACAAATCCTTCACCGACCTATGTCATTCACAGGTGGCATGGAGAATACTTCCCAATTTCCACGTGGCGATATTTAGACTGTGCTGTCAGCTGTGTCTCTTAATTTATCATCTCGTGAAATGGTAATAAGTATAAAGATCATTGGCCAAAGAGCAAATTTGATTATAATATAATTTTGGAAATTATCATTTTTTGTTTCATTTATCATAAATATTTTGAATTTGTTCTTTTTTGCATATCAAATTTAAAAATCATTCATTAAAAAGTGGAAAATATAACAATTTCAACTTTTTTATGGTAAACATTTACACTATTTATCAAGTAAAAATGATTATTTTCCTAAACTTATTTATTAAATATGTAACTGAATCTCATTGTGATTTAAGATTTTGTACCATTCAATACGAGAGTCAGCATAATTTGTTTTCCTCATATCTTATTTTTTGTTTAAAAATCTCAAATCATGATTAGGAATCACAAACTAATTTAAAAAATGATACAAGATTATCTACTATACCGATTGTAGGTGCTCAGATTTAGCCCAGCCAATGGGGACACGTGTCAACATCTAAAAGAATCTTTTTCAACACCCCTCTTTAATGGAACTGCTGTGTACAGACAAACGTCCACTAGGAAAATGACACTTGTCATGGCACAATAGCACTAGCAGACTATAAGTGTTTGAAATCACTTTCGAAGTCTGACTACTCCGAATTGATATTACTTTGGAGTAGTACAACCATGAAATGATATTTTCCCGAACTAAGCTACCCCGGAGTACTGTGAATCCAGAGTAGTGTTACTCCATAATGTTATTATTCCGGAATGATTCCGGAGTAGAATCATTCCTAGACCAGTACACTCCGGAGTAAAAAGAACATAAAAGAGTCAAATGATATCTGGTTTAAATTGGTTCTGGATATAGATTACTTCAGAGTACACCATAAATACTCCGACCTCGACAACAATGACCTAAAAAAACTCCGAAAAATTCCGAAATACATCAGAGTGTCCCAAAATACCATAGAAAACATGATGTCACATATAGCTATGCCCGAGATTAGTGAACTTGAATAACAAACCACTTAACCTGGCATACAGGATTAATTAACATGCATAATAATAGGTGTAGGAGCGAAATGAGGTTTACCGCTATGCCTATGATATTGGCGACCACTGCACTGCTGGGCTCGCAGTTATAGAGAGTACGGATAGTCTTGCGGGGGACTAATCAGAGAATAATGGAGTAGCCACCCAGTATGAGACACCAAGAATGATTTAAGGCCGCACTACACCACTTGCAAAGTCTGACGTTAAACCCGTTTGGATTCGGAATGGTCCTTTACTGATGCCAGTATAATATTTATACTCAAAGAAAGTATCCTCATGTCTTATAATGCAGTCACATATAATACAATTTATAAAGCATATAAAGCGTAAAGATGATAAAGTAAAATACGATTAATAAATAAAGTTCATGTGTGCAAATAAATAATTACAATAATAATAATTAAAAAATTGAAACATGTCCCAAAAGAGCCTGCCTTGGAGAAGCCTGGTCGGATATAGTATATGGTTGGTCGAATATAGCGCAAGGTCAACCGAATATATTTGTTCATGTCTGGCCAGACTTAAACGAAGTCAGGGTGGACATTCTGCGTAGTCCAAAAACATTTATACACATATATAACAAGCATGCATTGTGACAATAACAGTAATGAAAAGGTCATCCAACAATGGTATGTGAATTTGTATCCCGAGTGCGAACCATATTATCATCCATTTACGTTTGGGTTTTCATCTTACATACTAGGGGATTATATGGCTGGATATCGTTCATGTCTGGCAAGACATAAGACAAGTTTGGCCGGACTTCATTCACATATAGTACAGTTAGCAGATCATGTATATTAATCCACATTTTAGACAATAAACTAAACATATGTGTATTATCAACTAAAATGGTAAAACGAAAATATAATCTTGTATAAAGGAATACTAACGAGTAACATGACAATAACTAGGCATGCAATTAACTACAGAAAAAAGTAAATGCGTCCAGATATAGATATATATATATATATATATAATATATATATCATTGGTCGGAGGTGTGTGCATGCCTGGTTAGACGTAGTGTACCTCTGGCTGGAAATACTGTGTCAAAACCTGAATCTAATATGCGAAGAAATATTAAAAATGGTGACCTCAAATCGTACCTTTATGTTGGACAATTATGACCCATAGCTTCACTATTTGTACAGATCATTGTGTTATTGTCCAAATTAACTATGTGACAAAGGAGATTGCTCTCTTATCATTTGTGATTAGATCACCTAGATGTATAAATGATAGAAGGTCCCTATGATTAGTTCCTGGATTGAGAATGATATGAGACAGTATCAGTCCACAAAGGATTAATCATTAAATATCCCTAGTCAGAGCATTGTCGAGATTGGACATCGATAAATGCGTAAAAGACTAGTATTACACTTGTGCGCGTTGTGAGGGCACAACGGTATAGTTCTAATATATTTGGGTATAGGATGCTCATGCAAGTGTAATAGGAGGTTGTGTTTTACCGATGGTACGGGAAATAGCTTCGCTCTGGATAGACCCCCTCAGAATTCCATTGGTAGTATAACTATGTGTCTATGGAAGTCCGAAATCAGGGTAGGTGTATTTGGTCTTAACCTGAGACTTGCACCGCTAATACTTACGACAATCAATATACTTTGGTTTTGGTCGTCCAGGGCTTTAACCGGTTTCTGTGTACGCCTCTTCTGGGTATATCGAGAATCGTAGTGTGTTGGGTGTGATGTCAAGACGGAAGTATCACTCCAGTTATATGGAGATGAAGGTCACGTAGGATACGTGACTGGTTATCTTAAATGCTGCAGCTATCGGGATAAAATGACAAGGTCATGTTTATCCGATTATAGAGACTAGTTACCAGACATCCGACATGTGCTTCATACGGGGCAGACATAATTCCAGCCTCAGGCCTAGCACATGATCATCATATACTGGATCGACATACGCAATACTACGTATACTACGCCTGATATAGATCCTTTATTCCTGTAAGGATATTTCTGGAGAATTGGATAGGCATGACGCTTTGCTAGAAGCCAACCTTGTCTTGTAAATCGGTATAAATGTAATACTAAGTACTTACGTGTTCGGATAGTCCGACGACCGAATTTACTGCCAACATATCCGGGTATCTCATGGGTCGCTTCCCGAAGATTCACCGATGACGTATGACTCGCACTTTTAATTAATCTGGGATTAATTTTTTGAGAGAGAAAATTAATTTGGGATTAATTACGGAGATATTTTATCTGGGATAAAATATCATTAAGAGAGAGAAAACGATTAATTTAGAATTAATCGATTAATTAATATATTCGATATATTAAACAAAATTGGATTTCGACGCAGAATTAAAATTAGATTTTAATTCGGGCGAACGACTTAATTTAGAATTAATTTGTTAGCGACGTGAATAGTGATTTCGCTAGGCGTAATCATTTAATTACGTCGCAACGAAAAATTCGTTAATTTGGAATTAGCGAACCCGAGCCCGGGATTATTTGCGAGCGCATTCGCATTTCGAATTCGAGTACGGCACGCAAGTCAAATCAAACGTCAAATCATTAGTCACATCAAGCGTCAAATCACATGTCACTTTGAGTGATGTGACAATTGATTGATTGATTGATGTGAGTTGATGTGAGATGATGGCAAGCATTTAATTCTTGACTTTTTTGAAAATAATTATGGTATATGTTTAATTGTTTTTAGAAAACAATTAACAAATACACATTTCTTCTTCTCTCTCCTTAGCTCACGGTTTTGGAGCCAAAACCTTATTCTCTCTCACGCCATTTCTGCCTTCTATTTATATGCAACTGTCGAATGATGAAGGAGAAATAAGATGGTGTTTTTGTGGCAAAAACACCAAGTGCTAGCACACTCTAGGAGACATAACAAGGTGATAGGGCAGTGATTTCGTGAGCTTGGAATCCCTTTTGGAAGCTTGGAGCTTGGAGCATCAATGGAGGACCAAGATGGCCGATTTTGAAGACTGAAAAATAGCCCACTGCCGAGCTTCATGGAGGAGGGCAGAAGCGTTTTTGTCTTCACCGCATCAACTCAACCGTTCGATGTAAGTATTCTAAAACTTCGTTGATTTGTATTCGCACTAATTTCATGCTTGAAATGATCCTTGGGATGTTTAGAAAACTCCAACAATGGTATCTTGAGCAAGGTTGAGCATGAAAATGATTTAGGGTTAAAATTTGGGTAAAATTGATTTTGAGCATGAATAATGAAATTGGATGATTTAATATGCTTAATTGATGTTTAATTGAGGATTGATTAGATCAATTTGTAGAAATTGTGTTTGGAACAAATTTCCCCAATTTTTGAGGCTTGGCCGAAAATATGGATGCCCTAAATTGTCTTGGTTTTTTTTTATTTTGATCATTGGATGTGTTGGAAATCATTTGGGGATATTGATTTAATATTAATTGAATTTAATTGGATTGAATTTGATTTGGGCATAAAATTCCCCTTTGGCCGAGACTAATATAGCATGTATAGGTTTGATTTTTGTTAAATTGTGGTGGACATAATTTAATAATGATAAGCATGATTAATTTGGCTAATTTGATGTTTTGGAAATATTGATTTGGGTGATTAATTGTGTTGTACACTTTATGATTAATTAGATTATGAAATTGGACTTTTATGATTTAATTAATTGGGCCTTAAATTGAATTGGGCTTGTTATGTTGTTATTGGGCTAATTGGGCTTGGTTGTACCAAGTTAGGTTTAGGCCAAATGGATTGGATCCAATTGGGCCCAAAACCGCTTCCAAAAAGCCCAAATGCGACTAATGGACCTTTAAAGTTTAATTGGGCCTAATGGACCAAAATTGATTTCTGGGCTTATGGGGTAATTCTCGGATTGGATTTTGGTTATTCGGTTTGACCCGAGTTGACCAAAAGTCCATGCCTTAAGAAATTAATTAAAAGCCCATTGGACTTTAATTGAATTGACGTTGGACGTTAATCGGGCTTTGAGACCCGTAACGATTAAATCTGGAATTTAAGTCGTATAGGTTTGTTAATAAAGTGTAGTAATTAATTTGGAATTAAATAGCGAGTTAGTATTAAATATAAATTGAATTGGATTTAATTATGTAGTTTAATTTAATTCGAGAATTCGTACTTTGAGTACTTATTCGCAAAACGAGTTTGACTCGAGCAAAATCAAATCGTTGTTTGAACATTGGATGATCACTAATTATCAGATTAATTAATTTGATTAGATTGATTGATAACATGCTTGTGTGAATACATGGTTGCGATGCATGAATAATGTATATCATATGGATATTAGATGGGTGGGGCAATTTTAGAAATTGTTGTAATAATTTTGATTTATTAATTAGACCTGCGTGTCCAGCCTTATCACCTCTTTATTCTTTGTATACTCTTCTCACCTATTCCCCAATGTAAATGAGGTTTCTTTAGAAGTGTAGTGTAACGGGTAGAAGTAAATACTTGTGCTAGCGGGAGAGAGAAAGGAAGAGATTTGATCTAGGATCAATGTGTAAAGTATCCATCCGCATATCATTATTATTTTTTCATATGCGCTTTATTATGTGTTTAGAATGCATGTTTAAGGGTGTATGATGATGAGACCTTAACAAAGATAATAAATTTGTTGCCAATTTGCACGCGAAAACCCTCGCTAAATATTAAGTGTTTTTCCTTCAATTGAGTGATTCTTACTCAAGATCCAAGACTGGCATTGGCTTGTTGGCAAAATTCAAGGCCTTTGTCGTCGAGGATGTGTTTGAATCACGAGAGCTTTGTTCCATATCGGTGTCTTGTCCAAGTTGTGGTTTGTTGGCCAAAGTCAATACCACTTCTTGTCCATCGACATTGATTACGAAGCTTTCCATGGTCAATGGGTCACGCTTGACTGGGATCACTAAGTTTGTTGTGCCAAAGCCAAGGCTTAGTTGATTCAGAGGAAAAAGGTTAGGCAATATATTGGATATATTGGCATACATAAGATATATGTTTCGGACTTGGATGTCCCCCTACTGGATCTAGGAATTGGATTGGATCCTATTGATCTTAGAGATCTACCTAGTTAATTATCATACAATTTGTTGGCCAAAGTCAAGATTGTGTGATATTTAAAGGGATCCTAGCCCGCTAGGAAACACGGTTTCCCGAGTACTCGACATAAGATTTCCAGCTCACTATTCCGTTATTCAAACTAAATATGTACCCTTATTGCGACTTAAAGTCGTCTCTATCGATTTGTAAACTTACAGCGATGGACCTAGTCACCTCAAGTTCTCATTTCCCTATATTTTCTGAAAGCATCCTTAGTTCGTCTAAGACACTCAAGGATGTTCTTTAGATCAATCCAGTGACCATCACCTGGATTGGCCTTATAGCGTCTACATATGCTCAAAGAATATGAGACATCTAGTCACATACATTTCAAAAATATACTAGCTCTGTGAAGGTTGTCTGCAGCTTTCTAGATCTATCTCAGTAGATCTTTATTCCTAGAATAATGCCTGCTTCTCCCAGGTATTCTATGGAGAATTTTAATGAAAGCCAAGCTTTCACCAATTATATTATGGGAATGTTATTTCTAAGAAGCATTACATCATCAACTTGTAGGACATTCATTGTCCGTGCACTCCCACTAACCTTCTTATATATATACACAAGAATCATCATCGTTTTGAATTAAATCATATACCATTATGATTACATCAAAATGTTGGTTCTAAGAACGCAATGCTTGCTTCAATCCATAAATGGATCGATTTAACTTACAAACATTGTTTGCATGTTTTGGTACGACAAAACCATCAGGATGTTTACAAACATCTTCCAAAAGGTTTCCGTTAAGGAAAGCGTTTTCGACGTCCATATGCCATATTTCAAAAATGAAATATGCAGCATTTGCAAGCATTATCCGAATAGATTTAATCATGGCAACAGGTAAAAGGTTTCATCGTAATCGACACTATGTTGATAATGATACCCTTTCTGTACAAGCCTAGCTGTGTATATTTCATGTTGCCATCCATGTATGTCTTCCTTGAAGACTCATTTAGTACCAATAGGCACAATGCCTTCTGGTACATCAACTAGTGTCCAAACTTAGTTGGTATACATGGAATCTATTTCGGACTTCATGGCACTTTTCCATAAATGGAGTCGATACCTTGTATCACTTCCTCATACGTATCCAGTTAGTCTTCCTCAATAAGATTGATATCTACATGAGGTGAGATCAGAAACCCATACCTCCCAGGTTGTTTTCTAACTCTCTCCGACCTACGTGGTTCTTGTGTATTCGAAGATTATTGGTATAGTTTCATCTCTGATGAACTGTTGGTGTTCCATGAGGATTCGGTGCTTGGAACATTATTACTCTGATTTTCATCGAGTTTTACTTTCTTCCCACTTACCACTGCATTTTGGTATTCCTCTTAGGAAAACCGCATGGAGAGCAACAATTACATTGTTCTCTTATGAGTTGTATAAGTACTATACTTTGGTTTCCCTAGGACAACCTAGAAATAGGCACTTATCCGATTTGGGTTCTAGTTTGGTATCATCCAAACATTCAATTATATGCCCAACATCCCCAAATCTTCAGGAATGAGAAACCCGGTTTCTTTCCTGTTCATATCTAATATGAAGTATGTCTAACAGATTTTCATGGAACCTTATTCAAAATAAGTATTGCACTGTTTAATGTGAATCCTCAGAAGGAAATTGGTAGCTTAGAACGACTCATCATTAACCTTACCATGTCCAATAAAGTTCGGTTTCTCTGTTCGGACACACCGTCAAATTGAGGTGTCCCGGGAGGAGTCCACTGTGAAAGAATACCATACTCTTTCAAGTAATCTTGAAACTCATAACTTTAAGTATTTTACACTATGGTCCAACCGTAATGTTTTTAATACTTTTTCCGGTCTGTTTTCTTACTTCGTGTCGAAACTCTTTGAATTACTCAAAAGTTTCTGACTTGTGTTTCATAAGATACACATAACCGTAACGCGATGCCACATCTGTAAAGGTTACGAAGTATTCATATCCACCTCTAGCCTAGCTAGACATGGGCCCACTTACGTCACTATGAACGATGGGTAACAGATCGGTGGCACTAGCACTTTTACCAAGTAAAAGGTGTTTTAGGCACTTTGCCTAATAAACTAGATTCGTAGACATCATTTGAATTTGAATGAAATCCGTCCTAGTATCCACTCTTCAAAAGTTTGGATATACGAGTTTTGTTTAATGTGTCCCAGACAACAATGCCAGTTTTAAGTCTCAACAGATTTATTCAGTTTGAGCTTTTGTTTGTCATATTATATGTTTGAGATTCATTTATATTCTAAATATAAATTATGTTATTCACATCTAATGTGCTTATCTCAATATCATCTTTATAAACAAAACAGTTAGTGTTCTAGAATATAAAGGTATTCCCGCAACGGGTTAAACTAGATACAGAGATAATGTTCCTAGTCAAACTAGATACATTATAACAGGTTCCTAATTTAAGTACATGCCCAAAGGGCAGTTCCAAAAATTAGGTTTCTATGGCCAAAACAACGACTCATGTCTTGTTTCCGACTCACTGTTCAATCTCATCTGAAGTCAGTCTCCTGCTAATCAGCAGATCTCGTACATCAGTACATATATTTATATACCACATCCAGTATCAAAAATCCAATTTTTAAACTAGTAGTGGTCATGTTTATAACAAACATACTTGAAGCTGGAGCCTTGTCTGTCTTCACTTCCTTCATGTCTGCCTTGTCCATACAGCAATCACGCTTCCAGTAACCCCATTTGCCATAGTTTAGGCAGATATCTTGGGATATGTCCTTTGTCTTCCTAGAAGACTGTGATGATTTAGCCTTTGCCCCTTTTCTTCACACCTCCAGAAGCCTTCGGCCAAGCCTTGGCCTTCTGGGATGTCGAAGTAAGATGCACCTTGCGCTTCTTGCCCTTTTTGCAATTATTACTTCTAAGATATAAGATCAGATCTATGAAGATCCTTCAATTTCAATATCATACTATAAGATCTAATCCTTAGTTATGACGAAGAAATTAAGGAGTCTATGCGGCAAGCATAAAGGATTGAGCACTAAAGTTTTCATCACGATGAGTCTTCCAAAGCTCATGCTCTACTATTTGCTCAACTCTGGGCTTAGGCCCGAGTGGTCGCTCTATCAAAATAAAGTAACTTCTCAACTCGCAAGACTATCCTGAGATTCATTTCCCGATATGAAAATTTACGCCGTTAAAGACATTTTTCACCTAGGATTATGTCCTTTGACGCTAATCTTTCAAGTCATCTTGATTGCTATAGTCCAACTATCCAATCAACGATTTCGGGTATAATATAATGTAATGATTACTATAGTGTAACTATATAATTAATTACAAATGATCGGTTAAATTCAAATATATTGATTACTATAATCCAATTATATAATCAACTATAAATGAAGTAGTTTGAATATAGTCCAACTGTTCAATTAAAACGATAATTGAATATTAGTCCAACTAATATATTTATAAATTTTTTAATGATGAAAAATGAAATGAGTGCGTATTGGCAAGTATTTAAACGAAATTACAAATTTAATACTTGCCTCCCACTATTTTTCGGCGAGCCTCTAACCCTATGTGGAGTACTCGGGAAACCTAGTTTCCTAGTGGGCTAGGATCCCGTTAAATAACACACAACCTTGACTTTGGCCAACAAATTGTATGAAACTTAACTAGGTAGATCTCTAAGATCAATTGGATCCCATCTAATTCCTAGATCCAGTAGGTGGACCTCCAAGTCCGAAACATATATCCAATATATCCAATATATTCCCTAACATTTTCCTCTGAATCAACTAAGCCTTGGCTTTGGCTCAACAAGCTTAATGAAACCAGTTAAGCGTGACCCATTGACAGTGGGAAAGCTTCGTAATCGATGTCGATGAACAAGAAGTGACCTTGACTTTGGCTAATAAATCACAACTTGCCCAAGATGTACGGTATGGAATAAAGCTTTCATGATTCGAACACATCCGCGATGGACAAAGGTCTTGACTTTGGCCAACAAACCAATGCCAATCTTGGATCTTGAGAGAGAATCACTCAATGGAAGGAAAAACGTTTAATATAAAATGAGGGTTTTGTCGCGATTTGGCAACCAATTTATTTTCTTTAATTAGGTCTCATCATACACCCTTAAGCATGCATTCTAAAAGCATAATAAGGCGCAAATAAAATTATAATGATATTCGGATGGATATACAACAAACTTTGTTCTTAGAACAAATCTCTCCATTTCTTCTCTCCCGCTAGCACTATTCTTACTTCTACCCATTTACATAATACTTCTAAAGAAACCTCATTTACATTGAGGGGAATTGGTGAGAAGAGAAATACAATGAGAAAAGAGGTAATAGGCTGGACACGCAGGTCCAATTTAATAAATTCTAAATTTATTACAACAATTTCTAAAATTGCCCTCACCCATCTAATATCCATCTGGTATACATTATTCATACATACATCCAAGTATTCACACAAAACATGTTATCAATCAATCTAATCCAATTAATTAATCTTCGATTAGTGACCATCCAATGTTCAAACAACGATTTGATTTGCGCGAGTCCAACTCGTTTAAGAATAAATACTCAAAGTAAGTATTCTTGAATTATATCGAACTACAATTTTAAATCCAATTTAAATTATATCCAATACTAATTAATAGTTAATTCCAAATTAAATAATTACACTTTCAATAGTGCCTTTTAGACTTGGATTCCAAATCCAATCTTAACGGGTCTCAAAGGCACAATTAGTATCAAATACTATTCAATTAAAGTCTAATGGGCTTTTAATTAATTCTTTAGGCATGAGCTTTGACAATTATGGGTCAAACCCAAGATGCCAAGGCACAATTAGGAATCACCCTATGCCAAAAATCAATTTAGGCCCATTAGGCCCAAATAAAATTTTAAAAGCCCAATTACCATATTTGGACTTTATGGAAATGGTTTTAGGCCCAATTGGATCCAACCAATTATCCTAAACCATACTTGGCCCAACCAAGCCCATTAAGCCCAAATACAATAAATCGAAATAACTCATTATTCCAAATTACAAATTAATTCAATTCAAGTGTAATTACCATAATTAATTAATTAATCTAATGCATCCAAAATACTAATTAATTCAATTAATCATGCTCTACATTTCCAATTCATGTCCAACACAAATTGAAGCAAAATCAATCTTATAACATGCTTCAAGGCTCACGACAAAGGCATACAAAAATCATTCAATTTGATTTCAATCTAATTGAATCAACATCTAAGATTTCTATCATGCCAACAACACATCCAATTGTCTAATTTTCAAAAAAAATTATCATGAACAACCTAGGGGTACATTCGACCAAGCATGAAGAATTATGGATTTTTGATCTAATCAATTTATCACAAATCCAATGATATACAAATCCAATTCAACATCATATAAACTCAACCCAACCATCAATTTAGGCATTTCATGCTCCAAACTCAAAAATCCCAAATTTAAAGTTTAGAACCCTAGATTTCCAAATCAAACTTAGATCGCTCTGATACCATTGTAAGTGTTCCTAGAGTTGATTTGTGTGTGAATAAGAGTGATTTGTGTGTGAATAAAATCAAAAGAGTTGCGGAAATACTCACATTGATCAGATAAGTTTCAAAATTATTTATGCATTTCGGTGGAAGCTCCAAGTCCATCTTGAGTGTTCCCAACACTTGGGAGAGTTTCCCTATCACCTTGATTCACTCCTTGATGTGCTAGCAAGAACAAAATGAAAGAAAAATTGATCTCCCAATAGGCAATGGATTTCGGCATTTGAGAGAGAGAAAAGAGAATAGTTGTTTGCTTATTTTTGTTTCTAAAACAAAAAGTGTTTCACAAGTTGACTTGTCAAAAACTGTGTATATGCTTTTTCAAAAGCAAAATAAAAAACAAAGTGTGTTGGAGAAGATATCATAAAAGCTCTCAACCACTTCCATCAACTTGAATGACAAGTGATGTAAGTTGGTGGGTCCCACATTAAATTCCAAATTTAAGTCGGACAATCCAACACTCAACTTCGCTCGGGCCCAGATTCGTTTAATTCCGAATTAAACGAATTTTCCGTTGCGACATATTTAAATCCAATTTAATTAAATAATAATGCATCGCAATATTATTACGTAAGTCGCTTACGAATTAATTCTAAATTAATTCGTTCGCTTGAATTAAAATCCAATTTTAATTCCGCATTGAAATCTAATTTCAATTAATATATCTAATATATTATTTTAGCCCAATTAAATAAATTAAAAAGTAAAATCTAATTTCACCATTAAATTTATGTTACCAATTAATTCCAAATTAACCGCGTTCTCCCTTCTCGAAGAATTTAATCCCAGATAAATTCTCGACGCAATTAATCCTAGATTAATTCTTTCTCTGTTAATTAATCTCATATTAATTCTTACCGTAATTAATCCCATATTAATTTTCTCTCTCATTATTAATCCCAGATTAATTTTCTGTTCGAGTCAAATCTCATCGGTGAATCTTTGGGAAGCGACCCAATAGATCCCTAGATATGTTAGCAGTAAATACGGTCATCGGACTATCCGAATACATGAATACCCGGTACCACGTTCTCACCAATTTATAAGACATGGTTGGCTTCTAGCAAAGCATTGTGCCTACCCAATTCTCTAGAAATATTCTTTAAATGAATATGTAATCTTTGTCAGGCATAGTATACGTAGTATTGCGTATTACGATCCATTATCAGAATGTCACATTGTAGGCACTGCGTTTTTGCATGTAAGTCCCTATGATGAGTCTCATTTGGAGACACTACCTTTTAAGTCGAGGAAGTCGCGGGAAACGGACGTCGGAAGGGAATCGATATTTTTTTGTTAGATTTTATTCGTTTGTTTAGCCTCGGGCTCGCTTGTTGGACCTCCGTTTTAAAGCACCTTTGGCCTTTAAACCCCGCAAACTATTTAACCTTGGCCCAAAACCCCTACAAGCCAACACAACACCTAGCCCACAAAGCCAAGCCCACACGCCCAACCAAGGCCCACACACGCCCAAAGCCCTTAAAACACATCCAAAAATACTAAAATACATATTTAACAAATGGGAAAATCAAAATAAAAAAATTAAAATCTAAATAATTGCATGACTAATTAAGATAAAAATAATATATTAACTTCCTAATAAAACCAAATCTTGTCTCCAATCAATCTTTTGCTTTCCTTGCACGACACTAAGAAAATATCTCACCTTTATTGCATGATCTCTCATTCCTTCTCCAACAAGGATTCACCCTAGCCTTTTTCTATAAAAGAAACCCAATTCCAACCCTTCACATCTCCTAGCTCTCATTGACGGAAAAAACACAAACAAAAGAATAAACCCTAAAGAACCTCTCGACCACTCTCTCTATCTCTCCCCTCACGACAAACCCTAAACCTAACAAACCACGCATTGCCTCACAAACAAATCCACAGCTTCACGCCTCTAACATCACAAGCCATTCACGTAAGCCCTCACATTGCTACTTACGCCACTGCACTCAACCACAAGCCAACGCCCCTTTAACATATAAACCACCCACTACCTCATGGCAAGACCTTTCTTCACGCATTCACAAATTTTCCTTCACGAAGCCTGCTCCACACGTAGCAGCCTTGGGTTCTTCACGCCACTGACCTAGCACAATCAGTGCACTAGCCTCCCTCCACTCGTCACAGTCTGCCATTACCCACTCAGCCAATTCACTTCACAGCCCTCACGCTCACGTAACCTCACCAAGCAGATCACCCCTCCACGCACATCACACTGCCACGCATCCAAGAGCCTTCACGCCATCCACTAAAATAGAAGCCACATGAACCATACTAAAGCTTCACCAACAACCCCTTATATCACCGAAACAACCCCTAAACTACACCACAATACCACTGAAAATATTCCCTAATAACAGCCCCAAACCGCATAAACAGCGACAAAAAACCTATAAAAACAGCAGCCCTCTTAACCGTAAAACAGTAGCCTTATACAGCAAAAACAGTGACTAAAAAATAGCAGGAAAACAGTAGCAAAATGGAGTGAAAACAGTAGCTTGAGCAGCGAAACAGCGAGGAAAGACATGGACCAGTGAACCAGAAAAGTTACGGAGTGTTAGCCCTTCTGACGGCCTTGTAACGCGTTTTTGAGAGTCGACGTAAAAGGTTAGACCTAAGGGCACTTCTTACATCTATTTTCATTCATATTTTTATTGTTTATTATTTGCATCAGTATTGTGGAATAATGTGTGTTGTGTCCCTTGAATAAAATGGAAAATGTGTTGCCTCTTGTGGTATATAGGATGGAAACCCAGACGTAAACTCCGTAGCCGAATCCGAATGGACGGTAGTGCGGTCTGTACTTGGGATACAACTCCATGTACCACTCGAGCAAACGACACATATTTCAATTTATTTCATCTTGTTTGTTTATTATCCGTTATTTAATTTCTGCATGTTATTTGTTTGTGTAATGATGATATAAAGCGCATGGGCTTAGTAAGTTGGATTAAAAGTCCTCCATTTCGAGGGGTTAAAATCCTTTACCACGATGCTTTGCCGCGCCAGATGATGTATATTCGGTTGAATGTAAGATGTGTTCAATCGGGTATACAAAGTCCGATATTGTTGTCTTTATTTTTATATGCATTATGTTATTAGCGCATGGGCTTAGTAAGTTGGATTAAAGGTCCTCCATGTCGAGGGGTTAAAATCCTTTACCATGATGCTTTGCCGCGCCGGATGATGTATATTCGGTCGAATGTAAGATGTGTTCAATCGGGTATACGAAGTCCGATATTGTTGTCTTTATTTTTATATGCATTATGTTATTAGCGCATGGGCTTTGTAAGTTGGATTAAAGGTCCTCCATGTTGAGGGGTTAAAAGCCTTTACCACGATGCTTTACCGCGCCGGATAATGTATATTCGGTCGAATGTAAGACGTGTCCAGCCGGGGATACGAAGTCCAATATTGTTGTCTTTACTTTTATATGCATTATGATGTGATGCGCATGGGCTTAGTAAGTTGGATTAAAGGTCCTCTATTTGGAGGGATAAAAAGCCTACGGTCTACCTTTACCACGATACTTCGCCACGCCTTTTATTTCGTTATTTGCTTTTCTTTGTTTGTCATCTTCTCGCATAATCATGCATCATGTTGCATCGTACATGGGCAAATCAAGTTGGATTAAAGGTCCTCCACCTTGAGGGATAGAAAGCCTACGGGCTACCTTTGCCATGACATTTTTCCGCGCCGGACAAAGTGCATTCGATTGAATGTGAGATATGTTCAATCGGACACGTGAAGTCCTATATAGATGTGGGTATATGTCGCATCTCTTTTCTTTCACTTCCATTATTTATCTTTCAAATTGCATCATGGCACATTTATTTTGATGTACAACTGCCTCTTTGGTTATTTCTTTGCATTATATACCTAATTGTTTCTCTTTATTATGTATGATTGTGCAACTGCCATTTGTTTGCATTTCCGTGTCCATGAATGTAATGTGCTTATGACATTGTATGCTTGCCGTATTTCAATTTATCTTATGGATGCAAATTCGGACATAGATTGTATACAAATAGGTTGTATGCAAATTCGGACATAGATTGTATGCAAATAGGTTGTATGCAAACTTGGACATAGATTATATGCAAATAGGTTGTATGCAAATTTGGACATAGATTATATGCAAATAGGTTGTATGCAAATATGAAAATGTGTTACATGTGAACTTAGACGAACTTTTGATTTATGCGTGCGAACTTAGAAGTAGAATACACTTGGAAATACATGTTGCTTAGGCTTGGTTAGATTATTGCACAAATCACATCATTACAAGTGGCATAAGTAAGAGACCATTCTGAACTCAACGATTTGAGGTCTTCCCTTGCGAGGGGTGAGTGCGGCCTTAAATCATTTTCCCGGTTCACACCGGGCGGCGACTCCATTATTCACCGGTTTAGTCCCCCGCAGGCTACTCCGTACTCCCAACTAGGCCGCGATCCTAGAACAGCATGCGTCGCCCAGTTTCTGTGTCCAACACACATGCTAGGCCTGGGGCTGGAATTGTGTCTGCCCCGTACGAAGCATATATCGGATCTCTGGTAACTAGTCTCTATATTCGGATAATCATGACCTAGTCATATTTTCCCAATGACTGAAATATTTAAGAGTACTAGTTTTGTATCCTACGTGATCATCATCTCCATATGACTGAAGTGATACTTCCGTCTTGACATCACACCCAATACACTACGATTCTCAGTATACCCAGAAGAGGCGTACATAGAACCTGTTAAAGCCCCAGACGACCAAAACCAAAGTATACTGATTATCGCAAGCATTAGCGATGCAAGTCTCAGGTTAAGATCAAATAAACCTACCCTGATTCGGATTCCCACAGACACATAGTCATACTACCAATGGGATTTCGAGGGGTCTATCCAAAGCGAAGCTATTTCCGTACCATCGGTAAACATAACCTCCTATTACACTTGCATGAGTATCCAATACCCAAATATATGAGAACTATATCGTTACGCTTCCATAACACGCACAAGTGTAATACTAGCCTATTCCGCATTATCGATGTCCAGTCTCGATAATACTATCACTAGGGATATTTAATGATTAAACCTTACGTGGATTAATATTGTCTCATATCTTATTAATCTGGTACTAATCATAAGGACTTTTATCATTTATATATCCCGGTAATCCATTTACAAATGATAAAAGAGCAATTTCCTTTGTCACATAGTTAATTTATACAACAACATGTTATGTATAAATAGTGATGCTATGGGTCATAATTGTCCAATATTCATTTCCTTCATGGCATTCATCCTTACAATTCTCCAATTTTCAGAAAGTGTCCCCGCAAGAGACTCATCATCAGACTATGCAAAAAAATAAAATATCTACAACCGCACCCACTTTTGTAGACTTGTGTAGTATGTGACAGTGACAAGCCTATCAAAGTCAAGCATGCATTTTCTGTTGGTTTCTAAGGCATTCCCAATATCAGATTTAAGCATAAAACATGTGAATACATAAAGAAGTATGGCGGAATCATACTTACAATGAATGGATTTAGGATGCGTCAAATTGAAAAATTTCCTCCAAGAATTCGGCCAATGTGGTCTTTGAATTTTGATCTACAAGCTCCAAGCCTTTGATCTTGATTCCATGCTTTTGGGATGGTTTCCCTATCACCTTTGAATGATCCTTTTGAGTGATAGCTCTAAGAAAATTTTGCAACAAAATCTTCTTCTTCCTCCTTAAGCTCACGGTAATGGAAGAAAATGGGGAGAGAGTATTTACTTCAAAAGTGGCGTGAATGAGAGATGAAAGGAAGTGAGTGTGTTGACTTGTTAAAATGATTTCTAAAATCAAATCCAAGATATACCAAATATTTGGTATATGTCTTTCATGCCATCAACCTTTTCAACTTGTGTGAAATACAAGCAAGCTTCACCAACTCACCAAAACCCATCACTTAAAGTGACAAGTGATGTGACTTGTGATGTGATATGTGGGCCCCACTTGATTCAAAATCCGAGTGGACCCGCAAACACTCTCGGGCTCGGGTTCGCTAATTCCAAATTAACGAATTTTCTATTGCGACGTAATTAAATCAAATTTAATTAAATAATAATACCAAGCAAAATTACTATTCACGTCGCTAGCGAATTAATTCTAAATTAATTCGATTGCCCGAATTAAAATCTAATTTTAATTCCGCGTCGAAATCTAATTTCGATTAATATATCGAATATATTATTTTAATGATTAATTCCAAATTAATCTTTCTCTCTCTTCAAATAGTATTTTATCCTAGATAAAATCTATGCGTAATTAATCACAGATTAATTATGTTCGAATCATACGTCATCGGTGAATCTTCGGGAAGCGACCCAAGAGATCCCTGGATATGTTGGCAGTAAATCCAGTCGTCGGACTATCCGAACACGTACGTACCTCGTACTACATTTTTACCGATTTACGAGACATGGTTGGCTTCTAGCAAAGCACCATGCCTACCCAATTCTCCATAAATATTCTTAATGGAATATACAATCTATATCAGGCGTAGTATACGTAGTATTGCGTATTCCGGTCCAGTATCGGATGTCACATGCAAGGCCTGAGGCTGGAATAGTGTCTACCCCGTACGAAACATATATCGGATTACAAGCAACTAGTCTCTTTAATCGGATAATCATGACCATGTCATATTATCCCGATGGTTGCAACCATTTTAGAGTACCAGTTTTGTATCCCTGCGTGATCATCATCTCCATATGACTGAAGTGATACTTCCATCTTGACATCACACCCAATACACTACGATTCTCAATAAACCCAGAAGAGGCGTATATAGAACCTGTTAAAGTCCTGGACGACCAAAACCAAAGCGTATTGATTGTCGCAAGTACTAGCGATGCAAGTCTCAAGTTAAGACCAAATACACCTACCCTGATGCAGACTCCCATAGACACATAGTCATACTACCAATGGGATTCCGCGGGGTCTATCCAGAGCGAAGCTGTTTCCATACCATCGGTAAACACAACCTCCTATCACACTTGCATAAATATCCAATACTTAAATATATGAGAACTATGATGTTACGCTTCCATAACACACACAAGTGCAATACTAGTCTATTCCGCATTACCGATGTCCAGTCTCGATAATACTACGACTAGGGATATTTAATGATTAAACCTTTATGGATTGATACTGTCTCATATCTTATAATCCGGAACTAATCATAGGGACTTTTATCATTTATATATTTAAGTAATCAAATTACAAAATGATAAAATGCAATTTCCATTGCTACATAATTAATTTGTACAAAAACCACAATGTCTTTTACAAATAGTGACGCTATGAGTCATAATTGTCTAACAATCTCCCACTTGGCCTATAGCCAGTCACTCAAGCATCTAATACCTGAAGTATGTACATGTCGCTCAAACTTTTGCTGAGAAATATCTTTCGTCAGCGGATCTGCAATATTGTCCTATGATGCGACCTTCTTGATCTTCACATCGCCACGATGTATGATCTCACGAATCAGATGGAAACGTCAAAGAACATGCTTTGATCGTTGATGAGACCGCGGTTCCATAGCCTACGCTATAGCCCCGTTATTGTCACAATACAACGGAATATGCTCAGCCCCTAACGGAACTATTCCTAATCCAATTAGGAATTTACGGATCCAAACAGCCTCTTTTGCTGCTTCAGCTGCAGCAATATACTTCGCTTATATTGTTGAATCGGCAAAAATCTCTTGCTTGGAATATTTCCAGCTTACTGCTCCATTATTCAAACAAAATATATACCCGGATTACGACATACAGTCGTCTTTATCGATTTGGAAACTTTCATCGGTATACCCAGTTACCTCAAGTTCTCCATCTCCATAGATTAAGAAATCATCCTTAGTTCGTCTAAGATACTTTAGGATATTCTTAACCGCCATCTAGTGACTATCACCTGGATCGGCCTGATAGTGACTACACATGTTCAAAGCATACGAGACATCAGGTCGCGTACATATCATTGTTGGGTTTCTACTATAGTCCAAAGATCATTCAAGCAATGAAAATAATGTGAATACAAAAAATACGTATGGCGAAATCATACTTACAATGAATGGATTTGCGATGCGTTGAACACAAAAACCTTTTGGTCCTCCATTGAAGCTCTCGGCAATGCCCCCTTTTGGTGCTCCTCCAAGTTTCGGCCATGGCTCTCCTTTGTGCTCCAAGCTCCAAGCTTTGTGAATGGATTCCATGCTCAAGAGTTGGTTTCCCTATCACCTTTGTAAGACTCCTTTGGTGTGCTAGCACTTGGAAATTTTGCCACAAAATTCCCTTAAGCTTCTTGCATCTCTCGGCCAATGAGTGATTTGAGAGAAAATGGCACCTTGTGCCGTGAGGTAGGAGGAGGGAGAGAGAGAGAGGATGAATTGGTTGTCTATATGTATTTTTAGATTTCTAAAATCTAATACCAAAATTCAAATTTCAAAAATTGGTACAAGCATTAAAGCTTTCAACCACCCCCATCAATCACAAATGACAAGCATCTCATCACTCAAAGTTGATGTGACTTGCATCACTTGAATGACTAATGATGTGACACGTGATGTGACGCGTGGGACCCACTTGATTCTAAATGCGAGTGGTCCTGCAAACACTCCCGGGCTCGGGTTCGCTAATTCCGAATTAACGAATTTTCCGTTGCGATGTAATAAAATCAAATTTAATTAAATAATTATGCCTAGCAAAATTACTATTCACGTCGCTAGTGAATTAATTCTAAATTAACTCGTTCGCCAGAATTTAAATCTAATTTTAATTCTGCGTCAAAATCTAATTTCATTTAATATATCGAATATATTAGTCTATCGATTTATTCCAAATTAACTGTTCTCTCTCTTTAAATAGTATTTTATCCCAGATAAAATATCTCTGTAATTAATCCTAGATTAATTTTCTCTCTCTATTAATTAATCCCAAATTAATAATGTGTGAGTCAAACGTCATCGGTGAATCTTCGGACAGTAAATCCGGTCGTCGGACTATCCGAACACGTACCTAGTACTACGTTTTTACCGATTTACAAGACATGGTTGGCTTCTAGCAAAGCACCGTGCCTACCCAATTCTCCAGAAATATTCTTAAAGGAATATGTAATCAATATTAGGCGTAGTATACGTATTATTGCGTATTACGATCCAGTATCGGATGTCACGTGCTAGGCCTAAGGCTGGAATTGTGTCTGCCTCATACGAAGCACATATCGGATCTCTGGTAACTAGTCTCTATAATCGGATAAACATGACCAAGTCATCATATCCCGATAGCTGCAGCAAATAAGAGTACCAGTTCCGTATCCTACGTGACCATCATCTCCACTATGACTGGAGTGATACTTCCATCTTGACATCACACCCAATACACTACGATTCTCAATATACCCAGAAGAGGCGTACACAGAACCGGTTAAAGCCCTGGACGACCAAAACCAAAGTATATTGATTGTTGCAAGTATTAGCGGTGCAAGTCTCAAGTTAAAACCAAATACACCTACCTTGATTCAGACTTCCATAGACACAGAGTCATACTACCAATGGAATTTCGAGGGGTCTATCCAGAGCTAAGCTGTTTCCGTACCATCGGTAAACATAACCTCATATTACACTTGCATAAGTATCCAATACTGAAATATATGAGAACTATGCCGTTATGCTCCCACAATGCGCACAAGTGCAATACTAGTCTATTTCGCATCATCAATGTCCAATCTCGATAATACTCCGACTAGGGATGTTTTAATGATTAAACCTTAATGGATTGATACTGTCTCATATCTTATCAATCCAGAACTAATCATATGGACTTTTATCATTTATATATCCCGGTAATCTAATTACAAATGATAAAATAGCAGTTTCCTTTGTCATATAGTTAATTTGTACAACAACACCATGTTCTGTACAAATAGTGATGCTATGGGTCATAATTGTCCAACAATCTCCCACTTGGCCTATAGTCAGTCACACAAGTGTCCTACACTTGAATTATGTACGGTTGGCTCAAGCTTCTGCTGAGAAAAATTCTTTCGTCAGCGGATTTGCAAAGCCATCATCTGATGCGATTTATTCGATCATCACATCACCACGATGTATGATCCGAACGAATCAGATGAACAGTTGAAGTATATACTCGGATCATTGATGAGACCATTAATTCTTTAGCATGTGCTGTAGCCTAGCTCAGCTGCTAATATAACTACTCATAATCCAATTAGAATTATTAAGATCCAAAGTGCTTCTATTGCTGCCTCAGCTGCAACAATATTCCACTTTTGTTGTTTATTCGGTAACAGTATCTTGCTTGAAAGATTTCCAGCTCAGTGTTCCGATATTCAAACTATATAGTACCTTTATTACGACTTATAGTCATATTGTTGGTTTGGAAACTTGCAGCAGTGAACCCAATCACTTCAAGTTCTCCTCCTCCATAGTTTAAGAAAGCATCCTTAGATCATCTAAGATACTTAAGGATGTTCTTAACATCAATCCAGTGACTATCACTTGGATTGGCCAGATTGTTACTCCATATGCTCAAAATATATGAGACATCATGTCGCGTACATTTATTACAATGTACGTGTTCTCGGAGAGTACCAACAACTTTTAAATCTATCCCAGTAGATCTTTATTTCTAGAATAAATGTTGTTTCTCACAAGAATTCTACGGAGAATATTTCATGAAAGTCGAGCTTTCATCGATTTTATTATGGGAATGTCGTTTCCCAGAAATGATATATCATCATTATATGGGACAATCATTGTCAGTGCGATCCCACTAACTTCCTTATATACACAAGAATTATTATCGTTTTGAATTAAATCATATACCATTATGATTACATCAAAACGATAATTCCAAGAAGGCAATGCTTACTTCAATCCATAAATGGATCGAATAACCTTCAAACCTTGTTTGCTTGTTTTGGTACAACCAAACCGTCAGGATGTTGTAAACATCCTCCTAAAGGTTTCCGTTTAAGGAAAGCAATTTTGACGTTTAGCTGCTATATTTCATAAATGAAACATGCAGCATCAGTAAGCATTATCCAAATGGATTTAACCATGGCAAAAAGGTTTCGTCGTAATCGACACAATATTGATAACGATACCTTTCGTTACAAGCCTAGCTTTGTACGTTGGTATGTTGCCATCCATGTATATCTTCCTTGAAGACTTATAGTACCAATAGGCACAATGCCTTCCGGTACATCAACCAATGTCCAATTTTGGTTGGAATACATGGAATCCATTTCGGACATAATGACACTTTGCCATAATAGGGAGTCGATACCTTGTATCACTTCCTCATACGTAGTTGGTTTGTGTTCCTCAATAAGATTGACATCTTTATGAGGTGAGATCAGAAACCCATACCTCCCAGGTTGTTTTCTGACTCTCTCCGACTTACGTGGTTCTTATGTATTCGAAGATTGTGGTACAGTTTCATCATTGATGAACTGTTTGTGTTCCATTAAGGAATCGGTGCCTGGAACAGTATTACTCCGATTTTCATCGAGTTTTACTTTCCTCCCACTTACCACTGCATATAGGTATTCCTATTAGAAAAAACGCATGGAGAGCAACAATTACATGGTTCTCTTGTGAGTTGTATAAGTACTATACTTTGGTTACCCTAGGTTAACCTACAATTTAGGCACTTATCCGATTTGGGTTCTAGTTTGGTATCATCCAAACATATGCCTAGCATTCCCAAATCTTCAGGAATGAGAAAACCCGGTTTCTTTCTTGTTCATATCTAATATAAAGACTGTCTAACAGATTTTTATGGAACCTTATTCAAAATAAGTTTTGCACTGTTTAATGCGTATCCCTTAGAAGGAAAATGGTAGCTCAGAGCGACTCATGATTAACCTTACTATATCCAACATGTTTCGGTTTCTCTGTTCGGACACACCTCTCAATTGAGGTGTTTCGAAAGGAGTCCACTGTGAAAGAATACTATACTCTTTCAGGTAATTGAGAAACTTATTGCTTAAGTATTTTCCACCATGGTCTAACCGTGACGGTTTAATACATTAGCCGATCTGTCTGTCTACTTCGTGTCGAAACTCTTTGAATTTATCAAAAGTTTCCGATTCATGTTTCAAAAGAAACACATAACCATAACGCGATGCCACATCCGTAAAGGTTTCGAAGCGTTCATATCCACCTCTAGCCTAGCTAGATATGGGCCCACTTACGTCACTATGAAAGAGGGCTAACAGATCGATGGCACTTGTACTTTTACCAAGTAAAAGGTGCTTTAGGCATTTTGCCCAATAAACTAGATTCGTAGACATCATTTGAATAGGATCAAATATGTCCTAGTATCCACTCTTCGAAAGTGTGGATATACGAGTCTTGTTAAATGTGTCTCAGACAACAATGCCACAAATAAGTCTCATCTGATCAAATCAGTTTGAGTTATTTGTTTGTCATGTTATATGTTTGAGATTCATTTATATTCAAAATATAAATATTGTTATTCACATCTAATATGCTTATCTCAATATCATCTTTATAAAATAAAACACTTTAGTGTTCTAGAATATAAAGGTATATCTGCAACAGATTATATTCTGATATAGAGATAATGTTTCTAGTCAAATTAGTTACATTATAACAGTTTCCTAATTTAAGTACATACCTAAAGGGTAGTTCCTAAACTTAGGTTTCTACGGTTAAAACAGCGACTCTCGTCCCATTTTCGATTCGCAGATCAATCTCAACTGAAATCAGTATCCTGCTTATCAGCAGATTCTGCACATCAGTACATATCTTATGTACCACATCTAGTATCAAAATCCAATTTTGAAACTAATAGCGAACATGTTTATGACAAACATACTTGAAGCTAGAGCCTTGCCCCGCCTTCAATTCCTTCATGTATGCCTTGTCTATACGGCAGTCACGCATCCAGTGACCCCTTTTGCCACAGTTTAGGTAGACATCTTGGGATATGTCCTTTTGTCTTCCTAGAACACATTAATGATTTTGCCTTTGCCCTTTTAGAAGCTCTGGCTCTGTCTCCTAGAGTATAGCCATCAACTCTCCAAGAGTTTTCACTTGGTTCATAATGAACCTACCCCAGCTTTAGGGTATAGACTATAAGATCAAATCTTTGGTAGTCTCAGCCACGTAGGTAATGGCCAGCTAACCTAGCTGATCGATGTTAGCAATCATCTGCGACACCTAGTGCTCGACAGATATACCCTCTGACATACACGAGCGAAAGAGCTTCTTTTGTAATTTGTACTTCTAAGATCTAATCTATGAAGATCTTTAATTTCATCATCATAGTACAAGGATCTAATCCTTAATTCTGACGACGGAATTAAAGTGTTATTGCGGTAAGCATAACGGATTGAGCACTAAAGTTATCTTCACATGAATCTTCCAAAGATCATGTTCTACTATTTGCTCAACTCCGGTTTAGGCCTGAGATGTTTTTCTATCAAATAAAATAACTTCTCAGTTCCGAGGACTATCCTGAGGTTTTATTCCCAATTTGAAAATTAAAGCCGTTTAAAGACAATTTTACCCAGGTTTATGTTTTAAACGCTAATCTTTCATTTATCTTGATTGCTATAGTCCAACTATCCAATCAACGATTTTAGGTACTATAGATTATAATGATTATTATAGTCTAACTATATAATCAACTATAATTTGATTCGTTAAATTCAAATATATTGATTACTATAATCCAATTATATAATCAACTATCAATTGAAGTAGTTTGAATACAGTCCAACAGTTTAATTAAAACAACGATTGAATATTAGTCCAACTAATATATTTATATAAAATTGACGAAAATGATATGAGCGCGTATTGGCAAGTATCTAAACGAAATTGCAAATTTAATACTTGCCTCCCACTATTTTTCGGCGAGCCTCTAACCCTCTGTTGAGTACTCGGGAAACCTTATTTCCTAGTGGGCTAGGATCCCGTTAAATAACACACAACCTTGACTTTGGCCAACAAGCTGTATGATATTTAACTAAGTAGTTCTCTAAGATCAATTGGATCTCATCCTATTCCTAGATCCAGTAGGTGGACATCCAAATCTGAAACATATATACAATATATATGCCAATATATCCAATATATTTTCCTAACCTTTTTCCTCTGAATCAAATAAGCCTTGGCTTTGGCAGAACAAACTTAATGATTCTAGTTAAGCGTGACCAATTGACCTTGGAAAGCTTCGTAATCGATGTCGATGGACAAGAAGTGATCTTGACTTTGGCCAACAAATCACAACTTGGACAAGACACCGATATAGAACAAAGCCTTCGTGATTCAAACACATACGTGATGGACAAAGGTCTTGACTTTGGCCAACAAACCAGTGCCAATCTTGGATCTTGAGAATGAATCATTCAATGGAAGGAAAAACGCTTAATATATGTTGAGGGTTTTTCGCGTAATTGGCAACCAATTAATTATCTTTGTTAAGGTCTCATCATACACTCTTAAACATACATTCTAAAAACATAATAAGGCGCGTAAATAAATTAATAATGATATGCGGATGGATATTTAACACACTTTGTTCTTAAAACAAATCTCTCCATTTCCTCTCTCCCGCTAGCACAAATCTTACTTCTACCCAATTACATAACACTTCTAAAGAAACCTCATTTACATTGAGGGGAATAGGTGAGAAGAGAAATACAAAGAATCAAGAGGTAATAGGCTGGACACGCAGGTCCAATTTATAAATTCTAAATTTATTACAACAATTTCCAAAATTGCCCTCACCCATCTAATATCCATCCGATATACATTATTCATACATCACATCCATGTATTCACACAAAGCATGTTATCAATCAATCTAATCAAATTAATTAATCTGAAATTAATGACCATCCAATGTTCAAACAACGATTTGATTTGCGCGAGTCAAACTCATTTTAAGAATAAGTACTCAAAGTACAAATTCTTGTATTATATTAAACTACAACATTAAATCCAATTTAATTTGTATTCAATACTAATTCTTTATTTAATTCTAAATTAAATAATTACGCTTTTTTAATGTGCCTTTACGACTTAGATTCTAAATCTAATCTTTACGGGTTTCAAAGCCCAATTAACATACAATGTCAATTTAATTTAAGTCCAATGGGCTTTCAATTAATTTATAAGGCATGGACTTTGGCAACCAAAGCCCAATAAGGAATCACCCTTTGCCAAAAATCAATTTAGGCCCATTAGGCCCAATTAAAATATTAAAGGTCCATTATATTATATTTGGACTTTATGGATATGATTTTGGGCCCAATTGGATCCAACCAATTAACCTAAACCAAACTTGGCCCAAACCCCATTAAGCCCAAATACAACATTTCAAGCCCAATTCCAAATATAGCCCAACTAATTAAATTACAAAATTCACAATTTCACAATTCAATTAATCTAAAGTGTATAAGCCATAATTAATTACTGAAAGTAACATTTCCAAAATACTAATTTATATAATTATCATGCTTACTAATTATCAATTCATGTCCTACACAATTGAAGCAAAATCAATCCAATTTCCATGCTTATAAGTCACGACATTTTAGGGTTTTGTACGATTTCGATTTTAATCCAATTAAATCATAAATCAACATTTCCCAAGTCATTCAAACACATCCAATGATTCAAAAAACAAAAATCACCATGACATTTAGGTCACACAACCATTCGGCCAAGCCAAGTTTTTGGGGAAAATTTGATCCAGTTCAATTTTCATCAAATTGATCACAAATAACTCTAATTTATCATCATTCAAGCATACTCAAAAAATCAATTTCATCCAAACATGCTCAAATCAATTTTACCCAATTTTACCCTAAATCAATTTCATGCTTAAATAAGGCTCTGATACCATTATTGGGTTTCTACTATGGTCCCAAGATCATTCAAGCAATGAAAATAATGTGAATACAAAAAAGAAGTATGGCGGAATCATACTTACAATGAACAGATTTGCGATGCGTTGAACACAAAAACCTTTTGGTCCTCTATTGAAGCTCTCGATAATGCCCTTTTTTGGTGCTCCTCCAAGTTTCAGCCATGGCTCTCCTTTGTGCTCCAAGCTCCAAGCTTTGTGAATGGATTCAATGCTCAAGAGTTGGTTTCCCTATCACCTTTGTAAGACTCCTTTGGTGTGCTAGCACTTGGAAATTTTGCCACAAAATTCCCTTAAGCTTCTTGCAACTCTCGGCCAAGGAGAGATTTGAGAGAAAATGGCACCTTGTACCGTGAGCTAGGAGGAGGGAGAGAGAGAGGATGAGTTGGTTGTCTATGTGTTTTTTTAGATTTCTAAAATCTAATATCAAAATTCAACTTTCAAAAATTGGTACAAGCATTAAAGCTTTCAACCACCCCCATCAATCACAAGTGACAAGCATCTCATCACTCAAAGTTGATGTGACTTGCATCACTTGAATGACTAATGATGTTACGCGTGATGTGACTTGTGGGCCCCACTTGATTCTAAATGCGAGTGGTCCCGCAAACACTCCCGGGCTCGGGTTCGCTAATTCCGAATTAACGAATTTTCCGTTGCAACGTAATAAAATCAAATTTAATTAAATAATTATGCCTAACAAAATTACTATTCACGTCGCTAGTGAATTAATTATAAATTAACTCGTTCGTCCGAATTAAAATCTAATTTTAATTCTGCATCGAAATCTAATTTCATTTAATTTATCGAATATATTATTTTATCGATTAATTCCAAATTAATCATTCTCTCTCTTTAAATAGTATTTTATCCCAGATAAAATATCTCCGTAATTAATCCTAGATTAATTTTCTCTCTCTATTAATTAATCCCAGATTAATAATATGCGAGTCATACATCATCTGTGAATCTTCGGGAAGCGACCCATGAGATCCCCAGATATGTTGGCAGTAAATTCGGTCGTCGGACTATCCGAACACGTACGTACCTAGTACTACGTTTTTACCGATGTACAAGACATGGTTGGCTTCTAGCAAAGCATCGTGCCTACCCAATTCTCCATAAATATTCTTAAAGGAATATGTAATCTGTATCAGGCGTAGTATACGTAGTATTGCGTATTGCGATCCAGTATCGAATGTCACGTGTTAGGCCTGGGGCTGGAATTGTGTCTGCCCCGTACGAAGCACATATCGGATCTCTGGTAACTAGTCTCTATAATCGGATAAATATGACCTAGTCATAATATCCCGATAGCTGCAGCATTTAAGAGTACCAGTTCTGTATCCTACGTGACCATCATCTCCACTATGACTGGAGTGATACTTCCATATTGACATCACACCCAATACACTACGATTCTCAATATACCTAGAAGAGGCGTACACAGAACCGGTTAAAGCCCTGGATGACCAAAACCAAAGTATATTGATTGTCGCAAGTATTAGCGGTGCAAGTCTCAGGTTAAGACCAAATACACCTACCCTGATTCGGAATTCCATAGACACATAGTCATACTACTAAGGGAATTCTGAGGGGTCTATCTAGGGTGAAGCTGTTTCCGTACCATCGGTAAACACAACCTCCTATTACACTTGCATAAGTATCCAATACTTAAATATATGAGAACTATGTCGTTATGCTCCCACAACGCGCACAAGTGCAATACTAGTCTATTCAACATTATCGATGTCCAATCTCAATAATACTCCGACTAGGGATATTTTAATGATTAAACCTTCATGGATTGATACTGTCTCATATCTTATCAATGCGGAACTAATCATATGGACTTTTATCATTTATATATCCCGGTAATCTAATTACAAATGATAAAAGAGCAATTTCCTTTGTCACATAGTTAATTTGTACAACAACACCATGTTCTGTACAAATAGTGATGTTATGGGTCATAATTGTCCAACAATCATGGCATACATGATCGATCCGACTACCGAGGTGAACGGTATCCGACTCATGTTGTCTCTCTCATCTTGAGTTTTAGGACACATGTCCTTAGATAGAGTGACGCCATGGGACACTGGCAACAGTCCCCTCTTGGACTGATCTATGTTGAATCTCTTCAACACTTTGTCAATGTACGTGCTATGGGAGAGACCAAGCAGCTTTCTAGATCTATCCCGGTAGATCTTTATTCCTAGAATAAAGGCTGCTTCTCCCAGATCCTTCATGGAGAATTTTAATGAAAGCCAAGCTTTCACCGATGTTAATATGGGAATGTCATTGCCAATAAGCAAAACATCATCAACGTAAAGGACAATGAATGTCAGTGCGCTCCCACTAACCTTCTTAAATACACAAGGATCATCCTCGTTTTGAACGAAATCATATTCTTTTATGATCTCATCAAATCGTTGGTTCTAAGAATGTGATGCTTGCTTCAATCCATAAATGGATCGATTTAACTTACAAACCTTGTTTGCAAGTCTTGGTATGAATAAACCGTCAGGCTAATGCATATAAACATCCTTCAAAAGGTTTCCGTTAAGGAAATCGGTTTTGACGTCCATCTGCCATATCTCGTAATCAAACTATGCAGAAATAGCAACCATTATCCGAATAGATTTAATAATGGCAACGGGTGAAAAAGTTTCTTCGTAATCGACACCATGTCGTTGACGATACAATTTCACTATAAGTCTAGCTTTGTACGTTTATACGTTACCATCCATGTCAGTCTTCTTCTTGAAGACCCATTTGCAACCAATAGGCTTTACGCCCTCTGGTGCATCAACCAGTGTCCAAACTTAGTTGGTGTACATGGAATCCATTTTAGAATTCATGGCATCTTGCCATAAACCAGAGTCGATGCCTTGTATCGCTTCCTCATACGTAGCCGGCTCATTTTCCTCAATAAGATTAATATCCACATGAGGTGAGATCAGAAACCCATACCTCTCAGGTTGTTTTCTGACTCTCTCCGACCTACACGGTCCTTGTGTATTCGAAGATTGTGGTTCAGTCTCATCCCAGATGGACTGTTCATGTTCCGTTAAGGATTTTGTGCCAGGAACAGTATCACTCTGATTTTCATCGAGTTATACTTTCCTCCCACTTATCACTGCATTTATGAATTCCTTCTAAAGGAAAACAGCATGTAGAGCAACAAATACTTTGTTCTCTTGTGTGTGATAGAAGTAATATCCTTTGGTTTCCCTAAGATATCCTACAAATAGACATTTATCCGATTTGGGTTCAAGTTTGGTACCTTCCAAACGTTTGACGTATGCCCAGCAACCCCAAATCTTCATTAATGAGAAACCTGGTTTCTTTCCTGTCCATATTTCATACGGAGTCTACTGAACAGACTTTGACGGAACCTTATTCAAAATAAGTATTGCACTGTTCAATGCATATCCCCAAAATGAAATAGGTAGCCCTGTGCGACTCATCATAGACCTTACCATGTCTAACAAAGTTAGGTTTTTCCGTTCGGACACACTGTTTAATTGCGGTGTTCCATGAGGAGTCCACTGTGAAAGAATACCATATTCTTTCAAGTAATCAAGAAACTCGTTGCTTAAGTATTCGCCACCACGGTCCGACCGTAATGTCTTAATACTTTTGCCAGTCTGTTTTTCTACTTCGTGTCGAAACTCTTTGAATTTATCAAAAGTTTCCGACTTGTGTCTCATAAAATACACATAATCGTAACGCGATGCATCATCCGTAAAGGTTACGAAGTATTCATATCCACCTCTAGCCTGGCTAGACATGGGCCCACAAACGTCACTATGAACAAGGGCTAACAGTTCGGTGGCACGTACACCTTTACCGTTAAAAGGTGATTTAGACATCTTGCCTAATAAACAAGATTCACAGACGTCATATGAATTTGGATCAAATCCGTCCAAGTACCCACTCTTCGAAAGTGTGGATATACTTGTCTTGTTTATGTGTCCCAGACGACAATGCCACATGTAAGTTTCATCTTTGTTACTTACTTTAAGCCTTTTGTTTGTTACATTATTTTTTTGAGATTGATTCATATTCAAAATATATAGACCATTATTTACATCAGCAGTGCAAATTTCCATATCATTTTTATACATAAAACACCCAGTGTTTCTAAATACAAAAGTATACCCACATTGGGCTAACATAGATACAGAAATAATATTCCTAGTCAAACAAGGTACATAATAACAGTCTGTAAGTTTAAGTACATGCCACGAGGGCAGTTCCAAAACAAAAATGCCAACGGCCAAAACGGCGACATGTGTCCCATTTCCAACGCGGAGGTTAATCTTTCATGAGGCCAGTCTCCTGCTAATCTGCAGATCTTTCACATCAGTACATATATGAGTTCCACAACCAAAATCAAAAATCCAATTTTTAAAACTAGTAGTAGACATGTTAATTTCTATAACAAACATACCTGAAGTCGGTGCCTTGCCCGCTTTAATTTCCTTAATGTGTGCCCTGTACTCGTGGCAGTCACCCTTCCAGTGACCCCGCTTCCTGTATTGGAGACAAACATCTTGGTATTTGTCCTTAGGTTTCCCAGAATCCTTTGACGATTTGGCCTTGCCCTTCTTCTTATGCTTTTTCTTCTTAACACCTCCAGTCGTCTTGGGCCAAGCCCTCGGAGTCTGAGATGTTGAAGCATAGTGCGCCTCGCTCTTTTTATCCTTAAGGAGCACCTTTTCTGCCTCACGCAGAGTGGACATCAACTCTCCAAGAGTTTGGTCTTGGTTCAACATGTAGTAGTTCATGATGAACCCAGTCCAAGTGTCGGGGAGAGACTGTAGGATCAAATCTACTGAAGTCTCAGCCTCGAAGACTATGCCCATCTGTCCGAGCTGCTCAATGTCAGCAATCATCTATGACACATGGCTCTCAACAGACGTACCCTCTGACATTCGAGCGAGGAAGAGCTTATTCTGCAACTCATATCCTTGCGATCTAAGGTTAGATCGGTGAAGATCATGCAACTTCGCCATCATCTCATAGGGATCCAACCCCTTGTATTGACAACAGAATTGCGGAGTCATAGCGGCAAGCATCACCGATTGAGCAGTCGCATTGTCATCGCTATGATTCTTCCAAAGCTCTAGCTCAAGCAACTGATCAGGTCGGGGCTTAGGCCCAAGAGGTCGCTCTAAAGTGTAGAGTAACTTCTTGGATCCCAGAATAATTCTGAGATTCATATCCCAGTCCTGAAAGTTTGTGCCATTAAAGACGTTGTCGCCCATGACAATATCCATAATGCTTAACTTTCCTGTCATCTTAACCGCAATAGTCCAACTATTCAATTAACGATTATGGGTACAGTCTAATTGTTACAAGAAAAATAATAATATATTAGTCCAACTAATAAAATAATTGATGAAATAATTTGAAAGCGCGTAAAGCTAAGTATTTGAACGAAATTGCAAATTCAATACTAGCCTCCCACTATTTTTCGGCGAGCCTCTAACCCTCTGTTGAGTACTCAGGAAACCTAGTTTCCTAGTGGGCTAGGATCCCATTAAATAACACACAACCTTGACTTTGGCCAACAAGCTGTATGATATTTAACTAGGTAGATCTCTAAGATCAATTGGATCTCATCCAATTCCTAGATCCGGTAGGTGGACCTCCAAGTCCGAAACATATATACAATATATATGCCAATATATCCAATATATTTTCCTAACCTTTTTCCTTTGAATCAACTAAGCCGTGGCTTTGGCACAACAAGCTTAATGATTCCAGTTAAGCGGAACCCATTGACTTTGGAAAGCTTCGTAATCGATGTCGATGGACAAGAAGTGATCTTGATTTTGGCCAACAAATCACAACTTGGACAAGACATTACTTGGATTGTTGATTATGGAGCCACTAACCATGTTTGTTCTTCTTTGCAGCTACTTGACTCATGGAATGACCTAGCTAAAGGTGACTACACCATGAGGGTCGGGACATGGGATGTCGTTTCAGCAAGAGCATGGGAGTTTCCAGTTTAAGTCTTACAAATAATAGTTATTTAAATTTGAACAATGTGTTATTCATTCCTGGTTTTCGCAGGAATTTGATTTCTGTTTCCAAACTTTTGGATGATGGTTTTTCAGTAATGGATTAACCATATGCACAGGAAACTCAGAAAATAACTTGTAAGTGTTAAGACTGTTAACACATATGTCAAAATCAAATTCCTGTAAAAATCAGGAATAAATAACACATTGTTCAATTTTAAATAACTATTATTGAAAAAACTTAAACTGAAAACTCCCACTGCTATTGCTGAAACGACATCCTCTTTCCCGACCCTCATGGTATAGTCACCTTTAGCAAGGTTCCTCCATGAATCAAGTAGTTACAAAGAGGAACAAACATGGTTAGTGGCTCCAGAATCAACAATCCATGCAGACTTATCATCCTCCACTAATAGATATTCAATAACAAGTAAATCATATTTACTTATACCTTTCTTCTCTTTCAGCTCAACAAGATATTTAAGACATTTCCTTTTCCAATGCCTATCCTTATTGTAGTGGAAACAATTTCCTTTGGGCATGGCATTCTTGGAGCATTTCTTGTTCTTCTTCATTGGCCTTCCCTTAGCCTTCCCAGTGCATTTCTTATTATTCTTGGTAGATTTAGAAGATTCGACAACATTTACCTCTCCACTAGGCTAACGAGAATCCACCGACATGTACCCGTAATGGTAGAGCTCACTTAGTAGCAGAGTCAAAGAAAAATATATCTTGTTCATAATATAGTTGCTTTTAAACTGCATGAAACTCTTCGGAAGAGTTTCCATGATCATGGTCACCTAGCTACGCTCATCCATATGAGCTCCATGAGTTTCGGCCATTTTGAGATAGGTCATAATCCCTTAAGATATGCACTCGGACTGATGTCTATTCCTTCATCCTAGCGGTTTTCGTTAAGACCATGGCGTCATGACGCTACCGCTCCGAAGACTGCCCAAACATTCCCTACAATGACTCCATCATCAAAGATATTATTGCCATAGGTTCATGCTTTGCAGTATATTCTGCTAGCAAGTAGCAGCGAGCTTTCTCTTTAGCCGCGACTCATTTCTGGTAGGCATCGTGCATAGCTTGGCCATAGTTTCTAGCTTGCTTAGGAGGACACTCTTTTATCGGAACAAACTTAAGGTCTTCATATATCATAATGGAATTAATGTTACTTTTCCATTTTAAACATGCATTTAAAATCCATTCATCGCATATTAAATTTATCAAACATTTAGACATAAAATTAAACATGATGCGTGTAGGTCAAGTTAAGAGAATTACTATGCCACATAAATCTATCAACTCTAAATAAGTACCGCTGTATGGTAGGTCAAGTATTTGCATGACAGATCGAGAAAATCTCAATTGATTATATATACGGGAATAACTCTTATTCCTATATTAACAAACCACTGTTTGCTTTGATCAATGAATTTTTATTAACATTTAATCATTCCTTAGTAAGTGTAACCTGTCATTCAGAACCCTTGGACTTAACTAGTGAAGTGCCTCCGTAGGGTAGGTCAGTTCACCAGATACATCTAGAGTTTCTATCCTTTCGGAATTAAGAATGACCCAAAATAGACACCATCCGTAGAGGGACGAAAATAAAACTGTCTCGATGTGTCTTTTGTATCTCACGTTTTCGGGCTAACAACGGAGATCACGGGATATATTGTCATATATCCCTCTCCCACTCACTATTTTAAAATTAAGGCTTCTATTTAAAATATCTAATATTTTAATTCACTAGTGTTTATAAAATTTATCTGCGGCTAAAACATAATTTTCCTTTACACTAGTGCATGATTAGTGATCTTATAAATTTCAAATCTTAAAATTTTAATTCACCAATCTCCATTAGTCTCAACTAATAATTCTACTCAATTAAACTAATTTAATTATGTTAGGTTTAGTGACCTAATTTAAAATTCAACTCTAACGTCCATTCGGAATCGGCTATGGAATTTACGTTTGGATTTCTATTCGATATACTAATGGAATTCATGATGCACTTATAAAGCCCGTAATTTTAGAATTTCAAATTTTAAACCATTAACCAATTAATCTAATTAATTCATTTTCATGCATATCATATTCCAATTTAACCCCTTTAAATTTCATAAAATAATATTTTATGACTAGAATATCCATACATCCAAAACATGTTATGGCATGTGAAAATGCAAGAGAAGACATCATAAGCTATATGATATGTTATTCAAACATTTCGAATTAAAAATAAATATAATATAAAAAATAAATTTTTACATTGATCGGGCTCTTATTAGTACATCATTTGGTCTTCAAATCTTACTCCATGGTTTGGTGTTGATCCATTTGCGGCATCGGTACTCCAAATCACAAAGAATGAAACTTTTACATAGGAAAATAAAATATACAACATTTGTAAAAATGATCTTATGGCCTTACATTCCCAAAACCAAAAAAATGCATAAAATAAGAGCCGGTAAAATTTACGATTAATGCAAAAATCATTCATCACATGAACATTAATATGTGTCTACTCATCTCGACATGCAAATAATAATTTAAATCTCATATAAATAATTAAAAACAAAAACTTTAAATATAAAAGAGAAGGGTTAAGAATATTTTTCAAACTCGATTTGGATGTCAGTTGTAGGAACCACTTTCTTAGCACACCGAAAACACCTTAGACACTCAGGATCGACCTTGAAATTTTTTTATGTCCTTACCATTGTATGGCCGAATATTACCAGCAACTGGACTGAAGTTTTGCTTCTATTTTTAGCAATATTTTAGCCCCGAAACAGCACCCGAACCGCCTCAAACAGCGACTCGGATTTGAACTATTTTGGAACTAAAATTACGCCCAACTCATACCTAAATCAACCCATGATTTACGTCAATTAGCAGTGTTTCAAATATGATTTTTACACCAAAAACAGTCCCACAACACTCTTAAAACACCCATTAATGTTCCTTAATTTTTCTAGACAATAAAAAAAAATTGAGCCCCATAACATCAAGAAAACATGCGACAGTAAGCAGTTCTTCTGTTCACTGTCATGTATTAACAAGAAATGGAGATGATGAGGATTTTTAATTTGACTCCGAATGGCCTTCCGTGCTATGTCACACAACTAACAGAAACTAGTGTGGGATAAACTCACAAACCAACCTCTAAGCATTTTATAGATGGAAATGTCACACAAGAATTTTAGTTTTAGTTTTAGTTTTTGTTCTTTTATTTTAAATTTTGAGAGAAAATGATGAATTAGGGTGGCTATGGTTTGACACAAATGAGTTTTAATATAAATGAAACTAACTTAATCTTTATACTTAGGGTTTATTTCCGTTACCCATTTGAAGATGAAAAAATCAGCCACCCATAGTGTTTTTTTATAACTTGCAATCTTTTAATTAATGTCATCACCATGATAAAAAGATGTTACAAAATAAGAATATGTATTACCCTTTAAAAAATGTAACTTCCATTCCAACCAAAGGGTTTCCAAAACACATTTTTGGAATAATAAATAAATTAAATCTTTTATTAAATTATACAATATAATTTAATAAAATAGTTTATAATAAACAATTATCATATAATCATTTATTATAAAACCATATATTATTAGAGCTGGGTCATAATGTCCGTTATACCCCCTTAATTTTTTTTACCTTGAGTGCCATTGATTCTCTAATGAAGGATTTATTCATAACTATTATGAATGTTAATCTTTCTATTCGTAATATAAAGACTTGAGCGCTCTAATCATTCAAGTACCGAATCAACCCATAAGGAAGATACTCATTTACTTGTCACCAGAAAAAGTGAACTCTATATCTATGTAAAACGTTCCCAGCTACACACAAACCATTTCCCCAAAGTACGTAACTATTGGTCGGGATTGCATCACCAACCTCACCTTTATAAATCAATAGACATAGCCTGCCATGCAGGAGTTTGTAGTACACTCAAGATTCAGATCAATCCATATGTGACCATCTAGTAGATTAAAATGAATTTCTTTATTTAACGGATATTAAAAGAAACTCATTTTTTATCTGGGTCCAGTCCTATATGATCACATCATATAAGGTGCCTCCATTCTCATGTCACCACATGAATGATCCCGGATCAAGGTCGCCATACAACTATAGAATAAACCGCAGCTATAGATAAACCACAAACAAATTACCATCTTTATTTGCTCTCTATGGACTATTTTAGATTACTAATTTTAGACTTAAATCCTTGTGTGTATGACACTCATACACTAAGTCTGAAGGCACATGAGTAATCAAGGGTAAACAAGATAATTTTTAATATGCGATATAAACATACACTTTGATAAATGAATAATGCATATTTTTATTTCATAAAATATAATTTCGTTTACATTACATGAAGCTCTAGGAAATATATCCCAACACAAATTACACCATATGTGTCAACCTGAGGATGTAAGAATGTGTCTGATTGTAGGCCTTTATCTTCTGTGGTTGGTATGAATGGCTCGGGTAGCTCTTCTTCAAAAATCAGTGCAATGCATGCTCCAAGATCTTCATTTTGAGGGTATAGATTTTCATCTTCACTTGTAGTTGGTACAAACAGCTCTGGTTCTTGTTCCTCATCAGAGTCCGATGAATAATAGAAATCAAATTGAGATTTTGCTAGTTCGGGCTCCTGAACTGATACCTCTGGCTCTTGATACTGCTCAGCCTCTTCCTCTGTTAAGGTGTTATTGTGAAATGCTTGGTACTCGAAGGCTTCGTCAATGTAATCTGAATTTGTTCCGTGAGGTATGTAGTTCTGGTTGTTGATTATTTGTCTCAATTCATTTGTCAACCTCTGTAAGGTTTTTATGTGACCCAGAAATGTTGCATCCTGTTTAGCTTCCCGTTTCTCGAGCCTGTTTATCAATAGTCTTCCCACTGATGGTTCTGGTCCTTGAAGATCGTAAGTAGATGGTGGATAAGATGGAAAATGTGGTTCAATGAAATATGCTGGTTCATTATATGAAGGTCTCTAATAGTTCTGCCACCCTGAATTATAGTATTGGATTATGCTCGGGTGGTTACCATCTCATATCTCACATCTCCCCTTTATGTTCTGTTGAGCAAATGTTGTGTTGAATGGCTCTGACATCCAAGGATCATTGTTGGGCTGGACAACAGGCCTCAGAAAATTGAATTATTTCTCCCTGATTTGGGGTGTATCTTCACCTCGTAAAGCTCGTAATTCTTTTATCACCTATTGGAGATCCATTTTCAACAACCTGAAATATAAAATAAAGAAATAAAATTACAGATAAAAATAAAGAAAATTAGATATCTTCAAAATTAATAACGTAAGAAAAATAAGTCCCCGGCAACGGTGCCAAAAACTTGATCCGTGAAATCACACACGTAACGCAAGTGCACGTATCACTCAAGTAGTACAAAAATATCGATCCCACGAGGACTTAATTTCTATTGTTTTTATTAATTATTGATTCTATTTCTCTACAAGTATCTAATTAAAGGGAGAAGAGAACGATTGCTTGATTGATTGGTTGAATGTGGATTTGCTAAATAAATAAATAAATAAGAACACAAGAGAAAATACTAAGAAAAAGAAAAACAAAAGACACAAACATCTAGGATTATGATTCCACACAAAATTATTCTAATGATGATTTGATTTTCTTATATGTGTGTGATAAATCAGTTTGCTAACCTGGAACACGAAGTTATGCAAAAGCCTATTCCGATGGTCAGATGCAAACACCCAAAATAACCCAATTAATCATATTTCTATGTTAACCAAGTTATCTGAAATCATTAAGTTCAAGTTCCGATTATGGCTACCCCCGCCAGACAGGTATATTCCTATCCTGTAAGGAAATCTACCTAAGAGACTTTTACCCCAAGGTGAGATTGTGAGCTATTGAATCTAAGGTTGAAACCTAAAATCATTTTTCCAAGTTCCTTTTAAGTTTACCACATCAATCTTATTGGTGATCAAGCAACAAAAAGCATTAAGCTTACGATTCAATAAACAAACTAAAGTATTACCCAAAATATAATTAAATAAATTATTAAGCATTAAAATATTGTGTTTCATTACTTCCCTAGAATAAAAATAAAGTGATGGGGGTTAGGGGATCCACCTTTAATATTTCAAACCTAGAAATCTCACTTATTATAATATAGAATTTGTTAGTATTACCTAATTAAGTAAAACCAGCCATAAAGGCGGTGTTATTATTTGTCCACAAACCAGCCATATAGGCGGTGTCACATTACGTCAAATAAATAAAACCAGCCATTATATTTAATCTGCTATAGTATATCTAGCTAGCACGGGGACCAAATGGACCTACGGTTCCAACCTCCAATAATCTCAGAATAATAATTAAGCTCTTAATTAAATATTCTGAATTATTAACTCCGGGTTATTCCACTAAAAACCCAAAGCTGTACTCTCGTTGCCGCAGATAGATATTAAGCCGAACCACGTCGGTGTCCATCGATATAGTAATTACATACTAATTAGACCCTTCACGAGTATCTCGTAATTAGAGCCGGCTCATAATATCTGTTATACCCCTCTAATTATTTTTACCTTAAATACCATTGATTCTCTAATGAACAATTTATTCATAACCATTATGAATGTTAATCTTTCTATTCGTAATGGAAAGACTTAAGCGCTCTAACAGTTCAAGTACCGAATCAACCCTTAAGAAAGATACTTCTCTACGTCTCGCAAGAAGGAGTGAACTCAATGTCTATGTAAAACATCTCTAGCTACACACCGAACCATGTCCCAAAGTACATAGTTATTAATCGGGATTGCTACACCAACCTCACTTTTGTAAATCAAATGACATAGCCTACCATACATGAGTTTATAGTACACTCACAATTAAGATTAATTCATATATGACCATCTGGTAGATCGAAATGAATTTCTTTATTTAACGGATATTATAAGAAAGTCATTTCTATCTGGGTCCAGTCCTATATGATCACATCATACAAGGTGCCTCCATTCTCATGTCTCCTCATGGACGATCCCAGATCAAGGTCGTCATACAATTATAGAATGGACTGCAGCTTTAGATAAACCACAAACAAAGTACCTGTTTTGTATGCTCTCTATGGACTATTTTAGATTACTTACTTCAGACTTAAATCCTCATGTGTATGACACTCCTACACTAACTCTGAAGGCACATGAGTAATCTAGGGTAAATATGATAATATATAATATGCGATATTAAACAAACACTTTGATAAATGAACAATGCATCATTTTATTTCATAAAACATAATACCGTTTACATTACATGATGCTCTAGGGCATATATCCCAACAATATGGTGGGGCCACTGTGTTGAGGAGTATAAAACAATCTTGTATTGTTGAATCCAACATGGAGATTGAGTATATAGTAGCTTCCGAAACAGCTAAGGAAACAATCTGGCTCCGGAAGTTATTGGGAGATCTGGATTCCAAATATGGATAAACTCAAACATTATTGCAATAACGGTGGTACAGTGGCGAATTCGAAAGAACCAATGAGCCACAAATGAGAAAGCATATAGAGAGAAAATATGATCTCATCAGGGAGATAGTGCAGAGAATAGACGTTTCTGTCGCGATGATTGCATCCGCAGAGAACCTGGGTGATCCGTTTATAAAGCTCTCATAGTGACAATACACGCATGGATCAGTTAGAGATGACAGTGAACAAGTGGTTGAAAAACTACAAATCTTGGCTAACACTATTTCTAACATAGTGGCAATCCGCAAGGCACCTCAAATGGCGGGGCCGAGACTAGTAAGAGAAGACATGGGGGCCTAAAAATAGAACAGTTGAAGAGACTCTCGTGTTAGACGAGGATGATATGGTTGACTATACTGTTGGAAGAGTAGCCAAGTCACATACTGAAGCTGAGCTCCAAAGGTTGAAGGAGCGAATGAAGACAATTACTTAAAAAAATGAAGGGCAAAAATGAAAATTTGTTAGGTTATGACGCAATAACATTCAAGGAACAATTGCCTTCATAGTTCAAAATACTAGAAATTGTAAAGTTCAACGGGAATGAGGATCTAAAGGTTCATCTCCATTAGTATGTATCATTGATGAGTTTGACTGGACTTTCCCAACGCTAAGTGTAGAAAATGTTTGGGATGTCGCTGGAAGGAGCACCGGTGGTATGATACCATAATCTAGATACGAAAATGAAAAAAGACTGGAGGGCGCTGGTTGAAGCATTCTTAAAACAATATGTGACTGATATGGACATTGAACTATCACTTCGTGACTTAGAGAATATGAAGCAAAAGCCTGAAGAAAATTTCAAAGAATATGTTGACTGCTGGAGAAGCCATTATAATGCAAACAAGTCCCTCGGAGAATGACCAAATGAAAATGATTATCAAGGGCTCTAAGCCCTTTATTCACAATAAGTTGAGAAAGATGACCTCCATGATCTCCGAATTTCGACTGCTGAGAGAGACAATGATGGACATCGAGGAAGAAGAAGTTGAGAATAGAAAATTCTATAGCCAGAACCAAAGAACTACTGGAGTACCTTCTGGAATAAAGGTCGGTCCTGCTGAGATTGTCGGAATAAGGATAAAAGATTTTAAAACCTTGTCAATACTCTGTCTAAGGTGTTTGAAAAGTTTAAGAGGCAAGGCCTATTGAACATTCTAGAACTAAAACCGTCATTATGACCAATAGCCCACCACATCCACCTAAATCGCTACTGCCACTTCCACTAGCAACATGACCATGACACCGATAACTGCACCCGCCTTAAATATGAAATCTAAGACCTCATAGACAACCATAAAATCCCTAACCCAAAAAGAAACCAACCTACCACCGACAGAAACCCTCTACCCAATCACCATGTCTCTCTACTAGAAACATACATGGTAATCTCCGGCTTGTCCGAAGAATATGTCCTACGAGTTTTTGATCAGTAAACCAACGCATTATTATTGTGTCATATATTTCCTTTCTTATCATGTAATGACTCTTTTCGAATATTCAATGATGAAATAAATTAAGTTTTGCACAATTTTATGTCGCCCGATAAGAATGAGCATGGATAAATTTTGAAAAGACAACTTTGGAATCACTAGAAAAATATGCTATACTTAAATATTGCGCACTAAAATTGGCACTTAGAATTGCAAAGCAGAGTTAGAAAGAATTTATGCTAGCACAAATTGTAGAGATGATTAAGACATTTGAAACTCATTTGATCCCTTTTTCCAAAAGCTAAGGCTAAGATAACAATACGTTAAGGAGATGACGCAAAAAAATGAAAAATTGGAGAAAAATAAAAATGGAGAGAAGAAATAAAAATAAAATGATGAATCCCACAAAACTGCTCCGCTGTTTGAATTGTTTAGTAACTAGGAGTATCGTGAACCCCACGAGTACTGTTGTATCAAACGAAAACTCAAATATTGAGTATGCAAAACAACTTGAGTTGATGAAATTATTGAGTAACTAAGGGCTCGCATCACAAATGTGCACTATTTGCATCAAAAGATAATTTGACGACTTAAGGAAGTTAGGGAAGAACTCTACATAAAATAAACATTTGAGATATCTTAAAAACTTTCTGATCCATTATTATGTGTTAGTTTGTCTAAGGAAATGATAAAATGAACTAAAGTATTAGCAGTATATCCACACTTAGCACCAACATAAACTGATTCGGGTTGCACGTAATTCTTTATAAAAGAGTCATACACACACATGGGGAAGCATTCGAAAAGGTGAAACTTAGTTGAATTTTGAATTTGGATAATGCTAAAACTTGGACAGAGTTAGAATTTCGAAAAAAAACTTGAGAATATGTTAAAGGTCATTACATAGCAAAGGAAATCTGGAAAGTGAATTTCATGATCTGAGAACCCTGAGGGACAACCTGAACAGAAGACTGATAGTACATCGACAGAAGAAATGTCACGACTCCTACAAGCAGAAGAGAGAGCATGCAGCTAAAGATCATTTGCACATATGTATACATGCAAATAACATTTCTTTTGTAGGAAAAATCAAACAAAGCAAGCCCCCATGAGTTGGAGCAAGATATCGACAGCTCAGTTGTAGTCAAGAGTTGAAGCCTCCAAGGCATGGAGAACCTAACAGATAGAAGGATAAGATATTGGGGGTGAGGTTATCTTAAGAAGAGATTACTGGAGACGGGAACTAGCCATACATGGTAGTTCAAAGCCACATAGCTGAGTTATGGAATGACTACAAAAGAGGTCAGATGATTGAATACTCCGAGAATGAAGTGAGACCTCACAAATGAGGGCAAGCTTTAGATAGATTTAAAAATGAATATGAAGCCTCGAAGATTTTAGGGATGAAGCCACGTGATGAAGCTTTGGAATGAAGCCTTGAGAATGAGGGGTGAAGCCCCATAATGAAGCCTTGTAAATGAGGGATAAAGCATCGCGATGAAAAATTAGGAAATAATGATGGAGCCTTTAGAGTGAAGGAAGCCTCAAGAAAGACAATGAGGGTCAGAAAACTTCAAGAATGATGATAACTTCGAGAATGACTACAACTTTAAGAATGAAGTATAGATTTCGAGAATGAGTATAACTTCGAGAAAGAATACAACTCCGAGAATGGATACAAATTTCATGAATGAACACAATTTCGACAATGCGATACAGACTACAAGAATGAAGATGACTTCGAGAATAAAGATAATTTCGAGTATGCGGGCAACTTTGAGAATAAAGAACGAACTTCGGGAATGAAGACAGTGAAGACCACCTCAAGAATTAAGACAATTATAGGAATGAAAATAACTTTGAGAATGAAGACAACTACAAGAATAAAAACAACTCCAAGACTGGGGAATAAACTTCAAGAATGAAGAAAACTCCGAGAATAGGTACAGACTTCGAGAATGAAGACAAACTATAAGGATGGGACTTCAAGAATAAGGACAAGATAAGAGATAGTTTCGTGAATGGAATAAAACAGTAGGAATGAGGACAAGGCAATAGATGTTTCCAAGAATGAAACAAGACTTTAAGAATGGAGACAACCCCGAGAATGGGATACGAACTTCGAGGATGAAGACAATTCTGAGAATAATGTGCAGATATCAGACAACGAACCATCAAAAGCCGAGAACAAAAGCTCGAGGACTTACGGGTCCATCCATCTCAAGGCCCGATGGGCTATCTATCAAACTACAACAAAGCCCGGTAAACCTGACGAGGCCCGGAAAGCTAGGTACATGAAAATGCATGCTTGACTTTGATAGGCATGTCACTGTCACATACTGCACAAGCCCACCAAAATGGGGGCGGTTGTAGACACTTTATTTTTTCTGCATAGTCTGATGATGAGTCTATTACGGGGACACTTTCTGAAAATTGGAGAATTGTAAGGATGAATGCCAGGAAGGAAATGAACTCCAAAGAACACAACCAAAAGCCATTTGGACATCATCTATGTCCGGCCTACCTTGTCTCTAGCTAGAAAAGCTTGCCAAACATGCTCTAAATTCGACCGAATATTATACAACTGTCAGTGAGTGAGCATATTATCAAGTACTGAAGTTTAGGGATCTAATTGTCTCCAGATGGACATATAATTCAAATATAATATCCAATTAGACATGTATCGAGCTGTCAAACCACGTACAAAATGAAACAGGCTTGATTACGGGATTGATTATGTTCGGCTGGATATACATCCCAAACCCTAAATCCTACCGGACATGGTTCGATCTATGTCTGATGTTTTGATTTCTAATCACTATGGATAAATTGAAGGAGGATGAGGGATTTTCCTCCCCCTTCCATCCTTAGCCCCTCTCATTTCACTATAAAAAAGGATTTTTTGAGTATTAGATGTTGATTGGGAACAGTATAGAGAACCCTAAAAAAACCCTAAAACAATAACCTTGAGAGAGAAAAAAACATCAACTCTTGGAGTTCATTCCCCTGGTGTGAATCCAGAAATTACCCGACATTCAGAGATTTCTTTTGAGCCAAAACAAAGGCATAAAGGTACGACTTGAGGTCACCATTTTTAATATTTCTTTGCATATGAGATTCAGGTTTTGACACAGTATTTCCAGCCGGAGGTACACTACATCTAACTAGACATACACACACCTCCGACCAAGGATATATATATATATCTGGCAGCATTTACTATTTTCTCTAGTTAATTGCATGTCTAGTTATTTTCATGTTACTCGTTAGTATTCCTTTATACAAGATTAATATTTTCGTTTTACCGTTTTAGTTGATAATACGCATATGTTTAGTTTATTGTCTAAAATGTGGATTAATATACATGATCTGCTAACTGTACTATATGTGAATGAAGTCAGGCCAAACTTGTCTTATGTCCGGCCAGACATGAATGATATCTAGCCATATAATAACCTTGTATGTAAGATGGAAACTCAAACGTAAGTTCTACAGTCAATTTTGAATGGATGATAATATGGTTCGCACTCGGGATACAACTCCACATACCATTTTTGGATGGCATTTTCATTACTGTTATTGTTACAATGCATGCTTGTTATATATGTGTATGAATTTTTTTGGACTACACAGAATGTCCACCCTGACTTCGTTTAAGTCTGGCCAGACATGAACAAATATATTCGGTCGACCTTACGCTATATCCGACCAACCATATACTATATCCGGTCAGGCCTCTCCAAGACGAGGCTCATTTGAGACATGTTTCAATTTGTTTTATTATTATTATTATAATTATTTATTTGCACATTTGAACTTTATTTATTTATCGTATTTTACTTTATCATGTTTGCGTTTTTATGCTTTATAAATTTTATTATATGTGACTGCATTATAAGACATGATTATACTTTCTTTGAGTATAAATATTATACTGGCATCAGTAAAGGACCATTCTGAATCCAAACGGGTTTAACGTCAGACCTTGCAAGTGGTGTAGTGCGATCTTAAATCATTCTTGGTGTCTCATACTGGGTGGCTACTCCATTATTCTCTTATTAGTCCCCCGCGTGACTCTACGTACTCTCTATAACTGGGAGCCCAACAGTGCAGTGGTCATCAATATCATAGGTATAGCGGTAAACCTCGTTTCGCTCCTACACCTATTATTATGCATGTTAATTAATCTTGTATGCCAGGTTAAGTGGATTGTTATTCAAGTTCGCTAATCTCGGGCATAGATATATCTGACATCATGTTTTCTAATGTATTTTGGGACACTCTGATGTATTTCAGAATTTTCTGGAGTTTTTAAGGTCATTGTTATCGAGGTCGGAGTATTTATGGTGTATTCTGAAGTAATTTATCTCGAGAACCAATTTAAACTAGATATCATTTGAGTCTTTTATGTTCTTTTTACTCCGGAGTATACTGGTCTAGGAATGATTCTACTCCGGAATCATTCTAGAATAATAACATTCTGGAGTAACACTACTCCAGAATGTTATTATTCCGGAATGATTTCTGGATTCACGGTACTCCAGGGTAGCTTAGTTCTGGAAAATATCATTTCATGGTTGTACTACTCCAAAGTAATATCAATTCGGAGTAGTCAGACTTCGAAAGTGATTTCTAACACCTATGGTCTGCTAGTGCTATTGTGCCATAACAAGTGTCATTTTCCTAGTGGACATTTGTCTGCAGTTCAATTAAAATGGGGTGTTGAAAAAGATTCTTTTAGATATTGACATGTGTCCCCATTGAATGGGCTAAATCTGAGCACCTACAATCGGTATTGTAGATAATCTTGTATCATTTTTTAAATTAGTTTGCGATTCCTAATCATGATTTGAGATTTTTAAACAAAAATAAGATATGAGGAAAAAAAATTATGCTGACTCTCATATTGAACGATACAAAATCCTAAATCACAATGAAATTCAGTTACATATTTAATAAATAATTGTAGGAAAATAATAATTTTTTACTTGATAAATAGTGTAAATGTTTACCACAAAAACGTTGAAATTGTTATATTTTCCACTTTTTTAATGAATAATTTTTAAATTTGATATGCAAAAAAGAAAAAATTCAAAATTTTTATGACAAACGATAAAAAAAAATGATAAATTCAAAAATTATATTTTAAATAAAATGTCTTATAGTGCGCTTCCCAATGTCAATTACAAACTATGTTGTAACTGTGCACTACATTGTAAATCCTAGGGTCTTTGTCTAATATACACGTATCACTAAACGAGATTTAGTTTCGATCTAATCGTAATTGAATATCCAATCGTAATTAGATCGAATATGTGTATAAAAGACAATAGGTGCTACCGTTAAATAAGTAATATTATGGAAAATGAAATTGCTCGTATTTATGAATCGGACATAAATACGATCCGAATTGGCATTCTGAGCACCAACCCTAACAGTTGCTTTGTTCAGCTTCCTGTAGTCCATGCATACTCTCCATCCAGCCACCGTTCTTGTTGGAATCAGCTCGTTTTTTCATTTGTGACTGCAGTTATTCCTTATTTCTCTGGCACACATTGCATATGACTCACCCAAGTGCTGTCAGAGATGGGGTAAATGATGTTGGCATCCAACCATTTGATAATTGGATTTAGTCTCTATTGATGCTCCACTGTGGCTTTGTACTCATCGTTCATTAGAATTTTTTGCATGCAAAATGATGGACTAATGCCTCGAATGTCTGCTATAGTCCAGCCAATGGTTTTCTTGTGTTCTCGTAACACTCTCAGCAACTTATCTTCCTGGTCCAGTGTTAGCGACGAAGAAATAATCACAGGTAAATCAGAAGAGTTTTCTAAGAATGTATACCTGAGATGGCTCAGAAGTGGCTTTAGTTCCAACTGTTGTGGCTCTTCAATCGAAGGCTTGATTCTATCCTTTTTCGATAATTCCAAACTTTCAACATGTGGTGTCGATTTGAAGTGAAAGGGTCTGTCAAGATAGTTGATACCTTCCAGAATTTCATCATTTAGCTCACTGTCAGTCATGTTGGTGATGCAAGCTTCAATTTTGTCAGTGGAAAGTTGCATTGCATAAGTATCCTGGATGATACTATCTAAAACATCAATTCTGACACATTCATTCTCATTTTCATCATTATGGAATTTCATGGCTTTGAAAACATTGAATGTAACTCCTTGGTCCTACACTTTCATTGTTAGTTCTCTTTTTTATACATCAATAACAGTTCGACCTGTAGCCAGGAATGGTCTCCCGAGGATGATAGGTACATCTTTGTCTTTTTCCATGTTAAGGATAATGAAATCTGCATGGAAAATGAATTTGTCGACTTTAACCAATACATATTCCACTTCACCTCTCGGAAATATGAGCGATCTTTTAGCAAGCTGTAGAGTAACTGAGGTGGGTATTGCTTCTGCAATCTGCAGTTTCCTGTATATAGACAAAGGCATTAAGTTAAAGCGGGCACCTAAATCACACAAAGCCTTATCAAAGTAATGTTCTCATATGGTGCAAGGGATGGTGAAAATGCCAGGATCTTTCAACTTTGGGGGAAGCTTCCTCTGAATGATGGCACTACATTCTTTTGTCAATGCTACTGTCTTGTAATCTCCCAATCTTCTCTTTCGTGAAAAAATGTATTTCATGAATTTCACATAGCTGGGCATTTATTCCAACGCTTCTGTAAATGGAATATTGATATGCAGTTTTTTGAAAATCTTCAGGAATTGAGCAAACTGCTTGTCTAGTTTGTTTTTTTGGAGACGCTATGGAAAAAGGTGGAGGAAGAGTTAATCTTTCTCGATATTTTTCTTTTGTTTCTCTTTCCTCTATTTGTGGCTTTGTTTCGCTGCTTTCTTTTGGAACTTCCTTAATGGATCCTTTGATTCCAACATCTTTGTTGATTTCAGTGTCCCTTTTCAAAGTGATGGCTTAACATTGCTCCTTCCTTCTGTTCTTTGGATTAGGTTTTATGTTGCTAATATGGTTACCTTGCAATCTGTAACTCTGAGCATTGGCCAGTTGTCCCATTTGATTCTCCAGTGTTTTCAAAGATGCTGCTTGACTTTGAATTAATACTGCTTGGGATTGAAATATAGTATCATATTTGGCTGCTTGAGAGTCGTATTTTGCTTCTAGTTTTTTAAACATCTCTGCAAGCATATCTTATATTTTTGGCTTCTTTTCATACTCCTGGCCCTTATTTTGCTGTTGGAATCCTGGTGGTGGATTGTTCCTTTGCCATGAATTGTTGCTCTATGCGAAAATGGGATGATTCCTCCACCCTGGGTTGTAGGTATTGGAATATGGATTGTTCCCCTGTTTGTTGAAATTGTTGTCATAATTCACCGCCTCATCATGTTGGTTGTATGGTTCTGCCTCTAGTACTCCTCCATTTGGTGAACTTGTGGATACAACATTAACCTTCATGTTAATAGTATCCAGACTTTTGCAAATCTGATCCAGCTTAGCACTCAATGTTGTGTTGGCTCCAACTTCGTAAATTCCTGCAATTCGTTGAATCATGCTCATTTCTATTGGCCACAAAGAATTTTTGTTGGCCATTTCTTCAATTAAATCCCAGGCCTGATCTTCTCCTTTTTCCATTAAAGCTCCTCCAGCCGCAGCATCAATTGTAGTTCTCATTAGTCCAGAAAGTCCATTATAGAAGGTTTGGACTTGTAACCACTTTGCAATCTCATGGTGAGGACATTTTCTGAGCACTCCTTGTATCTTTCCCAAGCTTCGTAGAGGGATTCTGAATCATGTTGCATAAAGGATGTGATTGTTGGGATGTATGCCCTAGAGCTACATGTAATGTAAACGTCTTTATATGTTTTTTACATAAAATGATGCATTATTCATTTATCAAAATATTTATTTAATTTTCGCATATTATAAATTATCTTGATTACCCTAGATTACTTATGTGCCTTCAGACTTAGTGTATAAGTGTCATACACAAAATGATTTAAGTCTGAAGTTAGTAATCTTATCAGTTCATAGAGAGCAAACAAAATGGGTATTTTGTTTGTGGTTTATCTATAGTTTCGATCCATTCTATATTTATATGACAACCTTGATCCGGGATCGTCCATGTAGAGACATGAGAATGGAGGCACCTTGTATAATATGATCATATAGGACTGGACCCATATGGAAATGACAGTCTTATAACATCCGTTAAATAAAGAAAGTCATTTCAATATACTAGATGGTCATATATGGATTGATCTTAATCCTGAGTGTACTACGAACTCCTGTTGGTGTAGCAGTCCCGACCAATTGCTACGTACTTTGGGGGCATGGTCTGTTGTGTAGATGGGAATGTTTTACATAGATATGAAGTTCACTCCTTCTTGTGAGAAGTAAAGGAGTATCTTTCTTAAGGGTTGATTCGGTACTTGAATTGTTAGAGCGCTCAAGTCTTTCTATTACGAATAGAAAGATTTAAATTCATAATGATTATGAATAAATCGTTCATTAGAGAATCAATGGTACTTAAGGTAAAAATAATTAGAGGGATATAACAGATATTATGACCTGGCTCTAATTATGAGATACTCATGAAGCGTTAATCTATATGCAATGACTATATCGATGGACACCGACTTGGTTCGGCTTAATATATCATATGCGACAACGAGAGTGTAACTTCGGGTTTTTAGTGGAATAACCCAGAGTTAATAGTTCAGAATATTTAATTAAGAGCTTAATTAATATTTCGAGATTATTGGAGCTCGGAACTGTAGGTCTATTTGGTCCCCGTGCTAGCTCGATTTACTATAGTAGATTTAGTATAATTGGATAGTCCAATTATATACTCACAAATGTATAAATATTATTAATAATATTTTTTTGTCACACTTGAAACTTTATATTGAAAGTTAATATATGGTTTTTATTAAATATATGATATTTAAACACATGTTATTTAATTATATTAGATATAATTAAAATAAAAGGTTAAGTTAGTCATTTCTAAATTTTGGGTTTTGGAAACTCTTGGATTTAATTTAGAAGTTACATTTTTTAATAGGCATTTAACCTTTTGTTTTGTAACATCTTTTCTATCAAGGAAAGTAAATATTGATTTACAAGGTGTAGAAGGGGAAGGGTTTGTTTTATTTGTAAAATTAAACCCTAAGTATAAAAAGGAAAATTGTTTTTCTTTTTGCTTAAGCCTCTCATTCTAACCCTAGCCTCCATCTTCTTCTTCTCCAAATCCTCTCAAGTTGTTGAGAAAACAAAAGAAGAACAAAAGATAATAAAAAATAAAATAACAAAAGTTATTGTGTGACTTTATCTCTAAATAGTTTAAGGATTGTTTATGTGAGTCTTTCCCACACAAGTTTCAATTAGTAATGAGACATAGCTCGGAAGACTTGTGGTGTAAAACATATTCACCTTCATCTCTTTCTTTTTTTTACACGGCATTGAGGTATTGTTTTGCTCACTGCCGCCCATTTACTTGGTGAAACGGAACTCGTTTGGTTTCGTTTTAATCCAGTTTTTTTGTGGGAATATTTTGTGGTGTTTTGGGGCTGTTTTCAATGAAAAATCATAATCAAAACACAGCCACTGTCTGTGCTTTTCAAGGGCTATTTCGGCAGTGCACTGTGAGCGTATCGGGTCCAAAATAGTCCAGTTTTTGTCCGGCTATTAGGGACTGTTCTGGGACTATTCCGGGACTTTTTCGGGGCTGGAATTTTTTCTAAAACCGAAGTAAAATTTATGTGGGTGTTGCAGTAGCATTCAACAATTAAAGGGGATGGGCAAAAAAAATTTCAAGTCCGATCTGTGTGCCTAAACCGTTTCCGATGCGCAAGGAAAACATTTCCTACAGTGATGTCATTCCTCAGCTTTGCAGTTCTTGCTGGGGAAAATATTTTGCAAGGAATTTGGTGGCAAAAGTGTTCCAAGTTGTGATGGAACCTGTTGGTAGTGAATGTAGCCAAGCCTTAGCTATGTCTTTCAAAGAATATAGGAAAACACGCAGTCTCATTGTTTCTTCTGCCGCTCGGTTGTAATTGAAAGTGCCGCAAAATTCTAGGAAGTTGCTGATGTTGGCATTAGGATCTTCTGTTGCATTCCCTCCAAACTGTACTGATTGTTGTATCATCTGAATGCATGTTTTGATGTCACATGCATTTACTAGTAAGAGAGGAAGTACAATACATGAAATGAAGCCGTCAACCACCGGAATAGTTCTGTCTCGAATGGGAATTGGTGGTGCAACCTCCAATTGTTCAGGTTCCATGTTGATCAGTGATTCTTGACCTTTACGTCTTTCCCTTCTCAATTGTCTGATGGTTATTTAAATTTCTGGGTCAAGCGGACGGATTTCCAAGTTTCTGGTTCTTCTCATGTAGTGACTGTGAACCTGAAACACAAGAAAGCAAAAATAAAAAGAAATTAGACACAAGTAAAGGTATCTAAACCCAAAATTAATAGTGAAAGATAAATAAGTCCCCGGCAACAGTGCCAAAAACTTGATCGGGTGAAATCACTCACGTACTGCAAGCGCATGTATCGCTCAAGTAGTATAAAATGTATCAATCCCACGAGGACTTAATACCTTAGCTATTAATTTAGGACGTTAAATGCTTACGAGTATATAATAGATTGATTGTTATTTAGATGGTGATTTTTGTCTGAAAATAAGTAAATAAAACAATGTGAAAGTAAATTGAAGGAAACTTTAATATTATAAAACTATTTAGGGTTGTGAATCCTTCCAATATTTTTTAAAGATGAAGTGGTTATCTAATGTTTGTGTAATATATCGGTTTATTAACCTGGAACATGAAAATATACAAAATCCTCTGTCGATGGTCAGATGCAAACACCCAAATAACCTAATTAATCATATGTCCATGTTAACCAAGTTACCTGAATTCATTAAGATTAAGTTCCAATTGTGGCTACCCCCGCCCGACGGGTATATGTCTATCCTGGAAGGATATCTATCTAAGGATCACCATGTCCCAAGGTGAGATCGTGAGTTATTGAGTCTAAGGCTGAAACCTGAAATTCTTTCGTCAAGTTTATTTTAAGTTTACAAAATTAATCTTATTAGTGGCAAATTAACAAGAAGCATTAAGCTTAAGACTCAATAAATAAACCTTTTATATTACCCGAGACACAAAATAACCACTTATAAAATGGTGATATTGGAATTCATCACAACACCATAAATGGTATTTAGTTAGAACACATATCTAGGACTAGTAAAGACATTAATAAAGAAAATGACATAAATTAAATCTTGGAAATTAAAAAGGTAAATAAAGCAATAAAGAAAATATTGTGGGTAGAGGATCCACTTTTATTACTTCTAATTTAGATATCTCCCTTATTATAATATATAAACTTTGCATGGCATTACCAACCGACCATATAGGCGGTATCCTGATTAAGTCAGATTTATAATTAATTCCAACCGACCATAAATGCGGTATCCAATTTAGTCAGGTTAGAATCAATTTAATTAAGTTTAACCGACCATAAAGGCGATATCCCTTTAAGTTAGGTTTTAAAATAGTTTATATATTATAATTAAGGGAGATTAATCTAAATATTAGTAATAAAAGCTTTTTTCTTCACCCCAGTAGAGGGGAGTTACCACATCATACTGAAAAGTAAAATAAAGACTGAAAAGTAAAATAAATAAAGAACTATTGCGTAAAATAAAAATTAAATACAAAAAGCTGTAAATAAATAAACAAAATACAATCTTCTTAGTATTCTTAAGGAAATGCCCAGAAGAAGGTGTGAATTGGAATTCTGATTTCGGCCTCAATTTATAGGCAAAATTTGGTGCCACGCGTAGCGACACGTGAAGTGTTGCGCGTCGCGATGCACGGTTGATCTTCGACACGTGGCATGCACTTTGCTGAGATGATGACATATGGCACGCGGCTGTCGGAAGCTGAATTATTGGCTCGGTGTCACGATGCTTGAAGGCTTGTGCATCGCAATGCTGACGTAAGTAATGACGTGTAGTGTCGGCAGCATGGGATGATGACACGTGTCCGGCGCATGATAGCAAGATTGTTGTGATGTTGACACGTGTTCGGAACATGTTAGCAAGTGTGTATGATAGAAGTTTCTCTGATATTGAAACATTTTCGGCGCTCGTTAGCGGTCCCGACGTAGAAGTGTTGTGAGTCGCGACGCTCAAATGACAATTTTTCCCTTTTGTTCCGTTTTTCGCTGTTTTGGCCCCGATTTGATTCCAGTGAGTCCTAAAACCTTATTTATCTACAAAATGCACAATCCACATCAAAATATTCATAAAACTCAAGAAACTATAGAAAATATTAAGTCAAAGGGGCGGTAAATACTGATATATTTACCGCTTATCACTTGGGCCTGGACTCTTGAATCTTGGAAATGGAAATCCCTTCTATACCCTTTTAAACTCTTTAGGGATCCTTAAGCCCAAAAATCACCATCAACATATGTCACCTAGTTCTTGGTATCAATGAGTTGGTGAGTTGATGCCAAGAACTATAAAATAAAGTGAAATGGACTGCTCCCCCATCCTCGGGTCGGGAAGATACTCATAACACCCAAAGATTCCATTTTTGTGCCATGATTTTCCCATTAATGCTTCTCTCAGCATTCTAAACCATCCATTGGATGTCACGAAGTCATCATTACCCTCATAAATGCACATCATGTCATTCTAAGGTTTCTTCTATTCCACTTCATCAATATGTAATGTGTCGCACATCCGTAGCTTGGGTTTTAGAACCAAATGCAACCAGATAGTCATGATACAACTGAAAAGTCACCTCAATCTCGCCCGTCTATTTGAAACTCAACTAGTTAAATCTCTATTACACGTGGCACTAGTCTGAGCCATATGCCTTAATCCAACAATCCGAACCAACCCGAGCTACCTATAAAAATGACCAAATTGCACCCCTGCTCTCTTTTGCAAAATATTCTTCCCAGAAACAATTAAAGTGTTTCCTCTCACTCTCTCTAACTCTGGACCTTCAACACCCCGCAAAGTTTATCAATATCTTCTTCATCAAATGAGTAAGTACTTTATCAAACTCTATTCTGTTTGGTTCATAATTTTCTGTATATCTGGGCTGCTTTGGTTGTTCATTTATGTGCTCTGTTTTTTTTAGGGTTTTACTTGTTGATAATGGATAGGTTTGTTTGTATGGATGCATGTTTATGTGGGCACATTCTGGTTTTTGTGTTTATGAGGCAGTTTTTAGGTTTTTTTTGTGTGTCTCTCTTTTGATAATTCTAAAAAACTTAAAGTTCTATCATTGTTAGGGCATTTAGAGTTTTTATAGAGCTTGACACACGTTAATGATGAACATAATGGCCCTACTTTAGTATGCTATACTAACTGAGATTGCAAACTAACCTTCCACCTCGCTTCCTGTCATGACATGAATATCTGACACCGAGTCCACCTTTCTCACTCCTCTTGAAATCTGATCCTCTACCCGCCCCTACTAATAATTGCCCTCATCTCGGGATACGAAAGCCTCGAGGACCTCGACACGACCCTGACCCATTCTGAAGAAGAAAACCAATCTTACTACCATCGGGTACCCCGACCTGAGCCCGAGCGCAATCCATTTGATTAGTCACACCTCGACATGGACAAGGCCTCCACACTCACCGAGGCTGATCTGGACAACTTGAAGGAGAGATTCTCCATCCCCGATGACATTATACTAGGAATCCCAGCCCCATTTGAACAAGCGAGCCGTCCTGAGGAGGATGTCATTGCATTGTGCTCAATTTTCTTTATGATGGGACTATGGTTGCCCATATATGGGTACTTTGTAAGGATATTGTCTTCCATGCAGATAGCTTAGTGCCAGCAGAATCTGAATAGTTGGAGGATATTGGCCAGCCTGTATGTGATCTGGAATCAAGTTGGAATTAGGAAGATGACCTTTGACGAATTAATGAGGCTATAGTGAATGAATGCCAACCCGAAGAAGTACAAGGGTTGGTATTATCTCTCTTCTCATGACGGGATTCCTTCCCTCATCACCAATCTCCCGACCACCAATAAAAAATTCAAAGACAAATGGTTATATGTTGTGGGCCCTGAGGGCAAAAACAAACAATCAATGGTGAGCTCATCACTATTCCCAATTTCTTCTCGGATGGAGGTAAAGACCCGACCTCCAAACTCACCCCTATTGACTTGAACAAAACCACTAATTTATGAACCTTTTTATAACTTTTTGTGGCGATAGCCCCAACATTAGTCACATAGTCTGGGTCATGATAAGAAAGGCCACTAAATTTGTAGGCCACTACCAGAACATCGTCAACCCTTCTACTTTTGCTGAGTCGAGCCTTATCCCGAGCACTCCATCATCCTCGCCAAAGCGGCTTGGTAGATTATACCCAACCCACTAACTTCTTGTTTGTTGCCTTAGGTTTTCCTTCTTGCTTTTTCCTTTTCTATATTCTAACTCTTTTTCTTTCTTTATTTCTTGCAGAAATGTCAAGCTCGAGGTTGCCTCTGCAAGGAGCTACATCACTGTTGTAGAAAGCACAAAGTCTAGCAGTGCCCGATCCCATGTGACCACCCTAGTCCCGCCTGAAGCTAAACGGAAACCACACAATCAACCACAACACCTTTATGTCCTCCAGGTCCGCGCTAGCTGTTACTGCTATGATTCCTTCAACCTAAGCTTCTAACACTTCCCCTCGATCGTACACAAAGCGTTGTCACCTGATCGGGGGTGACAAATCCCAGGAACTTGAGGTGGCATCGACCAAAAAGGCCGCATCTCATAAGGGCAACGTTGTTGTTGGCCCTTCTCAGCCCATGGAAAGCACAATGTTGCTTGGGCTAGATACCTTTGTCCAATGGGTCAGGGATGAAGTGGCCCATCTTATCCCAGTAATCAACTATTTGTTAAAGATTATGACCTTGGATCGGGCGCAAGCTTGTGAGAAGTTCTCACCAGACGGCATAGTTGATAGGGCTTTTGAGCTCCAATTAGAGGTAACTGAACTCCCTTTCTACAATCTCCACTCTTTACTTAGCCAAATTAATCCACATATTTCATTACTGCAGCTGGGCTATGTCTTGGCCACAAATCGAGACCTGTTGGTGAACATCCGGTCTGAGGGGGGTCAGGTACAAAGGCTTCAGAGCCGCCTGACTTAGCAGGATAAAGAGCTGACGCAACAGTTGGAGGATACCAAATCCGAGATGCGAACTTTGAAATAATTTGAGGCTGATGCTAAGTCCTTGGCTGATTCCTTCTTCAGTGCCTTAGGAAAAACGAAAAAAAGATAGCGAGACGCAAAAAAAGAGGTCAAGTCCCTGAAATGGTGGGCTTCCATGGCCGAGGCTAAACTGGGAGAAGTGATAAGGCAACGGGATAAAGCCTTAAATGATATGAGGGGGGTCAGGTACAAAGGCATCCATGAAACTGAGCAGTCTGTGACAGGCCGTAGAGTCCACTAGCTCATCTACCCTGGGGATGTGAAAGCTGTCCTTCAGACAAGCTTTGTTCAAATCAGAGAAATCCACACACATTCTCCACTTCCTATTGGCCTTTTTTACTAAGACCACATTGGATACCCATTCCGGGTACTTGACTTTTCTGATGAACACAACCTTCAGTAACTTTTCGACCTTTGCACGGATTGCCCCATATCGCTCCTGATTGAAAATCCTCATCTTTCGCTTTACCAGCTTGTGAGCTCGATCTACTGCCAAATGGTGACTGACAAACTCGGGGTCGATTATGGCATATCTATAAGTCCCATACAAAGACATCCGCATATTCATTCAGGAAGGCCAACAATCGCTTCCTCAAATTTGGCTCCAATCTCGCCCCGACCTTTATTGCCTGCTCAGGGCCAAAGAGCTCTACCAGGTCCAACTCTTCTTCAGCCCCAATCTCTGCGGGATCCTCGGGTCGGGGATCGATCCATTCCACTTCCGTCGTTTCTTCTTCTATTTCTTTCCTCTTTATGGCTACCTCTTCAACATAATGAGTTTCCTTAAAAACTGTGGCAAAACAACTTCTTGCTATCTTCTGACTTCCACACACTATCCTTATCCATTCCCTGGTCAGGAATTTCAGCTTCAAGTAATAGCATGACATGGCCGCCCTAGATTTCATCAAGAAGGGACTTCCCACGATCACACGGTAAATACTCAAACAATCAACTACTGTAAAATCCATCATCAAGGTACGGGTATGGGGAACTATTCCGATAGTCATTGTCAGCTGGATCCGCCCTAACGGGACAACAGTTGCTCTCCTGAATCTCTACAATAGTGTCACATCTTGGACTAAATTGTTGTACTCCAAGCCCAAATCATCTTAGGCTCCATTGGAAATAATATCAACTGCACTCCCATGATCCACTAGTATCATATCTACCCCAGCCCCACCAATAACAACTTTGATTATCAATGCTTCATCATGGGGATAGCTAACACCTCTTGTATCCTCCTCGGTGAAAATGATGGGAACAAGTCGCACTTTCTGGATCATCAGGTCTCTCCATGTCGTCAGCACCTTCGGGCCCCTCGTTGGAAAGTAGTTCTTCCTGACCCGGTTTGAATCCCTAGCCAATGTCCTTCCCCCAACTATTATGAACATTGGCATCTACTCCTTGTTCTGCTTGGCCATCACAGCTCCTTAGTCTATGCATTCATTCAGATACTCATTCCTTACCAAGGTTTCCACATGTTCCTACAAATCTCTACATTTTTTTGTGGTGTGTCCCTTTGCACTATGGTGTGTACAATAAGCCATGTTGCTTCTCTTTTCATTTTGGAACTTCCTTGGGTCAGACTTAGTTAATAGACCTTTATCTTGGATTTCCTGAACTATCTGGGCTAATAGTCTGTTCTACTGAACAATTATGACCCATAGCATCACTATTTGTAAAGAACATTGTGTTTTTCTACAAATTAAATATATGACAAAAGGAAATTACTATTTTATCATTATTGTAATTAGATTACTTGGATATATATTAATGATAAAAGTACATATGGTTAAATCGGATTAATAAGATATGTGACAATATTAATCCACGAACGGTTTAATTATTAAATATCCCTAGTCAAAGTGTTATTGAGACTGGACATTAATAATACGGAATAGACTGGTAGATGAATGACTGTTTAACAACGGATAAAAATAAAAATAAACAACCATACCCACAAACCTAAACTGAGCATTGTCCCCAATGCGTTACAAAACAAAAGAAAGATAAGAGAACAATGATACATGGGTTAGATCATTCATCAGTCCCATCGTCGTCGATATCGTCCTCTGGTAAGTTAGGGAATACTGGAATCTGCTCATCGATCATGTTAAGATGGCGAGCCATATATTGAAGCAATTACCTCGTGGCTAAGCTATTTTGAACGAAGAAGTCAATGCGAGATTCCATCCGGTTAATGCGATGTGACATAGTACGGGATTGTAATTGTCACGGGGCAGTGCGAGGTTGCGGTGGTGGAGCTACAGGTACAAAAGAAGAAGGGCCAGCCTGTGCAGATACTCTATCTACTCGTAGTTGATGGAAAATAGAGGCAGCAAGGGCTGTTGTGGGCTGTATGGACTCCTCTCTATGGTCAATGGGCACCCCAGCTGCTCCACAGAGTTTAGTTATTAGACTGAAATATAGCAGTCCAGTCTGTGCATAGTGAGCTACCCGAACTATATTACTTGAAATCAACCCACCAATATCTATTGAATGTCCAACAACTAACGGGTAAAGTAGAATCATCCACTCTTTGGTGACATTTGTAATGTGGGTACCAAGTAAAAGGGTGCAGGTCAAGAAATGGAACCAAACTCGGGCATCGGGGTTTAGAAACCTAGAACTCATTTTAACATGTTCCTCATTATTGTTAATATCCCATAAAACATTGGGGATGCATAGAGTTCTAGTGATGGTCTCTAAGTCGTGGGGCTCGATTGTTTCAGTGTAATCGTCCTTCTATATAACTGACAGCCTATAAAATTTGTTGATCGTAGACTGATCAAATGCCACCATTTGGCCTCCCACTAATACGTGGTACGCTATATGCTTGTAAGCATTCGCGTAAAATTCTCTCACCATGGTAATGCAGGTAGGGGTAGGCTATTGGAAAAGCTTATGCCAGTGCATTTGGGCAATCATAGAATCAATTTGAGGGAATTGCCCCAGATTAATCTCAAAACCCCTCTCGATGATATGGACTTTTTGTCCCATACTTCTCTCGTAGTGTTTTTCAGCAGCCGCATACATGAACTTTTCATTATTATAAGATGGTTCAGCGGCTGCCTTGCTACGGGCTCATTTTGGTGCCTTGGGATTTCAAAAAAAAAATCGGATAGAGTTTCCCCTAAATATTTAAGATTTTCCAAAATCAACATATTCTAACACTTCACAAATTTGTAAATCACACAACCTTCACCCCCAATACTACGATTTTATCAACCAAACCACAAACCACAAATCCAACGTCTAAAACACAAAATCCACAATGAAAAATAAAAATAAAAATTACAGAAAATGGAAAGAAAGGAACTAAATAACCCAAATCAAGAGATGGAATCCCCAGATTCGAGCCTTTCAATCAAATGGAGAGTTTTTCGAGTCCTAATTCGAGCTTAACACGCCATGGGTTTTGTTTTGGTAGAAGGTTTTGATGAGATTTGAGTTTTGTGGTTGTTTAGAGTGTTTTCTTTGAGAGAAAAATATGAAGAAGGTGAGAAAATTTGAGAGAAAAATTGAAAGAGATAAGAAGAGAAATGAAGAAAATTGGCGTGGGGAGTTGTTTTAAGGCATGAAATCGCGAGCGTGTCACGATGCAGAAAGGGTTTGCGTCGTGACGCGTAGCCCTAATTTTTGGAATCACGTGTATTGGTTGGAGCATCGCGATGCGATAGGTTTGTGCGTCGCGACTCGAAAGGCTTACGGGAGTAGCACTCACTGCCTCATTTATGTCGCGATGTGAAAATGGTGCATCGCGATGGTCAAGACTTAACTGAAGTACAAATTCTTCCTCGTTTGCGTCACAAAGTGGGCAGGTTACGTCGCGATGCAAGGTTTTTTTTTCCCGAGACAAAATCGAGTCATTTTGACGAATAATTTCACTGGGATGCGTATCAAGAGTTGACTCCTTACTCCGCCATCTTTACTGGATTGAATTTATATCCTCGTGATTTTGTCAAATTTTATTCTGTGATATCCCAAATTTATTGGCTTGCTCTACTTCAAATTCTCCATTTGTTCCATTTGTGTTTTTCCCTGTAAAACTAACACACAAAATTAAAAATTTCTACAACATGTGTACACAAAAATACGAAAACAGAAATTACAACAACAATAAGAATTGCATAGGTTGCCTCTCTGCTAGCACTAAATTTTACGTCTTTAGCCAGACATGACTGAAATCCATCCGTCAATGAGGCTTCAGCGTGTTTTTGGACATCGGAGAGAGGACAATCCCGTGTACGTTGCTTTTGAAGGGTCTCTTCAACCGGTGAGGTGGCAAAAAGAATTTTGTTCAACTCGATGCTCGTGCCATATTCTTAAACTTTGTCGCTCCAGTGGTTCCTGAAAAGAAAGAAAGAAAATCATGAGGTCTAGTATGGTGTTTGACTTTAAATGGAAATTCCATTCTGTCAAGCTTTTGGTCGGTGTCTTTGATTTGTACTCCCCAAAACAGTGATGTTTCTCCCTAATGCATCAGATCTTTAATATGGTCATACATTTGCTCCTCCATTTGTTTTGCTTCTTGCTCCACCTTTTCTTCACAGATGTATTTTAGGATTTCCGCATTCAGTTCTTCATCTGTCATTTTTGAAATGCATGCTCCATATGTGTCAACCTGAGGATGTAAGGATGTGTCTGATTGTAGGCATTTATCTTCTGTGGTTGGTATGAATGGCTCGGGTAGCTCTTCTTCAAACATCAGTGCAATGCATGCTCCAAGATCTTCATTTTGAGGGTGTAGTGTTTCATCTTCACTTATAGTTGGTACAAACAGCTCTGGTTCTTGTTCCTCATCAGAGTCCGATGAATAATAGAAATCAAATTGAGATTCTGCTAGTTCAGGCTCCTGAATTGATACCTATGGCTCTTGATATGCTCAGTTTTTTCCTTTGTTAAGGTGTTATTGTGAAATGCTTGGTACTCGAAGGCTTCGTCAGTGTCATCTGAATTTGTTCTGTGAGGTATGTAGTTCTGGTTGTTGATTATTTGTCTCAATTCATTTGTCAGCCTCTGTAAGGTTTTTATGTGATCCAGAAACATTACATCATGTTCAGCTTCCCGTTTCTCGAGCCTGTTTATCAACAGTCTTCCCACTGATGGTTCTGGTCCTTGAACATCGTCAGTAGATGGTGGATATGATGGAAAATGTGGCTCAGTGAAATATGTTGGTTCATTATATGAAGGTCTCTGATAGTTCTGCCACCCTAAATTGTAGTAGTGGATTATGCTCGGGTGGTTACCATCACATATCTCACATCTCCCTATTTTGTTATGTTGAGCAAGTATTATGTTGAATGGCTCTGACATCCAATGATCATTCTTGGGCTGGACAATAGGCCGTAGAAAATTGAATTGTTTCTCCCTGATTTGGGGTGTATCTTCACCTCGTAATGCTCATAATTCTTTTATCACCTATTGGAGATCCATTTTCAACCACCTGAAATATAAAATAAAGAAATAAAAATTACATATAAAAATAAAGAAAATTAGATACAATGAAATTAGATATCTTCAAAATTAATAACACAAGAAAAATAAGTCCTCGTAAAAGTCTCTTAGGTAGATTTCCTTACAGGATAGGAATATACATGTCGGGCGGGGGTAGCCATAATTGGAACTTGAACTTAATGAATTCGAATAACTTGGTTAACATAGAAATATGATTAATTGGGTTATTTTGGGTGTTTGCATCTGACTATCAGAAGAGGCTTTTGTATAACTTCGTGTTCCAGGTTAGCAAACTGATTTATCACACATATATAAGAAAATCAATTCATCATTAGAATAATATTGTGTGGAATCATAACCCTAGATGTTTGTGTCTTCTTTTTATTTTCCTTAGTATTTTCTTTTGTGTTTTTATTTATTTATTTATTTAGAAAATCCACATTCAACCAATCAATCAAGCAATCATTCTCTCTCCCTTTAATTAGATACTTGTAAATAAATAGAATAAATAATTAATAACAACAATAGAAATTAAGTCCTCGTGGGATCGATATTTTTATACTACTTGAGCGATACGTGCGTTTGTGTTACGTGTGTGATTTCACCGATCAACAAGAAAGGCTCTAAAGATGCCAAGTCCAATGAAAAGTGTTTCCACTACAACAAGGACGGACATTGGAAAAGGAATTGTCCTAAATTCCTTGTTGAACTGAAGGAAAAGAATGCTACAAGTAAATACGATTTACTTGTTATCAAATCTCTATTAATGGAGGATGATAAATTCACTTGGATTGTTGATTATGGAGCCACTAACCATGTTTGTTCTTCTTTGCAGCTACTTGACTCATGGAATGACCTAGCTAAAGGTGACTACACCATGAGGGTCGGGACATGGGATGCCGTTTCAGCAAGAGCAGTGGGAGTTTCCAGTTTAAGTTTTACAAATAATAGTTATTTATATTTGAACAATGTGTTATTCATTCATGGTATTCGCAGGAATTTGATTTCTATTTCCAAACTTTTGGATGATGGTTTTTCAGTAATGGATTAACCATATGCACAGGAAACTCGAAAAATAACTTGTAAATGTTAAGACTGTTAACACATATGTCATTGTTCAACACTGAAAAAAGGTTGAGAAGCCTAAAATAAAATGGCAAAAGATTTCTCACGATGACACATATCTATGGTATTTTAGACTTGGTCATATCAGCCTTGACCAGATAGATAGGTTTATAAAGAACAGACCCTTAAACAAGTTAAAGCTCGGAACTTTACCAGTCTGTGAATCCTGTTTAGAAGGAAAAATGACCAAGAGACCTATTACTGGAAAAGATATAAGAGCCAAACAACCACTTGAGCTAATACATTCGGACGTTTACGGACCGATGAATGTAAGAGCCCGAGGTGGTCATGAATACTTCGTCATATTTATTGATTATTCAATATATGGGTATGTTTACCTAATACGGCACAAGTCAGATACTTTTGAAAAGTTTAAAGAGTATCATGGTGAGGTTGAGAACCAGTTAGGTAAAACGATCAAAACTCTACGATCAGATCGTGAAAGAGAATACCTTGATAGAGATTTCCAGGAATTCTTGGTTGACCATGGGATAGTATCCCAGCTAAAGTCCAAATATATTAGCTCAAGTGGTTGACTAGTTATTATACCTTTTCAACCTTAAACATTTCAGTGTTGAACAGTGAATTATATGTTAACAGTCTTAACACATATAAATTATTTTCAGAGTTTCCTTTGTATATAGTTAATCCATTTCTACCAATAATAACCAAATTTTTATTAAAAGAAACAGAAAAATCATCATCCAAAAATTTAGAAACAGAAATCAATTTCCTGCAAAAATCAGGAATAAATAACACATTGTTCAATATTAAATAACTATTATTGAAAAAACTAAACTGGAAACTCCCACTGTTCTTGCTGAAACGACATCCTCTATCCCGACCCTCATTGTATAGTCACATTTAGCAAGGTTCCTCCATGAATCAAGTAGTTACAAAGAGGAACAAACATGGTTAGTGGCTCCAGAATCAACAATCCATGCAAACTTATCATCTTCCACTAATAGATATTCGATAACAAGTAAATCATATTTACTTATACCCTTCTTCTCTTTCAGCTCAGTAAGATATTTAAGACATTTCCTTTTCCAATGCCCATCCTTATTGTAGTGGAAACACTTTCCTTTGGGCATGGCATTCTTGTAGCATTTCTTGTTCTTCTTCATTGGCTTTCCCTTAGCCTTCCTAGTGCATTTTTTATTATTCTTGGCAGATTTAGAAGATTCGACAACATTTACCTCTCCACTAGGCTTACGAGGATCCACCGACATGTACTCGTAATGGTAGAGCTCATTTAGTAGCAGAGTCAAAGAAAAATATAACTTGTTCATAACATAGTTGCTTTTAAACTGCAGGAAACTCTTCGGAAGAGTTTCCATGATCATGGTCACCTAGCTACGCTCATCCATATGAGCTCCATGAGTTTTGGCTATTTTGAGATAGGTCATAATCCCTTAAGATATGCAATCGGACTTATGTCTCTTCCTTCATCCTAGCGGTTTTCGTTGAGACCATGGCGTCATGACGCTACCGCTCCGAAGACTGACCAAACATGCCCTACAATGACTTCATCATCAAAGATATTATAGCCATAGGCTCATGCTTTGCATTATGAACCTCGAACATTTCTGCTAGCAAGTAGCAGCAAGCTTTATCCTTAGTCGCGACTCATTTCTGGTAGGCATCGTGCATAGCTTGGCCATATTTTCTGGCTTGCTTAGGAGGACACTCTTTTATCGGAACAAACTTAAGGTCTTCATATATCATAATTGAATGAATGTTACTTTTCCATTTTAAACATGCATTTAAAATCCATTCATCGCATATTAAAATTATCAAACATGTTGGATAATATGACCTATAGCGTCACTATTTGCACAAATCATTGTGTTGTTGTAGCAAATTAACTATGTAATAAGGAAATTGCACTCTCATCATTTGTGATTAGATCACCATAGATATATAAATGAAGAGAGGTCCCTATGATTAGTTCCTGGATTGAGATGATATGAGACAGTATCAGTCCATGAAGGATTAATCATTAAATATCCCTAGCCGTAGTATTATCGAGACTGGACATCGATAATGCGGAATAGGCTAGTATTGCACTTGTGTGCGTTGTGAGGGCACAACGGCATAGTTCTCATATATATAAGTATTGGATACTTATGCAAGTGCGATAGGAGGTCGTGTTTCACCGATGGTACGGAAAACAGCTTCGCTCTGGATAGACCCCGCAGAATCCCATTGGTAGTATGTCTGCGTGTCTATGGGAGGCCGCATCAGGGTAGGTGTATATGATCTTAACCTGAGACTTGCATCGCTAGTACTTGCGACAATCGGTAAACTTTGGTTTTGGTGGTTGGGGGACCTAAACTGGTTCTGTGTTCACCTCTTCTGGGTTTATCAGGAATCGTAGTGCACTGGGTGTGATGTCAAGATGGAAGTGTCACTTCAGACATATGGAGTTGATGACCACGCAGGATACAGAACTAGTGCTCTATAAAAGGTTGCAACCGTCGGGACAATATGACTAGGTCAGGATTGCCCGATTCACAGAGACTAGTTGCTTGATGTCCGATATATGTTTCGTACGGGGCAGACACATTTCCAGCCCCAGGCCTCACATGTGATCGTCCGATACTGGATCGATATACGCAATACAATACATTAGTAAACTACGCTTGATACAGATCTTTGATATTCTTAAATGGATATGTCCGGAGAATTGGGTAGACTTGGTGCTTTGCTAGGAGTCGACCTTGTCTCGTAAATCGGTAGAACGTAGTACTTGGTACGTACGTGATTCGGATACTCCGACGACCGTATTTACTGCCAACGTATCCGAAGATCTCATGGGTCGCTTCCCGATAATCCACCGATGACGCACAACTCGCACTCTTGAATAATCTGGGATTATATAGAAGAGAGAGAAAATTAATCTAGGATTAATTACGGAGATATTTTATCTAGGATAAAATATCGTCTAAAGAGAGATAACGATTAATTTGGAATTAATCGGTAAATTAATATATTCGATATATTAAACGAAATTAGATTTCGACGCGGAATTAAAATTAGATTTTAATTCGGGCGAACGAATTAATTTAGAATTAATTCGTTAGCGATCTGAATAGTAATTTCGCTAGGCGAAATTAATTAATTCTCGTCGCGACGGAAATGCGTTAATTCGGAATTAGCGAAACCGAGCCCGAAAGTGTTTGCGGACACATTCGTATTTTGAAACGAGTGGTATCCACAAATCACATCGCAATATCTCATCACTTGACACGAATAGATGATGGATGTATCTAGTCACCTTTATGGGATGATACATTGTCTCAATTTTCAATGTGTGATGATGATGAATTTTTGGAGGGAAATGCTTTTCACGGTTATTGAAGAGTTTTTATCTAAAAAATTCATTTTTGGTTAATGATATACATCATTGCTTCTCTCTTTCTCACTTACGTTTTTGTAGAAACAAAAATAGAAAAGAGAAGTTAACTTTTTTATCTCTCTCAAATTCTCTCTTCTCTCACGCAAAACAGAAGCTTTGCTCACTGGTTTTGAACCAGTTCAGGCGTGAGTTTTAGGGAAGCTAGAGTGGGTTTTCATGGTGAAAATTCAAGTGCTAGCACACTTACAAGTCTTGCGAAGGTGGTAGGGAGGTTCACCCATGAGCCGGGATCCATCCGACGAATCTTGGAACTCATTTTCGCAGCTCAAATACTGAAGACAGAAGACAGTGGACTGCATGCAGTGGGTGTCCATGGCAGTGCGTTTTTGGCTTCAATGGTCTTCAAATCAACTCAACCAACCAATGTAAGTATTCCGCTATCTTCTTTGGTGTATTCATGCACGATTTTCATTGCTTGTTTGATCTTGGGACCTTAATAAAAACCAACAATGGCATCAAGAGCTATTGGTTCAAGCATGAAAATGTAGGGCTTAAAATTTGGGTAAATGTTTGTTGAGCATGATTTGAGTAAATTGGTTGTTTAAGTATGCTTATAACATGTTTAATTTCATTTTGGTTGGACCAATTTGTTAAAAAATGATTTGGAATTATTTTCCCCAAATTTTTCATCTTGGCCGAATATGAGACTAATATTGGGTATTTTGATTTTGAGCATGATTTGGTTAAATTGATTAATTAAGCATGTTTAAATGATCTTTAATTGAAGATTGATTTGATCAATTTCAACAAAATGTGATTGGATCAATTTTGCCCAAATTGGAAGTGTTGGCCGAATGTGTGATGATTTTGGGTTCTTGGAAATTTATGATTTTGATTAATTTGATGAATTGGAATCATAGTGTTTGATGTTAATTTAAGGTCAATTGGATAGTACTTTGAATTGGACAAAAACCCCAAAATCTAACCTTGGCCGAAAGTTGAAGCATGTTTGGAAATTTGGAATTTTTCATTTTGATTCATTGGATGGGTTGTAATGATGTTGGATGATGTTAATTTGAAGTCAATAAGATTGAATTTTGAATTGAACATAAATCCCCAAATTGCTTGTGTTGGCCGAATGTGTATGCCCTTTATTGTCTTGGTATTTTTTGATTTTATGACATTGGATGTGTATGTAATCAAATTGGATGGTGATTTAATGTCGATTGTAGGTTCGATTGGATTGAAACCGAATCGGACACAAAATCCCTCCTTGGCCGAGAGCTTAGTAGCATGTAAATGGGTTTGATTTTTCAATTTGTATGTTGGACATGTAATAATGAATTAAGCATGATTAATTGGACTAATATGGTGTTTTAGAAATATTGATTTAGTTGATTAATCATGTAATACACTTTAGTTTAATTGAATATGAAATTGGATTTTGTCATATTTAATTAATTGGGCCTAATTTTGGAAATTGGACTTTAATGTTGTATTTGGGCCTATTGGGCTTGATTTAATCAAGTTTGGTTTAGGCCAAGTGGATTGGATCCAATTGGGCCCAAAACCTTAACCATAAAGCCCAAATGCGACTAATGAACCTTTAAAGTTCAATTGGGCCTAATGGGCCAAGATTGATTTATGGGCTTATGGGGTAAATCCCAGATTGGACTTTGGTTATCGGTTTGACCCGAGTTGACCAAAAGTCCACGCCTTAAGAAATCAATTAAAAACCCATTGGACTTTAATTGAATTGACGTTGGACGTTAATCGGTCTTTGAGACACGTTACGATTAAATTTGGAATTTAAATCATAAAAGGTTTATTAAATAAAAGTGTAATATTTAATTTAGAATTGAATATTGAATTAGTAATTGAATACATGTTAAATTAGATTTAATGATGTAGTTTAATTTAATTCATGAATTCGTACTTTAAGTACTTATTCGCAAAAACGAGTTTGACTCGAACAAAATCGAATCGTTGTTTGAACATTGGATGATCACTTAATTATCAGATTAATTAATTTGATTGATTGATTGATAGCATGCTTATGTGTGTGAATACGTGGTTGTGTTGAATGAATAATGTATATCGGATGGATATTAGTCGGGTGGGCAATTTTAGAAATTGTTGTAATAAATTCGATTTATTAAATTGGACCTGCGTGTCCAGCCTTATCACCTCTATTCTCTTTGTATTCTCTTCTCACCTATTCCCCTCTATGTATATGAGGTTTCTTTAGAAGTGTAGTGTAACGGGTAGAAGTAGTACAAGTGCTAGCTTGAGTGAGAAAGGGAGAGATTTGATCTAGGATCAATGTGTTAAGTATCCATCTGTATATCATTATTATTTTATTTTCATACTCGCTTTATTATGTATTTAGAATGCATGTTTAAGGGTGTATGATGATGAGACCTTAACAAAGATAATTAAATTGGTAGCCAATTTGCACGTGAAAAACCCTCGTTCTATATTAAGCGATTATCCTTCCATTGAATGATTCTTGTTCAAGATCCAATTGGCATTGGTTTGTTGGCCAAAGTCAAGACCTTGTCAATTGGATGTATTTGAATCATGAGGGTTTTGTTCCACATCGGTGTCTTGTCCAAGTTGTGATTTGTTGGCCAAAGTCAAGATCACTTCTTGTCCAACGACATTGATTACGAAACTTTCCTTGTCAATGGGTCCCGCTTAACTGGAGTCATTAGGTTTGTTGTGCCAAAGCCAAGGCCTAGATGATTCGGAGGATATGGATAGGAAAATGTATTAGATACATTGGCATAAATAATATGTTTAGGACTTGGATGTCCACCTAACCGGATCTAGGAATTGGATTGGATCCAATTGATCTGTGAGATCTACCTAGTTAAATAGCATACAGCTTGTTGGCCAAAGTCAAGGTTGTATGTTATTTAATAGGATCCTAGCCCACTAGGAAACACCGTTTCCCGAGTACTCGACAGAGGGTTAGAGGCTCGACGAAAAATAGTGGGAGGCAAGTATTGAATTTGCAACATTCGTTCAATTACTCGCTAAACACGCTCATTTATATTTTACTCGTCGTATTAATCAAAAGTATTAGTTGGACTAATATTTTATGTTGTTTTAATATATATATAGTTGGACTATATACAAACTCATTCAATATATAGTTGATTTTATAATTGGATTATAGTAATCAATATAATTGAATTAAATGATAGTTGATTTTATAATTGGATTATAGTAATCAATATTAAAATTATAGTTGATTAAATAATTGGATTATTGTAATCATTATAATATATAGTACCTTATTAAATTGATTAAATAGTTGGACTATTAAAATCAAGAAAGAATTGAAAGGTTGAATATTTAAAATATATAATCCTTGGGAATAATGTTTTAAATGATTTAATTTTCAATTGGAATTTAATAATAGGTTAATTTATTTGATAAAATAACTTATTATGACTAAGCCCATAATTAAGCAAATAGTAGAGCATAAAATCTTTGGAAGATTTATGTGATGATGACTTTAATGCTTAATTAATATACTTATAATAAATCTATCTTTAGATTTAAAAGTATTAAAATTGCAATTATAATTCTTGGAGAATTAATTTACTATTCTAGTGGAGAAAAGTCAGTTTGCAATTGGGCATGTAGCACAAGGTGCATATCGTTTCGATATTCCGAAACCCAAGGCTTGGCCAAAGGTTTGTGAAATATTGAAAAGGATAATTGACATATCCGAAGTGACTACCATTTGGATATGGAAGACACGAAGGAATTAAAGAAAGGGCGAGGCTCTAACTTTAAAAATATTTGTCAAAGTTATGTTCACTACTAGTATTGAAATTGGATTTTAAATACTTAGTGTGGTACATAAAATATATGTATTGATGTTCAGAATCCGCTATGAGTTGGATACTAACTTTAAACCGAGATTTCTCTGCAAATCGGAAACTGGACGAAAGTCGCTGTTTCGACCGTGGATACCTAAGTTTAGGAACTGCCCTTTGGGTATGTACTTAAATTAGGAACTGTTATAATGTAACTAGTTTGACTAGAGACATTATCTCCATATCAGTGTTTAATCCATTGCGGATAAAACCTTTATATTATAGAACACTAAGTGTTTTATTATATAAAGATGATACTGAGATAAAACACATTAGATGTGAATAACAGAATTTATATTTTGAATATAATAAAATCTCAAACATATAAAATGACAAATAAATAGCTCAAATTGATTTGATCAAGAGACTTATTTGTGGCATTGTTCTAGGACACAATTAAACAAGACTCGTATATCCACACTTTTGAAGAGTGGGTACTAGGACTGATTTGACTATTCAAATAAGGTCTGCGAATCTAGTTTGTTAGGTAAAGAACCTAAAATACTATTTACTTTGTAATAGTAAAAGTGCCACCGATCTGTCAGCCCTATTCATGGTGAAGTATGGGCCTATATCTAGCTGGGCTAGATGTGAACATGAATATTTCGTGACCTTAACAGATGTAACATCACGTTATGGTTTGTGTTTCTTTTGAAGAATACAAATCGGAAACTTTAGAGTTTCGACACGAAGTAGACAAACAGATCGGCTATAGTATTATGCCGCCACGGTAAGACCGTATTGGAAAATACTTAAGCAGTAAGTTTAATATTTACATGAAAGAGTATGGTGTTCTTTCATATGAAGACTCCTCCCGAGACACGTCAGTTAGACGGTGTGTCCGAACTAAAACCGAATTTTGTTGGACATGATAAGGTTTATCACGAGTCGCTTTGAGCTATTGTTTCCTTCAATAGGATATGTATTAACAGTGCAAAACTTATTTAGAATAAGGTTCCATGAAACTGTTTGACAGATATCATATAGGATATAAACAGGAAAGAAACAGGGTTTCTCATTCCTGATAATTTGGGTATGCCAGGCATAACGTTTGGATGATACCAAACTAAAAGACCCAAATTGGATAAGTGCCAATATAGGTTATCCTAATGGAAACCTTAAGTATAGTACTTGTAAATCTCACATGAGAACAATGTGATTGTTGCTCACCATGCGGTTTTCCTGAGAGGAATACCGATATGCAGTGGTCAGTGGGAGGATAGTGATACTCGATGAAAATCGGTGTAATACTGTTCAAGGCACGAAGTCCTTAATGGAACACAAACAGTTCATCAATAATGAATCTGTACCATTAATCTTCAAATACACAAGAACTTCGTAGATCGGATAAAGTCAGAAAACAACCTAGGGTATGGGTTTCTGATCTAACCTCATAAAGATGTCAATCTTATGGAGGTGTACCATCCGACTACGTTTTGAGGAAGTGATACGATGTATCGACTCCCTATTATGGCAAAGTGCCATGAGTCCGAAATGGATTTCATGTATAACAGCTATTTCGGATACTAGTTGTTGTACCACAAGGCATTGTGCCTATTGGTACATTAAATGTCTTCAAGGAAGACATACATGGATGGCAACATACCTACGTACAAAGCTAGGCTTTTGACGAAAGGTATCGTTATCAACATCGTGTTAATAACGGTTCAACCTTTTGCTTGTTGCCATGGTAAATCCATTTTGAAGATGCTTGTTGATAACTGTATATTTCATTTATGAAATGTCAGTTACAAATCAAAATCGCTTTCCTGAAAAGGAAACCTTTTGGAGAATGTTTATAACATTCTGACGATTTTGTATAACCGACAAACAAGGTTTGCGGATTATTCAATCCATGTTTGGAATGAAGCAAGCATAAAGTTCTTAGAACTGTCGTTTTGAAATAATCATAATGGTTTATGATTTGACTCAAGACAAAATAATTCTTGTGTATATAAGGAGGTTAGTGGGAGCGCACTGACAGTTAAATTCCCATAAAGCAATTGGTGAAAGCTTGGCTTTCATAGATATTCTTTCATAGAAATTCTCCATAGAATTCTGGGGAGTAACAACCTTTATTCAAGGAATAAAGATCTACTGGGATAGATTTGGAGTTGTTAACACTCTCTGGGAAATTGTACATTTAAAATGTACTTGTATTGGTGTCTCATACGCTTAGAGCATATGGAATCACAATCGGTTCAATCCAAGTGATAGTCACTGGATTGAAGTTAAGAACATCTGTTAGTATCTCTGAGAACTAAAGATGCTATCTTAGGCTATGGAGAAGGAGAACTTGAAGTGACTGGAATCACTACAGCAAGTTTCCAAACAATTAAATACTACGGTACTATAAAGTTTGAATAACGGGACAGTGAGCTGGAAATCTTCCAAGCAAGATAACTGTTGCCGAATAAACAACAAATGCGGATTATTGCTGCAGCTGAGGCAGCAATAGAAGTCTTTTGGATTGAAATAAATCTAATTAGATTAGATATAGTTCTGTTAGCAGCTGAGCTAGGCGTCAGCACATGCTAAGGAATTAAAGGTCTCATCGACGATCCAGATATATACTTCTATATCATCTGATTCTTTCGGATCATACATCGTGGCGATGTGATGATCGTATAAATCGCGTCAAACGATAATCAAACAAATCCGCTGACGAAAAACTTTTCTTAGCAATTTGAGCGAACCATACATAGTTCAGGTGTTGGACACTTGAGTGACTCGCTATGTGCCAGTAGGAGATTGTTGGATAATATGACCCATAGCGTCACTATTTGCACAAATCATTGTGTTGTTGTAGCAAATTAACTATGTAATAAGGAAATTGCACTCTCATCATTTGTGATTAGATCACCATAGATATATAAATGAAGAGAGGTCCCTATGATTAGTTCCTGGATTGAGATGATATGAGACAGTATCAGTCCACGAAGGATTACTCATTAAATATCCCTAGCCGTAGTATTATCGAGACTGGACATCGATAATGCGGAATAGGCTAGTATTGCACTTGTGTGCGTTGTGAGGGCACAACGGCATAGTTCTCATATATATAAGTATTGGATACTTATGCAAGTGCGATAGGAGGTCGTGTTTCACCGATGGTACGAAAACAGCTTCGCTCTGGATAGACCCCGCGGAATCCCATTGGTAGTATGTTTGCGTGTCTATGGGAGGCCGCATCAGGGTAGGTGTATATGATCTTAACCTGAGACTTGCATCGCTAGTACTTGCGACAATCGGTAAACTTTGGTTTTGGTGGTTGGGGGACCTAAACTGGTTCTGTGTTCACCTCTTCTGGGTTTATCAGGAATCGTAGTGCACTGGGTGTGATGTCAAGATGGAAGTGTCACTTCAGACATATGGAGTTGATGACCACGCAGGATACAGAACTAGTGCTCTATAAAAGGTTGCAACCGTCAGGGACAATATGACTAGGTCAGGATTGCCCGATTCACAGAGACTAGTTGCTTGATGTCCGATATATGTTTCGTACGGGGCAGACACATTTCCAGCCCCATGCCTCACATGTGATCGTCCGATACTGGATCGATATACGCAATACAATACATTAGTATACTACGCTTGATACAGATCTTTGATATTCTTAAATGGATATGTCCGGAGAATTGGGTAGACTTGGTGCTTTGCTAGGAGTCGACCTTGTCTCGTAAATCGGTAGAACGTAGTACTTGGTACGTACGTGATTCGGATACTCCGACGACCGTATTTACTGCCAACGTATCCGAAGATCTCATGGGTCGCTTCCCGATAATCCACCGATGACGCACAACTCGCACTCTTGAATAATCTGGGATTATATAGAAGAGAGAGAAAATTAATCTAGGATTAATTACGGAGATATTTTATCTAGGATAAAATATCGTCTAAAGAGAGATAACGATTAATTTGGAATTAATCGGTAAATTAATATATTCGATATATTAAACGAAATTAGATTTCGACGCGGAATTAAATTAGATTTTAATTCGGGCGAACGAATTAATTTAGAATTAATTCGTTAGCGATCTGAATAGTAATTTCGCTAGGCGAAATTAATTAATTCTCGTCGCGACGGAAATGCGTTAATTCGGAATTAGCGAAACCGAGCCCGAAAGTGTTTGCGGACACATTCGTATTTTGAAACGAGTGGTATCCACAAATCACATCGCAATATCTCATCACTTGACACGATAGATGATGGATGTATCTAGTCACCTTAATGGGATGATACATTGTCTCCATTTTCAATGTGTGATGATGATGAATTTTTGGAGGGAAATGCTTTTCACGGTTATTGAAGAGTTTTTATCTAAAAAATTCATTTTTGGTTAATGATATACATCATTGCTTCTCTCTTTCTCACTTACGTTTTTGTAGAAACAAAAATAAAAAAGAGAAGTTAACTTTTTTATCTCTCTCAAATTCTCTCTTCTCTCACGCAAAACAGAAGCTTTGCTCACTGGTTTTGAACCAGTTCAGGCGTGAGTTTTAGGGAAGCTAGAGTGGGTTTTCATGGTGAAAATTCAAGTGCTAGCACACTTACAAGTCTTGCGAAGGTGGTAGGGAGGTTCACCCATGAGCCGGGATCCATCCGACGAATCTTGGAACTCATTTTCGCAGCTCAAATACTGAAGACAGAAGACAGTGGACTGCATGCAGTGGGTGTCCATGGCAGTGCGTTTTTGGCTTCAATGGTCTTCAAATCAACTCAACCAACCAATGTAAGTATTCCGCTATCTTCTTTGGTGTATTCATGCACGATTTTCATTGCTTGTTTGATCTTGGGACCTTAATAAAAACCAACAAAACATTTAGACATAAAATTAAACATGATGCGTGTATAATGAATTAGAAACTTAAGAGAATTACTATGCCACAGAAATCTATCAACTCCAAATAAGTACCGCTGCAGGGTAGGTCAAGTATTTGCATGATAGATCGAGAAAATCTCAATTTATTATATATACGGGAATAACTCTTATTCCTATATTAACAAACCATTGTTTGCTTTGATCAATGAATTTTGATTAACATTTAATCATTCCTTTGTAAGTGTAACCTGTCGTTCAAAACCCTTGGACTTAACTAGTGAAGTGCCTCCGTAGGGTAGGTTAGTTCACCAGATTCATCTAGAGTTTCTATCCTTTCGGAATTAAGAATGACCCAAAATAGACACCATCCGTAGAGGGACGAAAATAAAACCGTCTCGATGCGTCTTTTGAATCTCACGTTTTCGGACTAACAACGGAGATCACGGGATATATTGTCGTATATCCCTCTCCCAGTCACTATTTTAAAATTAAGGCTTCTATTTAAAATATCTAATATTTTAATGCACTAGTGTTTATAAAATTTATCTGCGGCTAAAACATAATTTTCCTTTACACTAGTGCATGATTAGTGATCTTATAAATTTCAAATCTTAAAATTTTAATTCACCAATCTCCATTAGTCTCAACTAATAAGTCTACTCAATTAAACTAATTTAATTATGTTAGGTTTAGTGACCTAATTTATTTTAACTCTTAAAATATTGGTTCACTAACAAGTTTAAAATTTAAAATTCAAAAGTGGACAAAATTTTAATTAAATCATTTAATTAATATAAGCGCTTTATAAATTCCAATGGTACGTGGAGTTGTATCCCGAGTGCAGACCACACTAACGTCCATTCGGAATCGGCTATGGAATTTACGTTGGGGTTTCCATTCGATATACTAATGGAATTCATGATGCACTTATAAAGCCCGTAATTTTAGAATTTCCAATTTTAAACCATTAACCAATTAATCTAATTAATTCATTTTCATGCATATCATATTCCAATTTAACCCATTTAAATTTCATAAAATAATATTTTATGACTAGAATATCCATACATCCAAAGCATGTTATGGCATGTGAAAATGCAAGAGTAGACACCATAAGCTATATGATATGTTATTCAAACATTTCGAATTAAACATAAATATAATATAAAAAATAAATTTTTACATTGATCGGGCTCTTATTAGTACATCCATTGGTCTTCAAATCTTACTCCATGGTTTGGTGTTGATCCATTTGCGGCATCGGTACTCCAAATCACAAAGAATGAAACTTTTACATAGGAAAATAAAATATACAACATTTGTAAAAATGATCTTATGGCCTTACATTTCCAAAATCAAAAAAACGACATAAAATAAGACCCGGTAAAATTTACGATTAATGCAAAAATCATTCATCACATGAATTTACAATAAACATTCATCACATGAACATTAATATGTGTCTACTCATCTCGACATGAAAATAATAATTTATATCTCATATAAATAATTAAAAACAAAAACTTTAAATATAAAAGAGAATGGTTAAGAATATTTTTCAAACTCGCTCTGGATGTCAGTTGTAAGAACCACTTCTTAGCATACCGAAAACACCTTAGACACTCAGGATCGACCTTGAAATTTTTTTATGTCCTTACCATTGTATGGCCGAATATTACCAGCAACTGGACTGAAGTTTTGCTTCTATTTTTAGCAATATTTTAGCCCCGAAACAGCACCCGAACCGCCCCAAACAGCGACTCGGATTTGAACTATTTTGGAACTAAAATTACGCCCAACTCACACCTAAATCAACCCCCGATTTACGTCAATTAGCAGTGTTTCAAATATGATTTTTACACCAAAAACAGTCCCACAACACTCTTAAAACACCCATTAATGTTCCCTAATTTTTATAGACAAGAAAAAAATAAAATGAGCCCCATAACATTAAGAAAACATGCGACAGTAAGCAGTTCTTCTGTTCACTGTCATGTATTAACAAGAAATGGAGAATGATGAGGATTTTTAATTCGACTCCGAATGGTCTTCCGTGCTATGTCTCACAACTAACAGAAACTAGTGTGGGATAAACTCACAAACCAACCTCTAAGCACTTTATAGATGGAAATGTCACACAAGAATTTTAGTTTAAGTTTTTTTTCTTGTTCTTTTATTTCAAATTTTGAGAGAAAATGATGAATTAGGGTGGCTATGGTTTGACACAAATGAGTTTTAATATAAATGAAACTAACTTAATCTTTATACTTAGGGTTTATTTCCGTTACCCATTTGAAGATGAAAAAATCGGCCACCCCTAGTGTTTTTTTATAACATGCAAATCTTTTAATTAATGTCATCACCATGATAAAAGGATGTTACAAAATAAGAATATGTATTACCATTTAAAAAATGTAACTTCCATTCCAACCAAAGGGTTTCCAAAACACATTTTTGGAATAATAAATAAATTAAATCTTTTATTAAATTATACAATATAATTTAATAAAATAGTTTATAATAAACAATTATCATATAATCATTTATTATAAAAACCATATATTATTAGAGCTGGGTCATAATGTCCGTTATACCCCCTTAATTATTTTTACTTTAAGTGCCATTGATTCTCTAATGAAGGATTTATTCATAACTATTATGAATGTTAATCTTTATATTCGTAATATAAAGACTTGAGCGCTCTAATCATTCAAGTACCGAATCAACCCATAAGGAAGATACTCATTTACTTGTCACCAGAAAAAGTGAACTCTATATCTTTTTAAAACGTTCCCAGCTACACACAAAACATGTCCCCAAAGTACGTAACTATTGGTCGGGATTGCATCACAACCTCACCTTTATAAATCAATGGACATAGCCTGCCATTCAGGAGTTTGTAGTACACTCAAGATTCAGATCAATCCATATATGACCATCTAGTAGATTGAAATGAATTTCTTTATTTAACGGATATTATAAGAAACTCATTTTTTATCTGGGTCCAGTCCAATATGATCACATCATATAAGGTGCCTCCATTCTCATGTCACCACATGAATGATCCCGGATCAAGGTCGCCATACAACTATAGAATAAACCGCAGCTATAGATAAACCACAAACAAAGTACCCTCTTTATTTGCTCTCTATGGACTATTTTAGATTACTAATTTTAGACTTAAATCCTCGTGTGTATGACACTCATACACTAAGTCTGAAGGCACATGAGTAATCAAGGGTAAACAAGATAATTTTTAATATGCGATATAAACATACACTTTGATAAATGAATAATGCATATTTTTATTTCATAAAATATAATTTCGTTTACATTATATGAAGCTCTAGGAAATATATCCCAACACAAATTACACCATATTTTAGTTAATGGTGGAAGCAGTGCTAACATCTTGTTTAAGGAAACATTCAGAAAAATAAAGTTAAGATAATAAGATCTATGTCATTGTCATACACCACTCATCACATTTGAGTGAACAAGGCTGAATGCAATATGCATAATTTCTTTGTGTTGGACAATTATGACCCATAGCATCACTATTTGTACAGATCATGGTGTTGTTGTACAAATTAACTATGTGACAAAGGAGATTGCTCTCTTATCATTTGTGATTAGATCACCAAGATGTATAAATGATAGGAGGTCCTTATGATTTGTTCCTGGATTGAGATGATATGAGACAGTATCAATCCACGAAGGATAAATCATTAAATATCCTAGTCTGAGTATTATCGAGATTGGACATCGATAATGCGTAAAAGACTAATATTACACTTGTGCGCGTTATGAGGGTATAACGGCATAGTTCTCATATATTTGGGTATAGGATACTCATGCAAGTGTAATAGGAGGTTGTGTTTTACCGATGGTACGGGAAACAGCTTCGCTCTGGATAGACCCCCTCGGAATTCCATTGGTAGTATGACTATGTGTCTATGGAAGTCCGAAATCAGGGTGGGTGTATTTGGTCTTAACCTGAGACTTGCACCGCTAATACTTGCGTCAATCAATATACTTTGGTTTTGGTTGTCCAGGGCTTTAACAGGTTCTGTGTACGCCTCTGCTGGGTATATTGAGAATCGTAGTGTGTTAGGTGTGATGTCAAGACGGAAGTATCACTCCAGTCATAGTGGAGATGATGTCACGTAGGATACGGTACTAGTACTCTTAAGTACTGCAGTCATCGGGATATTATGACTAGGTCATGTATATCTGATTATAGAGACTAGTTACCAGACATCCGACATGTGCTTCGTAAGGGGCAGACACAATTCCAGCCCCAGGCCTAGCACGTGACATCCGATACTGGATCGAAATACGCAATACTACGTATAATACGCCTGATATAGATCACGATATTCCTGTAAGGATATTTCTAGAGAATTGGGTAGGCATGGCGCTTTGCTAGAAGCCAACCTTGTCTTGTAAATCGGTACAAACGTAGTACTAGGTACTTACGTGTTTGGATAGTCCGACGACCGAATTTACTGCCAACATATCTGGGGATCTCATGGGTCACTTCCCGAAGATTCACCGATGACGTATGACTCACACTTTATTAATCTGGGATTAATGATATGAGAGAGAAAATTAATCTGGGATTAATTGCGAAGATATTTTATCTGGGATAAAATATCAATTAAAGAGAGATAACGATTAATTTGGAATTAATCGATAAATTAATATATTTGATATATTAATCGAAATTGGATTTCGACACAGAATTAAAATTAGATTTTAATTCGGGCGAACGAGTTAATTTAGAATTAATTCGTTAGCGATATGAATAGTGATTTCGCTAGGCATAATCATTTAATTACGTCGCAACGGAAAATTCGTTAATTTGGAATTAGCAAACCCGAGCCCGGGATTGTTTGCGAGCGCATTCGCATTTCGAATTCGAGTGCGGCACGCAAGTCATATCAAGCGTCAAATCGCTGGTCGCATCAATCGTCAAATCATTAGTCACTTTGAGTGATGTGACAACTTGTCAATTGATTGATTGAGTGATGTGAATAGTTGATGGAAGTGGTTGGCATTTATGGCTTGACTTTTTGTATTTGGTAAATCAATTATTTGATTTTTGAAATTGAATAATGTGTATTAGATACACAAATTGAAATACCAAACACATTTTTCGTCTCTCTTTCTCCTTTTCACACGGTTTGGAGCCAAAATGCTCCTCTTCTTTTCTCTCGGCCAATAGGCCATCTTTCTTCTGTTTTCAGGTTGGACCGAGAACCACGAAGAAGCAAGGGAAATTTGTGGCAAATTTCTTGAGTGCTAGCACACATAGGAGCCATACAAAGGTGATAGGGAAACCCACTTGTGAGCTTGGGATCATTTAACAAAGCTTGGAGCTTGATGATGCACCCTTCCATGGCCGAATTTGAGGACTGCAAGGAAGCCCACTGCCGAGACATTGGAGGAGCTTCAAAGGGCTTAAAAAGTTTTTTTTGTCCACCGCATCGCTCAACCGATCATTGTGAGTATCCCGCACCTCCTTGAATGTATTCACTTTGTATTTTCATTGCTTGAAATGATATTGGGATGCTTAGAGAATTCCAACACTTTGCCCGTGACTACGGGTGAGAAGATAATGTACTTATGCTTTTATTCATTTATCTTTTTTTATTTAGTCACCTTTTATTATTATTTTATTATTTCACTTTTATTTTTTTATTTTCTTGTCTATTTACTGTTATTTTATTCTTTCGCCCCTTATTTTGTTGATTTTTGCTCATGTTTATTTTTTATGTCCGTTTACATTGCATTGATGATTATGTGTTATTATCCCTTGCGGTATATCGGATGGAAACCTAGACATAAATTCCGTAGCCGAATCCAAATGGATGGTAGTGCGATATGTACTTGGGATACAACTCCACGTACCACTCGGGAAATACTCATATATGCGTGATTAACCCCCTTTTTGTTTGTTATTTATTTATTGAAGCTTTTGCTGCTTTTGATTGTTTATAATTTTCGTTATCGTATTTTGTATTTCTTAATTTAATATGTTTTTAAAACTATATTATTGTGATTATTATTTGGTTGGGTATGTTATTACATTTTTATTCGCTTTTATGCATGAATTGCATTAAGACTTGGCTATACCATTATGTGAACCCGTCCATTATACTGGCATAAGTAAGGGACCATTCTGAACCCAACGGTTTGAGGTCTTCCCTTGCGAGGGGTGATGCGGCCTTAAATCTTTCCCAATTCACACTGGGTGGAGACTCCTTTATTCTCCAGTTTAATCCCCCGTGGGCTAATCCGTACTCTCTACGGGCAGCGAGCCCAACAGTGTCGTTGTCGCCGAGTATCATAGACATAGGTAAACCTCACTTCACTCCTACACATGCACACAATAATTCCAAATACTTTTCATTCAATTGGGTGTTGTTATTAATTATTAACCTTGAATGCTAAATTGTTCACAAGCCTCTTTCGATGGTCATGTAGATATATTCGAATTTAAACCAATTAACTATATATCTATGTTAATTAAATTAAATCGAATTCTTTAAGGTCAAGTTCTAATAATTGGCTACGTATGCCCTTTAAGTATATTTCTATCCTGTAGGTGAATCTATGCAATGAATAAATCACATGCTATTATTCCCACGACTAATCAAAATTTCCTATGTCAAATTCCTAAGGATTTACAAAGATTATTTAATTCTTGGCCAAACAAAGAAAATAAGCATAAAAGAACATAGAATAATCAATAATCAATAACCAATCCAAAAGAATAAAAATAAACAAATAAATTAATTAAACATGCTTGGATCCACTACAACCCTAGATTTAATGAATTAGCAACTAATAATATTCAATAAAAACATGTTAATCGTTATTACAAAGCATGAACTCATTGAAAATAAAGCTATAGAGAAAAGGGAAGAAAAAAACTCTCGTTTGCAGTTTTCGGCTTCAAACTCCAACTCTTTGTGATGCACTCGTTCTTACATCGCTCTAGGCATTCTACTATGTTTTGGGACTCCAAATTATGTTATGAAGTTTTTTAAGGTTTTGGGACGAGTTGGTGCTTATATACATGGTCCAGGGGTGTTTCCTTATTAAAAATCAGATTCAGGGCGAATTTGGTCGAATCTGCCATGTCAAGACGCGTTAAACGCGTCACGATTTTCATCCAGATTCGCGACGTTCATGTCTTAGTGTCGTGATTCGCCAATTCAATTAAGGCATAATTATATTTTGACATTATGTGCAAATTATTTTCATGTGCGTGTCTCGACCTACTCTGCACGTTTTGACTCCGAAATGAACCATAATTTACTCTGTATCTTGCCTTTTTTTATCTTTAGTTAATTCCATTGAGTCGTGATATTATTTTAACCTGTAAAATTACACCCAAAAGACATCAAAGCTCATAAGAACTCGATATCACCCACAAAACAATAAGACAAAGGGCGAGAAATATAAGGATATTAACCACTCATCACACCCTCAAACTTAACATTTTGCTAGTCCTCGAGTAAAATAACAAGAAATAAAATGAATAAACATACTAAAATTAAATTAAATTAACCTATGCCACTTTCGTAAGGATCACGATTGCATTTAGCGTAAGCAACAAGCCTTTAAATCTATGGACGGTCTTAGTGGACAAGATATAGTCTCTTGAGGGCTTCAGTAATGACACACACAAACATCATTCAGCACACATATGCAAGCACACACAAATGAAAAAATAAAATTAAAAATTAAAACTAAAAACAATTATAGGAGTCACATATAATATTTTCCTAAGAGAATGCCCAGTAACGAAACTCAAGAACATTCAAAGTACCCAACACAACTCAAATTCAAGTTCTATAATAAATCATCTAAACCATACTGACAATGTGTGTCTAAAAGTCCAGTCACAGCTCGAATCCCAAGTAAGCCAACTCAGTGATTTCATCTCAAAAATTGAGATCTGATGGGTCAAACCAACCTAGATATCTAAAAAATGCTATTTATTTGCCTATTAAGCTCGATATGGTAAGACATCTATTTTTCTTTTTCTTTTGACTCACCTACCCTTTAAGGTAGCATTTCTTCTCATGGTGATCCTAACACTCGTCATGGTGTAGCTTCACATTTATCGGTTATATGTGGTTTATTTCTTTCATCTGTTATTTTTCTGCTCTTTTCATTTTTTCAAAATATCTCTTTATTTTTTTCCTGCTCTAGCCATATCATATATCATAAATAATTACAAACAGAGACATATATTTAAGCAAATGATCATTCATCTTCAAATAATTTCCTCAACTAGTCACTTTGCCAACTCCATAAGCTCTTACTGCTAGAAACCTACATTTAACTACTTACGAGTCTAACCTAGATCACTTATCCAAGGCATAAGATAAAGGTCAATTCGGACACTTATCTTTTCTAAAATTTCATCATAAGGTAAACGAACTCATCATATGAACTATGCTTACTACCACATGAATAAAAAATTTGATTTTTGTTTTGTGATTTTTTTAATAATTATTATGAAAAACACTAACATGCACACACACTCCCAAACTTAATATTTGCATTGTCCTCAATGTAAAATAAGTGTAAAGGAAAAAGAGAGAGGAATAAAACTACCATGCATAGAGTTATTAGGCTCTTACTGGTTATAATTTTATTGCACGACCTGTATGGGTTGTGTTAGTACATGCATAGATAAAAATGCAAACAAGCACATAATAAAATAAAATTAAATTAAAGACAACAAAAATTAAATATGTGGGTTGCCTCATCGCTAGTGCTAAGTTTAACATCTTCGGCCAGACGTGACCACCCAAATACTAATGGTGGTCTCAATTCATGTGATGGGTTTGTAGTTGCGTCATTCCCAATTGCACGTCATTTCTTTCTATGTGGCAATATATACTTGGACTGAGTTGTACTGGCTATTTTCTCTTGATTTACCACTCTCACCCACACTTGTTTTCATTTATTATTGGCTGTGGAGGTTGCATTTACTGACTGCGCTTTCCTTTTTTGCTTTGATGGACTAGGGTCTGGTGGTTTGGGTTTTATAGTGACATAATGTAGCATAGTGTCGAATTAATGGTACATCGCATGTATGCTGTAGTGTTCTTCAAGTAAATCTGCCTTGAATGCCTCACATATCACTACATCATCAGTCACCTTATCTGTCTTCTTTTCCGCTTTTACTTCATTTTTTTCCTTCCATTGGCTCCATTAAAGCTCTATTTTCTGGACTCTTTTGGTCTCCCGCAAGGTCGAACATTCTGACAACTAGCGTATCTCCATTCACTCAAAAAGTAAGGAGGCCTTATTGTTTGTCTATTAACGCTCATGCTGCTACAAGAAAAAGTCTTCCAAATTACAGGGTAAGTCAGCATCTTCCTCCTTGTCCAGAACTATGAAATCGGTTGGAAGCTCAAAATCCCCCACCTTTACCATCATATCATCTATCTTCCCCTTAGGTACTCTGATGGTTCTATTAGTGAATTGTAAGGTCATGGATGTGGGCTTTAGCTCATGGTATCCTAATCGCTTCGATATAGGCAGCGACATTAGATTGATTCCCGAAACTAAGTCGCATAGGGCTCATATCTCTTAATCTGTAATGGTGCAGTCTATGGTGAACATTCCAGGATCCTCACACTTTGTTGCAGTCGGTTTTGAAATATGGCACTACATACCTCTGTAAGCCTTTATTTTTTTACAGTGTTGCTCATAAGTGAAGTTGTCCATCTCTTTATCTGCTTTTCCTTGGATTCCTCCAATGGATGCTGCAGTTTAGGTCTCAAGCTAGGTGAAACATCAAGAGAATTTATGCATTCATGAATTTTTGCATCAAGCTATTCATCAGACTTATGTGTGATGCACTCATCCTCTACTTCCTTATGGCTGAATGAGATGACATTACAGAACTCTTTTCATGTCCTCATTGGGTTGTTGTCTGTGTCATTTGGGCAGGATTCTAGTGGCCTCTAACTTTGATTAATCACAAGCTATCTAATTTGTGTCTCCAATGCTCTTACGGTTGCAGCTTGACTCTGGAATAGGGCATCGTACTTGGCTTCTTGCCTCTTAAGCATATCTACTAGTAGTTCCTTCAATTTTATCTTCTGCCCATCCTCTTGATTAGTCTGCCACCTAGGGTTGTATATATCTAAGTAAGAGTTTTGGTCTTGTCTTTTGTAGTTGTTAACATACTTGGCAAACGTCCCATTGGAGCATAGGGCTCTCCATTCTATATTTCCCCATATCCCACACTTGTAACTCCAGCACAGTTCACAGCCTGCTTACTGAGGGTCTCTAGACACATGTAGATTTGATCTAGCTTGGCTTTTACAGCTGCATTTAGCTATAACCTGTGGATTTCTGCTGCTCGCTGCTGAATACTCCTTTCAGTTGGCCATTGGGAGTTTTTGTTAGCCATCACTTTCGGTAGATCCCATGCAACATTCTCATATTTAGAAATCAGTGCAACTCCAGTCACTACGTCTATTGTAGTCTTTATCATTCCATTAAGCCCATTATAGAAGGTATGAACTTGCAGCCATTTCACAATGTTGTGATATGGGCACTTGCACAGCAGGTCTTTGTATCTCTCTAATTCCTCGTATAAGGATTCATAGTCATATTACGTGAATGAGGTGATGTCATTATGCAACTTTATTATTTTTACGGGAATGAAGTACTTTTCGATGAATTTTATGGCTAAGTCTATCCATGTAGTGATCAACCCCATTAGCAGTGAATGAAGCCATCCTTTAGCTTTGATTTTCAATAAATATGGGAAAGATCGCAGGTGAATTGCTTCTTCTATCCCTCTATTGAAGCTGAAAATGCTACATATTTACAGGATATTACGTACGTGTGCATTTGAATCTTCATTCAAGCCACCCCCAAAATGCATTTATTGATGTATCATTTGAATACTTGTCTTGATGTCATACGCGTTGGCCTGAATGGGTGGTATGATGATACAAGATTATGTCCATCAATGATCGATATCGTCTTATCTCAAAGTAGAATAGGCGCTGCTACTGCCCGTTATTCAGGCTGATTATCGTTCATGATGTCTAAAATCAAAACAAAAAGAAAAAGAAAATAAAAATGAAAATGAGAGGTGTCTAGTTAGGTAAGTAAATTTTTCCTAATAATAATAAAGAAAAATAAATTAAGTCTTCGGCAATGGCGCCGAAACCTTGATCGTGATATTATATATCTAGCACGCAAGTGTACGTATCGCTCAAGTAATATAGTGACTGATAATCGGATGTCAAATCCACATGGACTTAATATTTATTTTATTAATATCAAGATTAACCTACAACTTGAACAAAACTATTGAGAAGGAAAGTTCAAATATCGAAAATTAATTTAAATTAAATAAGTGCAAATAACAGATTTTGAAAACCCTATAGATAGAAGAACCTAGGATTGCAACTCAGCTAAGCATGCACACAATGAGTCCAAACATTTTTCATTCAATTAGATTGTTGTTACTAATTATTAACCTAGAATGTTAAATTATTCACAAGCCTCTTTCGAGAATTAGGTAAATATATTCGAATTTAAACCAACTAACTATATGTCTGTGTTAATTAAATTAAACTGAATTCCTTAAGGTCAAGTTCTAATAATTGGCTACGTATGCCCTTTAGGTACATTTCTATCATGTAGGGGAATATATTCAACGAATAAATCACACGTTATTATTCTCACGGCTAATCCAAATTTCCTCTGTCAAGTTCCTATACCAAGATTATTCTATTATTGGCCAAACAAATAAAATAAGTATCAAAGAATAGAGAATAATCAATAATCAATAATCAATAACAAATCCAAAAGAATAAAAATATGCAAATAAATTAATTAAACATGCTTGGATCCATTACAACCCTAGATTTAATGAATTAAATACTCATAATATTCAATCAAAATATGTTAATCATTATTACAAAGAAAGAACTCATAAAAAATAAAGAAAGAGAGAAAAAGGAAGAAAGGAACTCTCGTTTACAGTCTTCGGCTTCAAACTTCAATTCATATTGATGAACTCGTTCTTGCCTTACTCTAGCCGTTCTTCTATGCTCTGGGACTCCAAAATTATGTTATGAGGTTTTTTTTAGGTTTTAGGATGAACTGATACTTATATAGGAGGTCCATGGAATGTTTCCTTGATAAAAATTAGATCTAGGGCGGATTTGGGATGAATCTACTATGTCGCGAGGCCTTAAATGTCTCACGAATTTCTTCATCCAGATTGGCGTGTGTTGCAACGCTCATGCCTTGACGTTGCGACGTGCCAATTCAATTATGACATAATGGCATTTTGACATTATGTGTAAATTATGTTCATGGGCGCTCCGAAATAAACGCTGATTTTCTTTGTATCTTCTCATTTTTATCTCTAGTTAATTTTATTGATTCATGATATGATTTTAACTTGCAAAACACATCAAAGCTCATAAAACTCAATATCACCAATAAAATATTAAGACAAAAGGGTGGAAAATATAGGGATATTAATCGCTCATCACACAGACCAATTGGCAACATTGGCCTCCAGAGCTGTGAAAACGTTGTGGCAAAAAAACCTATATTGCAACACTGCATGAATCTTTAATCTTACAGCTAGAACTGAAAGTGGTGAAAATAAGATCGGATAACTCATGGATGAACTCATATAGAGCTTATTTGTATAATCAAACACTTCCGGATAACAAAAATGAACCCACTGTATACAGTAAAAATCCAAAAAATACTGCTTGGTGGATGGTGAATCGTACCAGAGATCATACTTCAGATCACTCCTCAAATGCTGAGCTGAGTAACAAGCACAATAAGTATTATTGGAAATCCATGAAAGACAAGCAGGGAACCACTTTGGAGGGAGAATATTGTAGCAAGAAGTATTCCGGGCAGGGTACTAATAGCCTACTCTTCAGAATGAGACAACAAATTTTGCCAAAAAGTGGAAGAAGTGTCAAAAACATGCCTCTAGAATCCACCTCACCAGAGAAGACTTAGCAACAATGGAAACTCCCTGGCCATTTATTCAATGGAGGATGGATATAGTCGGCCCATTGCCAGTATCAACCGGTGGAGTCAGATTTATGTTACTAGCGACAAATTACTTCCCTAAATGGGTCGAAGAAAAAGCTTATAAAAGCATTACCAAGAGAGACATGGTCAAGTTCTTAAAAAGGCAAATCATTACCAGATTTGGCCTTCCATGAACTTTGATCACGGACAATGGTAAACAATTTCAGAATATGGTGGTTGAAGACTTATGCAAGGAAAATGAGATTTAGCAATGGTTTTCATCTTGGAGTTATAAATCCAATGGCCAGGCAGAAATTACAAATCGAACCATCTACAATAACTTGAAAAAGAAGCTTGAAGAAAAGAAATGAGGATGTCTCGAGAAATGGACTAATGTGTTATGGGCTTTCCGAACAACATAAAGACAATCTATTGGTAATTCTCTATACTCACTTGTTTATGAGATGGAAGCAATCTTTGCCACTCAAGCTATTGTGCTAACACTGAGAAGTAAATTGGCCCAAATCCCTGGGAACCAAATGGCCCAAGAAGCAGACCTTGAACTGTTAAAAGAAATTCAGGATGTGGCAGTTATCCATCTGGTAGTATATAGAGACACTTAGAAAAATAGTACAATAAGACAGTCCAGAGTAAGAAGTTTTTCCGAGGTGACTTGGACATCTGAAAAGCTCTAGACATTCAAAGAGAACCGAACGCCGAAAAAATTGCTAAGACATGGGAAGGCCCTTAGAAGGTCGGTCCATTCCATCTACTTGGAATATCTTCAAGCATAAAAAAATTTATTTTAAATGTAAGTATGGTTTGTGTTGACGGCTGATTTTGGTCTCAGGGGCAATAAGGGTTTTTTTTTAATCCCGAGACAATCCTCCTCCAACTATGAATTTGTTTTGTTTATGGGAAACCAAAAGCAAATTTGGCAAAAGATAAGTAAATTCACCAATCAACAAAGAGATTTAACGTGGTTCGGCGGATCAGATCCAACCTACATCCACGGGCACAGAACGGACGATGTTTTATTACCGAAATATGTTTCTCTGATCTGTTTTGTGTTTACAAGTCTAATTCTCTCTTTTTCTCTTCTCAACTCTCAATGCTCTCAACTCTCAACTCTCAACTCTCAACTCTCAACTCTGCCTTACAAGCACGCTTTCCCCTCCTATTTATAATAGCAAAGAAACAGTTTTCTTTTTCCCATAAGGATTCCTAGTTGAAACTACCTTCATTTCCTTTATCCTATTAGGATACTGACTTATCAACTTTTCCCCATGAAAGTAGGATAACTTATCTTTTTATCCGTAAAAATAGGATGTCTTATCTTCTGAAGCATATCTCGCCATATCCTCGGTCTTCATGAGGTCGGCCACAATGCTCTTTTGAACTGAGAATGCTGCTATCGATCTGATAATGTCCAGTCATCCGATCTTAAGTGGTCGGTTTACCGATCGTAAAGTGCTCAGCCCCTCACTCATATCATAGGACCTGCCGTACTGCTTAAATATCATAGGACCTGAAAATACCATCAACATTTGTCCCCTAGTTCTCGGTTCTAACGAGTTATACAAGTTGGTGTCGGGAACTATATCAAAAGAACAGTACTCCTGACGGACAAATGGCTGACCTTTTTTTTTACATGTTTCTATTCCACTTTTTATCTTTCATAATCTGCTCCGAATAATCTCCTGCAAACGATCTCTCGAGGCCCAGCCATGAGGGGACAACCCGAGCCGGAAATTAGATCATGCAGTGGGACGTAACCCGACCCCGAGCTGGGAGAAACACTTGGCTCCGGGGGAATGTTACGTCCCCAGTCCAAAGAGACAGACTCGGTGGGACGTAACCCGACCCCGAGCTAAGAGAAACATTTGGCTCTGGGGGAATGTTACGTCCCCAGTCCAAAGAGACAGACTCGGTGGGACGTAACCCGACCCCGAGCTGAGAGAAACACTTGGCTCTCGGGGAATGTTACGTCCCTAGTCCAAAGAGATAGACTCGGTGGGATGTAACCCGACCCCGAGCTGAGAGAAACATTTGGCCCTGGGAGAATGTTACGTCCCCAGTCCAAAATTTAGGCTCGGTGGGACGTAACCCGACCCCGAGCTGAGAGAAACACTTGGCTCTGGGGGAAATGTTACATCCTCAGTCCAAAAGATAGACTCGGTGGGACGTAGCCCGACCCCGAGCTGAGAGAAACAAAAATGGCCTCGGCGGAACGAATCCAGCCCCGAACCGAATAACCAAGTGGCCTCGGCGGAACGAATCCAGCCCCGAGCCGATTACTCAAGTATTGGCCTCGGTGGAACGAGTCCAGCCCCGAGCCGATTAATCCTTGGGACTTATTCGGAAGGGAAGTGAATCAACCTTTGAAGCCCTATCGAATTTGGTATGGGCGTCCCCTTGCCAGAACCGCGAAAGACAAAAACAAAAACTTGGAAAATAAAATCAAAAAATGGGGAGTGACTCGAAATGAAATATTTTGCAAGTGTAAACAACAACACTGATACCTCAAAACATCGTTCTGTCCGAGGTCTCCAAAACACAATTTTGAATCTTTCAATTCAGAGTCCCGGCGAACCAGGATTCGGATCAAAGAGCGTTTAGAATGGTAAGGGTACATTCCTTTATACGTCAGGTCATTATGGAGTCTGCGTTTCGTTTGAGGGCTTCTCCTTAAAATGCTGGAGCAAGCACACGCCATGAGTGTGTCATCCTTCCTCGTGCTATGCTTCTCACATACCCGAATGACCAAATGGGTAGGGATCAAAGAGTTTCCGAAACATTAAGGGCACGTTCCTCCTTATGTTTGGCAACACTGGAGCAAGCAAACGCCACGAGGGCATAATCCATCCCCGTGCTATGCTTCTCACCGATCAAAATGACCAAATAAGTAGGGATCAAAGAGTGTCTGAAACATAAAGGGCATGCTTCTCCTTATGTTCGGTAACACTGGAGCAAGCAAACGCCACGAGGGCATAATCCCCCCTCGTGCTATGCTTCTCACGGATCCGAATGACCAAATAGGTAGGATCAAAGAGTGTCAGAAACATTAAGGGCATGTTCCTCCTTATTTTCGGTAATACTGGAGCAAGCAAACGCCACGAGGGCATAATCCCTCCTCGTGCTATGCTTCTCACGGATCCGAATGACCAAATAGGTAGGGATCAAAGAGTGTATGAAACATTAAGGGCATGCTTCTCCTTATGTTCGGTAACACTGGAGCAAGCAAACACCACGAGGGCATAATACATCCTCGTGTTATGCTTCTCGCAGATCCATTGGTCAGAAAAAACATACGGGAACACATTCCCCGCATTCGTATTCCCCAAACCGGCCAGGTCGGCCATCTAACGGGGGCACTCCCTCCCCGCGATTACTCATGGGTTCGCATCCCGAGATATCCCTTTTCCTGGTCATTCTGAGGTATCAGCTTGAATTCCCTTCGCCTCGAGGGTGGTTTTTGAACTCTCTGCCTGGCATGCGACGAGCTTCTACCCTCACCGTCCTCTCTCTGATAGTTGTCCCCTCTCCGGGAGATTTTCTCCTCGTTTTCCAACAAAATGAACTTTGATGAGTGGTATTTATATCACTATTTCCCACTCATCTAACCTAATATTTTATATAGTTTCACGGATTTTGTGAACGTTTTGATGTGTTTTGTGTTATTTTACAGATAAATAAAGTTGGGAAAGCATTGGAAGCAATTTGGGGCCAAAATAGAAAACAAAATGACAAATGGGCATTTTCGTAATTTTTGGCGTCGCGACGCCTAAAGTGCGCCGGCCATGCTAATGTGCGCCGAGGGACACGTGTCAGAATCTGAGAAATTGGAATTGCTAACGTGCGCCGGATCTTGCTAACGTGCGCCGAACTTGCTAACGTGCGCCTTGCTACGTGTCATCATCACAGAAGATCAACTAAAATGCGACTGATGCCACGTGTCGCAATCCTATTGGACCAAACTATACGCGTGCCACGTGTCGCCTCCTCATTGGATCGAATCACCGGTGAATCACATGCTGCCACGTGTCAAGCTCTCATTGGACCGATCCTATGCGCGTGCCATGTGTCAGATTCTCATTGGACCGAAACCTAAGCCAATCACCGTGTGCCACGTGTCGTCTTCTCATTGCACCACCTTCACCACGTGCCATGTGTCACCACATGATTGTGCCGACAGAATCCGCGTGGTCAACCCGTGTTGACCGAAGATGCGTCTTGGCGTCGTGACGCCAAGTCCTTTGGCGTTGCGATGCCCACTGCCGAATCTGCCTATAAATTCAGTTAAGTTTCACTTCATTTGGTGTGCTTTCCTTGGGATTTTTTCCCTGATTTCATAGGAAGCATCTTGTTTTGTAATATTAAAATTATGTATTTTTATTTTTAATTTTTATTACAGCTTTTTATTTATTTACTTTATGTTTTGTAGTTAAATTTCCGCTGGGGTAAAAGGTGAAACATTTAATATAATTATCTAGGTAAATCTCACTTAATTATAATTTATAAATTATAATTTAACCGGATTAATTAATGTTAGATTTTATTACCGCCTACATGGTCGAGTTAAATATAAATTACTTTACCGCCTATATGGCTGGTCTTTATATGACAGATAATTACCGCCTATATTGCTGGTGTAGTTGGACTAAATGGATTACCGCCTATATGGCTGGTTTTAATTGTTTAACATTATTAATTCCTGAGAAAGCAGAACATAAAATAATTTATATATTATAATAAGTGAGATTCCTAGATAAGAAATATTAAATGTGGATCCTCTAACCCCATCATTTTATTTTATTCTAGCGAAGTGATGAAACACAATATCCACACACTTAATAATTGATTTTCTTTATTATGGGTAATTCTTTAGTTTGTTTATTGAGTCTTAAGCTTAATGTTTCTTGTTGTCTGATCACCAATAAGATTGATATGGTAAACTTAAAATGAACTAGACATAGGGATTTTAGGTTTCAGCCTTAGATTCAATAGCCCACGATCTTCCTTGAGGATAGATAACCCTTTAATAGATTTCCTTACAGGATAGACATATACCTGCCGGGCGGGGGTAGCCATAATTGGAACTTAATCTTAATGAATCCAGGTAATTTGGTTGACATAGACATATGGTTCAATTGGGTTATACTGGGTATTTGCGTCTGACCATCGACATAGGCTTTTGCATATTTTCATGTTCCAGGTTAGCAAACTGATTTATTACACATAGATAAGAGAATCAATTCATCTTTATAATAATATTGTGTGGAGTCACAACCCTAGATCCTTGAGTCTTTTCTTTTATTTTCCTTAGTATTTTCTTTTGAGTATGTTTTTATTTTATTTTGCAAAACCACATTCAACCAACCAAAAGCAATCAATTCCTTTCTCCCTATAATTAGATACTTGTAAATAAATAGTATCAATAATTAATAACAACAGTAGGAATTAAGTCCTCGTGGGATCGATATTTTTATACTACTTGAACGATATGTGCGCTTGCGTTATACGTGTGTGTTTACGCCGGTCAAACTTCCGGGCTATTTCCAGAGCGGTGGCATAAACTGGTGTATCTTGGATCCTCAAGTGGGTCCACAACTTTCCGATCTTTAAGGCTCCTTTCAAACTCTCAAAGGCCTCGAGCGACTCATATCCCTAGACCTCGAGCACCATGCTATGGTACCGCTCCATGAAAGCCTTCAGGGGTTCATCGTCCCCATGTTTCATGGCCTCAATTACCCAATTGTCTTCTTTGGGACGCATGCCCCTTTGAAGTGCCGAACAAAAGACTTCATGAGTTGCGCAAAGCTTCCGATGCTCCCTGGGGCTAGACTTCTGAACCACAGAATGGCAGATCCCCCCAAGGTTAGGGGGAATACTTTGCAAACGGCATCCCCTACTACTCATTGGACCTCCATCAATAGGACAAAACTCTCAATATGGGATTTTGGATCAGTGTGGCCTTTGTAGGGCGTCATGGACGGCATGTTGAATCATCTTGGGAACTTTACCGACCTTATTTCTTCAGTGAGGGAGGATTCAGCCTCGTCGTCCCGAGCGTCTCTCGTATCAGTTTTGGGGTTCACTCCCCACTTGGCCATTTATTTTCTTAACCAAGATTTTATATTGCCATATGTGTTACCGTGCCGCCTCCTGCGGACTTCTTTACGTCTGTCATCCCAGGTACGGCGTTCCTCATGACTTGAGATTTCCCGTCCAGTTTCACTATACTTCATGTCTCCCCTTCTGGTGTCGCGGGGGCTATCATAGGAATAATCTGGCGATTGTCTCCCCTCTTCTTCTTCCCACGTATCCTCCATTTGTAAATCTTTTTCTACCACTACGAACCTCATCCCGTAGGGACCCTTCCTTCTAGGTTCATCGTCTTCGCTCTCATCTGTAACCCTTTTTCCTCCCGCTATTTCGCCTCTCCTCCGACTGGTTCCGGCTTCTAGTCTCTCATTATTCGTCTCTTCCATCCTCTCCAGGCTGTCCATCATGGATTTCAGAAGGATTTGATTTTCCTCCCTATCTTTCCTCATACTTTCCTCCATCTTCTCCATCCAATCCGATGTTGAACTCCCTGACAACCAGTGATTTCCACCTTCTGCCATTGTCTTACTACGCGAGCTGCTTTTTGTTGGATCCCCACAGACGGCGCCAACTGTTGACGGCTGATTTTGGTCTCAGGGGCAAGAAGGGTTTTTTTTTACTCCCGAGACAATCCTCCTCCAACTGTGAATTTGTTTTGTTTATGGGAAACCAAAAGCAAATTTGGCAAAAGATAAGTAAATTCACCAATCAACAAAGAGATTTAACGTGGTTCGGCGGATCAGATCCAACCTACATCCACGGGCACAGAACGGACGATGTTTTATTACCAAAATATGTTTCTCTGATCTGTTTTGTGTTTACAAGTCTAATTCTCTCTTTTTCTCTTCTTAACTCTCAATGCTCTCAACTCTCAGCTCTGCCTTACAAGTACGCTTTCCCCTCCTATTTATAATAGCAAAGAAACAGTTTTCCTTTTCCCATAAGGAATCCTAGTTGAAACTACCTTCACTTCCTTTATCCTATTAGGATACTGTCTTATCAACTTTTCCCCATGAAAGTAGGATAACTTATCTTCTTATCCGTAAAAATAGGATGTCTTATCTTCTGGAGCATATCTCGCCATATCATCGGTCTTCATGAGGTCAGTCATAATGGTCTTTTGAACTGATAATGATGTTATCGATCTGATAATGCCCGGTCATCCGATCTTAAGTGGTCGGTTTACCGATCATAAAGTGTTCGGCCCCTCACTAATGTGGTCGGGTCGGTATTAATGATCCTGACCGAGAAGGGAATTACCTTTTTACCCTTGTCGTACTGCTTAAATATCATAGGACCTGAAAATACCATCAACAGTTTGTAACATACAAAGTTCTACTACATAGGCAAAAATATGATGATGTATACATTCATGTACACGATCAAAGTCTAATGAAATTGAAAGGGGATACTTACCAGATTTATTATGGAACCCTCCATACAATCCCACAAAGTTAAAAACAAAGAACCGTCGAAAATTTAACTCATAGGTGTCTCAATCTCTGGAATATCAGTTGATGCTGCAGGACATCTTTGGACTGCTGGAAGGAGATTGGAGCATCAGTAAAAAAATCCTCTGTAGAAGTGCTCGAAGGGGGGGTCGTCAACCTGAAGCTCTGAAATACTTTGAACCAGAGTAGCAAAGACCAAAATTGGAACCGACACTATTGGGAGGGAGGGAATTGCATTAGAAAACTCTTCATTTGATTTCTCAATTCCTTTCTTCCTTACAATTGATCAGTTGGGATCCTTCTTAGCTCTTTCCTCCCGAGTTATTGCAAAGGAAGAATATATCAGAATTAGGGGAAAAAACTAATAATTCTGATTGTGTTGCCACGAAATTTCATATGCCTAAATTACCTTCAACATGGTCTTCTTCTAATTCAAAGTAGACAATGGAAGGTTGGCGAATCCTTATTGTTCCTCTCTTCATTTTCTAAAGCAGTGCTATTCTTCTTGGACTCCGAAGGCCCATTTGAACTTACTGCTCCTTCTTGCTCTGACTTCAAGCCCACTCTAGGACCTAAGGAGGCATTCAGGTGCCCTAAAGTTTTTTCCCTCATTCTTCGGTGGTAATCTGTGGCTTCTCAGGAAAACTTACCCCAAGGAAGAGGTTATATAGCCGGAATCACCTGACAATATTCATCCGGGCTCAGGTCTATTAACCTCGGAGGAATGGTCCCTTCAGTAGAATAACTATTCACCACTCCTTAATTGATGTCTAGTCCATCATATACCCATGCCTTCAGTTGATACAAAGACTCATTGGGAATTCTAGAAAATAGGCCATTTCCATCCTCACCTCAGAATCGACATGTCTTACCATGTCCATCTTTCCTATCAACTTCTGAATGGTATTCCCACAAAGCCATTTCGGATCAAGGAAATCCTTCTCAAAAGGCCATACATATTTCACATAGTATTTAACTCTCAAATTATAGGAAATGTGGCTTATAACACCTCCGGCTGTAAGACTTGCAAAAATATCAATATTAAATCACACAAAACATGCCTTAAATAACCACAATAATACTTGTGTATATTTTTACTGAAGATGTGAGAAATCTAATAAGACTGGTACTCTGACCTCCTCCAGACATTAGTAACCTTCAAAAGTGGTGCAAGCCTTCATTCTCTGAACTCCATTTCAGGAAAAAATTCCCTATGGAATAGAGTTATGAAACGTTTCCCTTTTGCGTCCTGGACGAAATGGAATCCTTTGACTCCAGACTTTATGTAGTTGAGGGAGAGAAAATCAAAATGTGTAAAAATATGTTTGTTTGCCAATAGCATGTTGAGGGCTCCTAATGTTTGTAACCCCAGCATATCGATGGGTTAATTTACAGGGTAGACACATTCATTACGGATAAAAACTCAAAAACCAATGGGTGTATAAGGAAGGTCAGATATTGTGCTTGTTTCCTGAACAATAGGATTTCATCTTCCCTGATGTCATGGGGATTAAGTCCCTATGGTACTCCTCCATCTCCACCGTATCAAGGAGGTTTAATTGATCAAGTAGTTCTTCCAACAGTTTTGTTTCAATCACGAAAGACACCATTTTCGTAGAAAATTGAAGCTTTTTATCAAAAGAGAAAGGAAAAAGATGAAGAAAGAAATTTATCTTAAACACGAAAGCAAAGGACAATAAAAGGTTAAACCAAAGCCTTATGCCTATTTTTATAAGTTCATTTGGGTGAAAACTCTTAAAAAAATGTGTAAATCTTTTAAATTTTATCATTATTATACGTCTATAATATTTATAAGATGTCTAATCATAAACGGTTGAAAGTCCGATAAACGAAATATTGAGACACGTGTCCTCATCTCGAGCACCGCTTATTTAAAAATAAAAACCTGATGGGGGGATGGATGTATATTCTCATATTTAGCCATGCCATTAGGGACACGTGTCGACATATAAAAAAAATTTCTCAACACGCCTCCTTAGTGGAACTGTTGTACACATGCAAAGGTCCACTAGGAAAATGACATCTATCATGGTTTAATAGTACTAGTAGACCGAATGAGTTCAGAATAACTTTCGAAGTCTGACTACTCAGGAGTGATATTACTCTGGAGTAGTGCCACTATGGAATTATGTTACCTCGGACTAAACTACCTCGGAATACGTTGATTCCAGAGTAGTATTACTCCGAAATGTTATTATTCCCAAATGATTTCGGAGTAGAATCACTCCCAAATCAGTACACTCCAGAGTAAAAAGAACTCCAAATACTCAATCGCTATCCAGTTCGAATTGGTTCTGGAGATAGCTTACTTCCGAGTACACCATAAATACTCCGACCTTGACAACAAATACCGAGAAAACTCTGAAAATTTTCAAAATACACCAGAGTATCTTATAGTACCCTAAAAAGCATGATGCCACATATATCTTTGCTCGAGATTAGTAAACTTTATTAATAATCCACGTAACCTAGGATGCAAGATTAATTAACATGAATAATAACAGGTTTCTAGACACCTAATGTTCCAGCATGTGCTAAGAGGGGTGTACACCATGCAGACAACTTATCAGTCCATCAATGGACACCTCCACCTAAAAATCCTCATATAAGTCAATGGACTTCCAAAAGAGAGGAGTTTGGAAGAATCTACAATCGTCAAAAAATAATTAGAACTAAAAAACACATCTAAGAATCCTAATTAATAAATGAGTCACAAACATACAAAAGGAAGAGGAAAACCCTAATGAAATTAAATGTGTGTGCAGGCTTAAAAATAGAGAAAAGCAATCAACTCACCCTAGGATCCATTTGGGCTTCTAATAGATTAGGCTCAATAATTTGAATGTAATAGACAATTTTCCTCTAACTCACTTTTATGGCATTCACCGTTATTAGTAGATTTCGGCCCGACCCTACAATTTCCATCTATTATTTATAAAGTCAATTTATCACTTTATATGGAAGATATATAATTGTGCTTGTACATGTATGTATGGCAAAGGCCAAAGGACTGCACAAAAGAAGAAAGAGGGACCATATGGATGCCTTTAATGAATGTAGTTGAAAATTACAACTTGGCAACAAATATTCACATGATTTTGGTTTCTAAAAATTGACATTCAAATACGGTGTGGTTTCACATCTTAATTTTGGGAGAAACAAATTAATATTTTTATCTTTATCCATGATAGAGTAACAAAACTCCAACCAATTAAAAAAATGACTCAAACTTAGTGCTCATCCATTTGAGGAATCTTTTAAAAAGTGATCATTTGTATATTATATTTCTCAATCCTCTTTTCCAAAACTACAAATCGCATCCAAAAATTTATGGATCTATGATGTAACTATACCTAGTACACAAAATTTTGTCCTAACAAATTATTTAATTAGCTTTTAAAGTAATCCCATTTCATGATTTTAAAGAAATATAAAAAAAAAATAAAAAATGAATGTTTTTAGTATAAAAATGAATAAAAATATAAGATTACGAATAATTATTTTAAGATTTGGATAGAATGAAAAATTTCGCCTATTAATATAGCCAACAAAATTATATTAGCTGATAATATAGGTAGGGATGTCAGAAATCCTTAAGGGAATAAGGACCCTCCATAATTGGAGCGGATATCAGAGATGAAAAATTAAAAAAATTAACATCGGGGATGGGGAGAAGAGAAATTTAATATCCACTTCTTATTCAGGGATGAGGCAAGGATTAGATAAAATCTTCATCCCTTCACTATAGATCACAATTTTATATAGATGTAAATAAAAAATATCTTCATATTTATTAAACTATATAAATTATAAATAATATAAGGACTTAAATTAAATAATTATATATATATAATTACTATTTAATGAGGGGTCCACATTTTTATTAGGTAGAAAATATGAATTCCAATCTTTTATAAACAAAAAATTTGATTTATGTAACCATATTATCAATTATTTGAATACGTATATTTGATTTCTAAATAATTATTCATTTAATATATTTTTCAATAATTTAAATTAATTTAAGAAAAAATTATTTATTATTGAGGTCTTTGAGAATCTCATCATTTCATATGAAATAATTATGATGAAAAATTTAAGGGACGAAAATATTTAAAAATTATCAAAAACAGATAAAAAGATATCGATTCCTACCCACATTTAAAGATTATCAGCTATAATAAAACATGCCGTTTTGGGCAATTTAACAAGTTTTCACATGATAAGAAGACATGTGGCAGGAGATTGACAAACTTGGCTAACAAGCATATAACTCTTGACTATATCTTATCAGTGATATAAAGTCTGTTTAAATTATCGAGAAATATCCGAGAAATTGACCTTTTCACTGTGTCAAATTTGTCCTTTTAAAATGCGCCTCTCCGAAGTAACACGAAAACAGAGAGCATCATAGAGCCATAGATAGATCCTAGAAGCATCACAATTTTTTTTCCTCAATAAAAACTAAGGGATCAGTTTTAATTTTAATTAATTCAAGTTTTAGTTTTTATTTCATTGTATGAGAAAATGAAATTCTGCAAGAAATACCAAGAGTACATGCAAGGCCAGGAGAAAAAATTACCAGGGGTTGGTTTCAAGAAACTTAAGAAGATTTTGAAGAAGTGCAGGAAGGATTTTCAATCGCATAAAGAGACTGATGATGGAGTTTCTGTGACTCAAACCTGCCCTCACCAATGTCCTGGTATCCATTTTATGTTTTTGTATTTTCTGATTCGAGAATTTTTAACATTAAGCCTTGAATTTCTTCGTTGATATATTAATTATCCTTAATTATTTGTAGTTTGTGATGGGACCTTCTTCCCTTCCCTTCTCAATGAAATGTCAGCTATAGTGGGTTGCTTTAATGAGCGTGCACGAAAACTGCTTGAGCTTCATCTGGCTTCTGGGTTTTCAAAATGCATAATTTGGTTCAAAGCCAAATTGCACGGCACCCATGGAGCCTTAATTCAAGAAGGCAAGGATTTGGTTACTTATGCACTCATCAATGCCATCGCAATCCGAAAAATCCTTAAGAAATATGATAAGGTATATGTAAAGCAACATTTAAGTGAATTGTATTTCAGTTTTCGGTTATGATAATAATTACTAGTATTTTTATTTTATTTTATTTTTTTGT